>OY759221.1:10361683-10743448 GCA_963662175.1 Aradus depressus | reverse complement strand
CGGAATTTTAAACATTTCTGATTTATATTCTGAAGGAGGCAAATCTAAGAAATGTTTATTTTCGTTCTTAGAATAATAATATCTACCGGTACTGAATAATAAATATACTTATACATATTAGGTTTCACAAAACACTCTTAGATCCTTTAAAAAAATGTTTAAATCGTGTGAATCCAATTAATAAACACTGTTATAATTACAATTAATTGTTAGTCTTACACATACAGTTGCTTCTTGTAGCAGCAGATCGAGAGCCATTTCATACTTAGGACTATCTTCCACTCGCACCTAGTTTTTCGGACACAGTAAAGTGGCATCGTTGGAAGGTGTAGAACAGAAGGGAGGGGAGGGGGGGGGGGTGGGGGGGGGATACCAATTATTTTTTGCTGGGGCCCCCCCAGTGTACGCTCCTTTAACTGAGTGTTGTCCCTTCATTAAAATACCTGAGTCCAGCTTGGCTTCTTTCACACACCATCCACCATCCTTCCATTGTTTTGTACATTTCTCAACACTCCGCAATCTTATTTGAAAAAAATAATAAAAATAAACAAATAAAAATAAATTAACAAAAAAATAATAATAATCTGAAACTTTTAATGATTCAAATAAAATATTACGACGTAATAAAGTAAATTATCATTTTAATTATACAACAATTAAATATTTATGGCATTGAATGACTTACCTTTCAATATTCTCCTGAAGTTTTTTTTTATGTATTTTTTTTCCTATAAACATTGCAGTTTTAAACTTGTCTATTGTAATTTGTTGAGAAAAGTTTTTTTTTTTACTTCTACCGCAAGTTGTATCGAATCAACTGTATAATATAACAATTCCACGTCCTCTCTAACCATTCGTAAAAAATCAACAACTATATCTTCTTCTAATTGTATTTATTTAATCTTAAAATTTATAAAATATTTTTCCCTTTTGTAAATATTTTTCTTTGTTTATATATATATATATATATATTTTAAGAATAATATATATTTATTTATAGCTGGGGCTCCATATCACTAATTGTACTTATAGCACTAAATTTATGATAATTATTATTTATAGCTTCACTAAGAGAAATATATATATATATATATAATATAATATACATGAACGTTAGCTGTTCTAATGTATTATGACCTGATCTGATGTCTCATGTCCATGGGTGGAACTTGATGCGCCGGGTGTCCTTATAGAGCAAGTTGTCCTCTGGGACTTGATTTTCCAGTAGTTCTCAGATCAGACCAACATTGCTTCATTAAAGAGCTCTAACAACTTAAATATTATATTCTAGATATATTTAAGATGAACTGTAAATACTGCACAAGTAAAATATATATATATATAATATTCATCGTCATTGTATTATGCTCCATCGATGTTTATTAATTTATTTTATTTATATTTTATAGATTCTTTATTATATACATTCTTCTATATATGTATAGATACTTTTAAATAAATAAAACAAACTTATTTTTTGAAATATTGTCTATTACACTAAAGATATTTATAAAACTACCGGTTTCGGCCTCACACCATCGTCAGGTTTAGTTATGAACTCCTAGCTAAAAAAGCTAAGGGCCTCTGCTGGGTATCGAATCCGCGATCTTGAGCTCAGTAAACAAGCACTGAGCTACCGGGGCTCTACATGAAGTAAGTCATTGTGACTCATAGGCTTTAACTATAAGGTCATATCGCCTACTACCAGAGCGCTCTTTCGTCACTCTGGTGGACATGAGCCCGACTCTACTGTGGGAGTCCTAAATGTTGCCTGCCTAGGTTTATTCACCTAGGGTAAGACTCTTTAACGAGTACCAGATATCGCATCGCTTAACGTCCCATCCGAAGGGCCTGCTCAAGGTTTTTTCATCTCTCCCAGATAAAAAATCTAAAAGCCTCGGTCGGGTTTCGAACCCCTGATCTTGAACTCAGTAGGCTAGCACGCTACCTCTGAGCTACCTGCTTTTTTTCATTCTTCATTGATTTTCTTAATTACTGTAATATTATTTTTATTTATTTTTTTTGTTACAGCGGAGGAAGGTTCATGGGAATTGGAGAGAAAATCCGGCTTCCAGACGATGTTACCATGGGATACATCATTGGTAAATACTTTTCTTAATTTTCTTTATCAACCGCCATTTTACTTCCCCACCACGAATTAATCAATTAAGTTTTCGCTCTCCCTTCTTAACAAAATCGAGCATTTGGGATAAAAACAATAGTTGACTTATATAGGGGCTTCTGAATTATATTGAATTTTGTGCCGATGCATGTATTCATTATGTCGGCAGTTATTAGGATTTTTAAGTCGAGCTCCACTCCTTAAGTTAAGTTAGTTTCATGTCGATACATTGTTTACATCGTAAAACGTAAACGATTTTGAGTTCATGCCCAACAAATAGAAATTTCGGGAAGAACTGCCATCTTTAACTTTATTGTAAACAATTCTTTCCCTTATATTGATCATAATATTCTTCTCGCAGGGCATATTTTATGAGGCGACCTCGATGTTAAAGCCCTTAGACTCGCCCATAACCCGTCGAGGATAAAATCCAACTTTCTAAAATCATCCTACTGGTGTGGAAATTGGTCTAGGGTAGAGTTAGTTCCTTGGAATAGGGGAGGAATTGGAACACTAACTACTTCGCTCTGGTCCCAGCATCAGAATCTATCAGGGACCAACAGTGCCAGTAACAACAGCCACTATGAATCCAACTAACTAAATATAGTGTGAACACAGAGTTACATAGTGTAGTTTGGATCATATATTGGCATAAATACACTGAAATAGGAAATCTGTAACAGTATTAGTCGCCGAAGCCAACACTCATAATTAGGTTGAGAGATTAATAATTCTTTCCCATTGGGTTCCCTTATTTCATGGTGTCCTTTTTTTATTATGCTCCATCGATGTTTATTAATTTATTTTATGTTCTTCATATTTTATAGATTCTATATTATATACAATATTTTATTTATATATATATATATATATATATATATATATATATATATATACTTTTATTTTCTTCATAATTCAGCGGTTCATATTACTTTTTATTTATCTATATTTATTATTGTTTACTTATTCTCCTCTGTAGCACTGATTTATTTATTTGTCTGTATATGCTGATACTTTATTTCATTGTTTCCTTTTATTTTTGACTCTGTTTGTAATTATTCTTAGGGGACCTCGGTTCCAGAATAAAATTACTTTTCATTTCATTTCATTGAACCCAGTATGTATGCTATAAGTTAATTTATATTCACTCTGATGTTTGAATTTTTCAGAGCACTTACTGAAGAAACCTTTGACTGTGATAGACCAGTTCCATTCTCATCTGGAGCCGATGAAGTTCATCCGACAGGACACTTTCCACGAGCAGGTAACATTTAGCATATCATTAATTTAGACTAAGGATCGGCAACCTGCGCCCATGGCTCTCTTATCCTACCCCAGGCGGAACTGACATTTTTCTAAAGTAAAAAAAAAAGTTGTTGAACCACCGGCGATGTACTTCCCCTCAGCGAAATAATCAAATACGTTTTTGCTCTACCTTTGAAACCATTTTACAAATATGGTTAAAAGTCAATAGGTGTCTTAGTCGAAGGATCTGAATCCCGGATTCTAGTCATTTCACGAAATGCCCAATCTGGATTTTGGTCATCATAAATTTACAATTTCTGGGAAAAATCAACATCGAATTTCTGGCCGATTACATAAATTCCTCTATACTTTGTATAGCTAAGAAAGTATAATTTCCGAGTAAGTGAAGCTGTTTTCTTTGCTTAATTGTAACAGTAATTCTGAGATTGATCTGTACAAAAATGGTTGCCATTATATATTATATTTTCTTTATTTTTAATAAAAAAACTATCAGGTTAGGTTAGGTTTTATGACTCATGCCCGGACTTTAACTACGAGATCATATCGCCTACTACTAGAGTGCTCTTTCGTCACTCATGAGCCCGACTCTACTGTGGAAGTCCTAAATTTTTCCTACCCTAAATTTTTATTCACCTAGGGCAGGGGTCTTTAACGAGTATCTGACGTCGTACAGGCTCGGGACCATCGCTTAACGTCCCATCCGAAGGATGGCGTGATTAAGTTTATTTTATCTGGGAGGTAAAGGCCTTGGCCGGGTTTCGAACCCACGACCTTGAGATAAGAAGGCAAGCACGCATACCACTGAGCTACCGGCGCCCTCAAAAAAAAAATATTTATATAATAAGGACCAATTTTTTCGATAGGATTAACAATATTCGCGTAAATTAGGCAAATGTCATTTTAAGACGATTCACCGTACCCATGTATCTTGTCAACCGGACGTCTAATTTCGGTAAAACTTTAATCAGATCTAAGTTAATACATCTGACATTTTTATTCCAAATTGCAAGTTCATTGTAACAATCAGTTTTGAGTTACACCGCCCAAAAAGTTCCAATCACTTGTGATGAATGAAATTGTCAATATATCATAAACCCACATATCATCACAGGGACACTACAGTAATTTAATAGCTTGTCAATTAATATCATAAATAAATTAAGAGGAAAGTAATATTTGAAAGAGGTTTTTATATTTTTCCCACTTGTTTGCTGCTCCAGTCTGTATTGGGAGCGGTTGTTTGATTCAATCTTTCAATTAAATCCAAGATTGAAATAATTAATTAGAATTATGGATGCGGTCAAACCAGCTCAGGTCTACATCTCAGATCCAAATCTGATTAATAACTGACTCTGGGAGGTTGAGTTCTCCCTTCTAGCTTATTTCTTAACTTGTTATTATACCCTGATCTATAAAGCGGTCTGTCAATTCTCCACAACCCCTATTTTTTTTCTTTGAGGTTCGAGAGAGGTCAAAGACCAGATGGTTAATACGACTTTTCGTTCCTATATTTATAAGCAAAGTATTCCAGTTTATTCTACCTACTAGCAGGTTCACCCAGCGTTGTTCGAAAGTAATTTTGAGTTTAATAACCATAAATAATAAATATTTATAATCGGGATACGAAGATGTTAGCTGGTGGATATTTAAAATAAGAACGGAATTATTACATTTGAATTATAAAAGGCACAACAAAGAGGATCAACAAATATGTTCATTGTGTGCTACAGATGAAGTAGAATCAGTTTTTCATTTTATGTGCAGTTGTCCGGCCTTGCGGAAATATAGGATTATATATATAAGAACGCTGTTCGCTCCCCCCACTATAGCCAGGCGACTGTTTGCTCTAATATTCAACATTTGACTTACATAGGAGCTCCTAAATCATCAGACTAAATTTTGAACCGATTAATTCATTACATCGGCAGTTTTTAGGGTTTTTGAATTGAGTCCCCCTAATCCTCCTCCACTTTAGTCGATTTGGCTGAAGAACAATACGTGTCGTCGTTAGAGGGTTCTGGATTTACATATAAAATTTCGTGTCCGTATATTCATTCTACCATGAGTTATCGTGTTCATAGACACAGTTTTGCAGTTTTGTTTTTTTCATATTTGGAATGTGGAGATCGAAAAACATGAAATCCTGTTGAAAACTCCGCATCGAATTTTTGACAGATTACATAACTTCCCCTATACTTCGTGAACACTTTTATTTTGATTTGCCTACACCCCCCGTAATAAAATAAATAAAACTTCTTGCATAAAAGGAAGTGCTTAGATTTTCCAAGTAGTTCCAATTGCTTAGTTGCCTTTTAGTTAAATTTTGCGAAACTGGAGATATTTTATGGGAAACCGAACCATCGTTATAGGACTTTTTTTTCTTTGTCGCAAATAACCTCAAAAATCACTCCTTAAAATTTGACAAGCTGATTCTCAGTCACTTTTGCATATATCAGATTTTTTGTATTGCATATTTAGCAATTTTTAGCGCATATAAATCCATCTACAGTTATAATTTTAAGAACACACACACAGGATTCGGTTACTTTATTACGGGATGATTGTGTATATAGAATGTAGATATATTTTTTTAATTTATGGATAATATATTTATAAATTTTTCCCTTTGTTTCAGATATCGTTCAGTTACTCGAAGTACAGTAAAGATGAAATGAACGTGGTAAGGATAGACGGATTCGACACAAGAATCGACCCTACGAGGTAAATATAGTCAAATAAGGTTTATAATTAAATGAGACTGTTTATATTATTTTCACATTGCAAGCCTAGATAATGAACTATTTACACAGTAAACTTCTTTCTTCATAGCAAGATTATTATAACACTCAAATTTGGTGTATATATATATTTTTATATATTAAAAGAAATTAATACAAACATAGTTTTTTTGAAATATTGTCTATTCCACAAGACATTGAAGCATGCATAATCTACCAGAGGCTCAGTGGGATGCGTGCTTACTTACCGAGCTCAAGATCGCGGGTTCGTAACCCGGCCGAGGCCTTTTAGGTTTTTTATCTGACAGATGAAAAAGCCTTGAGCACGCCGTCCTTCAGATGGTCCCAAGCCTGTACGTTGTCAGATACTCCTACCCTTGGTGAATAAAAATTTAGGGTAGGACACATTTAGGACTGTCGATGCTCTGGTAGTAGGCGATTTAACCACGTAGTTAAAGCCCGGGCATGAGTCATAATAATTAACTTCTCATCCAAAGGACGGCGTTTAATATTTTAGTTTATTTTTTTTTTTCTATCGGATTATTATTTTGTGAATTATACAAAGACCTCCCAACGAATAAAACCTACCAGTATTCATGTCATATATTTATTAATGAACTTTTTGTTTCAGGTTTTTATCGCTGCATTGTTTCTTGTTTCCACATTTTAAATTTTGTCCAAGGTGACAAAATTATTCTGAAGACAACATTCACAAAAAACGAAGATCTCAGGCGTGCAATAAAAAAAAAGAAAAAAAAAAAGCCCTTTCCCCGGGCATAAATCGTTGAAGAGTGGAGATTAAATTTAATAATAATGTTGTACAGAAAAACAATTGAAACAAATAAAATAACAGTCACTTTTTAAAATTAATTCGTAATGTTTAAGTTTTTAGAATGTAAGACAATATTACTTTAATGTTTATGGTAAAAGATGTTATCAAATATATTGTAAATAATTTGTTTTGTAAATTTATAATGTGACTGTGATAAGAATGTATATTTTATTATTTCCTTTTTTATTAGATAACAATGTATTATAAAAATAGTTTATGATCAAATAAGTCTTTTAGGAATCTTGACTTAATAATTACTATTAAAATAAATTATTTTATATATGATAAAAAAAAAAAAAAAAAAAAAAAGAATATTTCATTCAGTTTATTGTAAAAAAATAAACAAGAATTTTTGTTTTACTTTGAGTCAAGAAAGGTGTAAATTAATAGAAAAACTGTATGTAGGTTACCTAAAGTGTCTTCTGAACATTATTTCTTTGAAAAGAAAAATAATATTAAATTTAAAAAATAAAATAAATAAATTTATCTGTTGTAATTATTTTGTCCTTAATGACCACGACTCAGAGTAATTTTATTATTATTTATCTAATTACTTACAATTACTTGAGAAATTGATCAGCAGAACATTCAAATTGAAATTTCATCGAACTGCTGACACCCACAGAAGTGCCGATAGAATTGTATTCGTCCACTTGTTATTGCAAATTTTGCAATATTATTGAATAAATTAAGGGTCCTTCCATGTCAAACAAATTAACCGCTGAGGGAACCTTGGTCGCTCGGATTTCTATAATTTTCTGTGCATAAATCAATCGCTTTTGGATGTTTCAAATGGCTATAACTCAAAATGAGTTGCGAGTTATGAGGGTCGGTGAGGGCTCATTTTATAGATTTTAAAGCACTATATAAAATGAGCCCTCACCGTAAATACTTATAGTATCGTAGTTTAGATTTGAAAGGGTAGAGGAATAGCAAGTTCTCCCACCAACTGAGCTCAAGATCACGAGTTCGAAACCCGGGCGAGGCCCTTAGGGTCTTTCGGATGGGATGTTAAGCGATGGTCCAGAGCCTGTGCGATGTCAGGTACTCTTTTAATTGAATAAACCTCGGAAGGCAAAATTTATGACTCCCACAGTAGAGTTGGGCTCATGTCCACCAGAGAAAAAAAAAAGTATACTGTGCATTTTTTTGCAGAAGTCGCGAACCATATAAACAGACAGCCGTCATGCGGAAAACCGTTTTTCTTTACGTACAATCAGAATCAGATCTCGGACATGAGACCCATCATCATACTTGCATTTGTTCCTCCGAAACATGGAAGTAAATATCTGCAGAAGTCCGTTCCCAGAGCGTCCCTCCTCCACCCAGCTAGTCTCACTCCAGGAAATGCTTTCCTTATCTTTTTTATTAGTATTTAACGAAGATCAGGGTTAGAATTGCCCTAAAAAGGTAGTAAAATCTGATTCACGTTTTATCATTATTTTTTTTATATACACCGAAGTTAAGTATCTTCTTATTACAGTGGGAGCTGGTTATAAGGCGGATATACGAGGAGACGAGGAACCCCTCGTTATAGAGATACCCGCAGTAAACTCAAATCTGAATGCCTTGAGCGCTAAGCCACCGTCGATTCCTAAACTCTGGTTTTTGAAACATTCAGAGCCAAAACAAAATATGTACTATTTAAATAGATTTTGATTACTACAAATATGAACACCTTGGAGGGAAGCTTGTTGAAGAGTGGACTAGAGGTGCCGCCTAGAGGTAAGTAACACAATAGTACCAACAAATTCTTCAAAGGGATTTAAATAAATAAATTTAAAACAAATATAAAAAGTATTTTAATCCAATAGGAATCATTATAAGAAAGACATATAAATAAACAATGTTAATACAGATGTTTTGGTTAATCTTTGCCAGGTCCTAAGTTGCGCAGGTTGTACCACATTTGAACGATGGGCTGCCTGTTGTTCCAGATGTACGTGCTACCGTAAGCCGACCAAAATCTAACAACAAAATTAAATTATATATATGTATATTGAAAATACAAAACAGAGCATGCGATTGTATGAATATAAGTGGTTCATTAAAGTTAAACTTACACTCCAAAGAGCGCCCCCCCTAAATGTGCAGCATGATCGAAGAACCTCCAACCCATGAGAACTCCAAGTGCATCTAGGCCCATTATCACTTTGATAGCCTGAAACAAACATATGTTTTCAATAAATAAAGAAGAATTTGTAGGGTGTCCTATAGAAAGTATGAGATAACCTCAAGAGTGGCGTTCGTTATTGTGACTCATGCCCGGGCTTTAACGAGGTCATATCGCCTACTACCACAGCGCTCAGGCGAACATGAGCCGGACCCTAGTGTGGGAAAAAAATAACTTGAAAAAATGTTCGACCTTCTAAAAGAATCAAGATTCCCAAAAAACATTTTGTGAAGATGCCAACATGGGCAAACATTTAATTATCATTATTTATTATATATAATTACGAAAGTTGAATCCAATCCAATATTAACAATAAGCCGTTCTCGAGATGTTACTGAACACAAAGTAGTTTGACTGAGGTAACTCATAAATAAATAATATTTGAAAAAGATTAAAAATAACATGTAAGTGCAATTAGTTGCAGCTTAAATAATGCACATTACAGGAGCAACCACATGACAGAGTGGTCATCTAACGTAAATCTAACATAAATTGTATTATTCAAAAGTTACATGAGATATACTCACCGCAGCTGCCTTAAAAGTAATAAATGGTAAAAATATTATATTAAGCTCGAGATCAGGAAATCGAGTGCAAGAATATCCCAACACACCCAAAATAGCACCACTCTGAAAAACAGAAAGATATCAGTTTCAAAGATATATTATAGTACAAACGAGGTCTGAAACAACAATTAATGAACAAAACAGATAAATTACGAACAAGCTGAGGTGCAACAATTCTCTGGGCAGCTTAGCATTTCCAAAATAGTGACTATATTTAATAATAACAAATAAAATGGCGCTAAGAATTAGTAGTATTTTATGTTTCACTTCAAGTAGGAAGTAATGCCAAAGTATTTATGGAAAAATAAATAAACCATAAATCTCAGACGCTAATAGGAAATTTATGTTATTTTAAAGTGTTAATTGCCTGGATTTCACATCAGATCGGTCTTCTCCTTATTTTGACATCGATATTTGCAAACTGATGCGATTTTTTAAAAATTAATGTACATAGGGATATAATAAAAATTGCTTATAGTTTAAAAAATTAAAAATTTTCAAAGATAACTGGTTTCTATGGAGAAAACCGCCGGTTAGGTAGTAAAAATTAATGTTTTAAAACAAGATTCTACCTTTAAACTTTTTTTTTTTTTTTGGCCTAATGTTTGATGCATATTAGCCATATCACTGTGTTATCTAGTTATTTACGACATCCATGGAAGGGAGTTCTATCTACGAAATAAAACTCACTCCCGGACGGGATTCGAACCCGCAAACCATGGTGAGACCTTGCGACCCAAAGCCCTACAAAGCCCCACATCTTTAAATTAGATGCCAATTTATATCAAAAATAAAGGTATTTGTTGAAGCTGTTTCAAGTTTTAACAGGGAATGATAATAAATACCTGGCTTACGTTGGTGCTTAAAGCCAGTTAATTTGTTACGATCATCATAACAAAGTTACAATAAAATAAATATAAATAAAAAGTTTACCGAACTTCACAAAATTAAATAGGAGAGATAATAAACAGATTATTTTAATTACTTATTAGAAAAAAATTCTGCACGAAATACTAGAGGATAAACAATAAATTCAAATGATTTATGAACAGTTAATTACTTTAGTAAGCGGGAGCGCAACGGTAAAACATCACCAAAATAGAATAAATTGAAAATACTGATTCTACTTACAGCGCCAAGGGACAGCCCAGGTCTGTTGATGAGAAACTTGTGGAGGTAGCTTGCAAAAGATGCGACAACCCCTGCAGACAGATAGAATGCCAAGAACTGTTCTTTCCCCATGTTGGAGACACACCCTGAAAAAATAATATAACAGCTTTACAAATGATCTAATACACTATAAAGAGGTTATTGCACTAGGTTGGCGAGGGGGTCAGAAGTCTAGAGTCTGTGGAATGGAGGATATACTCTCAGCAGGTGACAATTTTCGTACTGTTTACAGTAGTCGACTTCAGTCAGTCAGGGAAAAAATCAATGTTTCAAAGTGCGTCCGCGGCTCAAATAACGAAAAAAAAAAAAAAATTTATCCTTGATATTTTTTCAACGGACCATCTCCCTAAAAAGTTCTAAATCCTCCCGCACGTCACACTGCAATCGTTGCGAAATAAAGGAGCGACACCTGAAACAACTTCGTTGAGAATATAAACGAACGAAGTGTAAGAAACAAACAAAAATTGTCTATGTAAAATTATTTACAAATACCTAAATCTATCATCTTCATATTTTTAGCAAGTTGATTTTTTGTTAGTTATTATGAATCATGCCCGGGCTTTAACTACGAGATCATATCGCCTACTACCAGAGCGCTCTTTCGTCACTCTGGTGGACATGAGCCCGACTCTATTGTGGGAGTCCTAAATTTTCCTTACCCTAAATTTGTTTCATTCACCTAGAGCAAGGGTCTTCAACGAGTACCTGACGAACAGGCTCGGGCCATCGCTTTACATCCCATCCGAAGGACTTAAGTTTATTTTACCTCCCAGATAAAATTAACTAAGGGCCACCTCGGTCGGGTTTCGAACCCACGAACTTGAGCTCAGAAGGCAAGCACGCATACCACTGAGCTACCGGCGCCCTCAAGATGATTTTTAATGTTTGTTAAAACTTGTAGTGTGGAACAAGAGCGGATCCAGGATGTTCATCGGGGGGTGGGGGGGGAGGGTAAAATTTCGTTGACAGGTCGAGTAACAGTCTGAGTCTGTAAATGAATGACGACATTAAAGTCTGTGCGCAAGACCGCAGGAGGCCCTTCTCGCATCACTAGAATGTCTATCCTCATTTAACGTGCATATTTCTTCATCCTTGACGAAACTGACTTATGAGGCTCTTCGCTAGGGTGGGGGAGGGGGGTAATTCTGCTTTCCCGCCCCCCCCCCCCCCCCCCTTGTATCCGCCACTGGTGTGGAATGCCCGGACCGTAAATCAACGTGCACTTCCCCCACTTATTTAAAGGAAAAAACAAAAAAAACCAAGGGACAAACCCATATACATATTGACCAAAATTACAAGGGTTACTATTATGTCCAGAAGCTGTGGTCGGTAAAGAGAGTTTCTACTGTTTAAAACAAATCTCCGATGAAGTGCGAGCAAAAATTGAGACTCAAAACAAGTACGTACTATAAATAAGTTCATTTTATCCTTTTTTTTTTTGTTAGACATTATTTATCCCACTATTGGTCATTCAGGAGTTTGACCATAGTCAGCCGAACTATCAACTCACAAATAAAGTGTGTTACTTACCTGTTGAAAAACTATGCAGAACGTACATATTGGCGAATATATGCAGGGCTGAATAATGACTGAAAGATGACAACAACATCGGCCAACAAATGTTCTCTGAAACAGTTGAATATAATTTATATAAGAATCAATTTTTCAATTTTTTATAAATTAGATTGGGGGGCTCTGAAAATTTATTCTGTGATGATTACGTACAAATCGATTAATTTACTTATCAACTCTTTTAAAAATGTCACAAGCTCAAGTTAGTGAATAGTTTTACAACAGATATGACTGGAATAAACCCAATGTGCGATCTCAAACTGGTGAACTTTGTGATGTAACAACTCAACTTAAAACTCATAACTACCTTTATTATAAACAAGCCAATTCATTGTTATTAGATTCGATAAACGAAAAATATACAGGGTGTCCCAAATTTAATGCGACACTCTATTTCCTGTTGGAGTTAATAAAATTGAACAAAAACCACTTTTCAATATTTTTTATCAATTTCAAATCCATCATCAGCCCCCTACCCAAACTTTTATTGGCATTAGTTAACTATTATGACTCATGCCTGGGCTTTAACAATGTCATATCGCCTACTACCAGTGCGCTCTTTCGTCACACTGGTGGACCTGAGCCTGACTCTATTGCGGGAGCCCCAAATTTAGCATCTACGTTTATTCACCTAAGATAAGGGTCTTTGAGTATCTGACATCGCGCAGGTTTGGGACCATTGCTTAACCCGTGGAACCCTCGATCCTGAGCTAAGTAAGCAAGCACGCAAACCACTGAACTACCGGCGTCGTCTAGGTTAGTTATGAATGAAATAGAAAAGACAATATTTCAAAAAGGATTTATTATTTTTACTTCCCAGCTATACGAAGTACAAGGGAAGTTATGTAATCGGCTAAAAATTCGATGCAGAATTTTCAACGGAATTTCATGTTTTCCGACCTCCACATTCCTCCTTCCTGAAAAACAAATTGTTGTATGCCTGTCAACACGATAACGATAACTCCCGACGGAATGAATTTATCGACACGAAATGTTATGTGTGAATCAAGAACTTTCTAACGACAACACCTATTGATTTTCAGCGAAATCGGCAGAAGGGAAGGGGGGATCAGAGGTGGCTCAACAGATAAACCCCAATAACTGCCGATGTAACGAATGTATCGACATGAAATTACATATTTGAAGTCAAAACCCATTGAGGACATGACCTGTCAAATTTCAGCGATATCGGCCGAATAGACCTATCAATTCATAAACCCTAGTAATGAATTTATCGAAACAAATTTTAATCGATCGACTGATTTTGAAATGGTTGCGAAAAGTTAATAATTCGTTACGGGGAAGAACATTGTCGGTAAGTCACGGTCGAATTCTGTTATTTTTTTTTCCATTTTTGGAATAAGGAGGTCGGAAAACATGAAATTCTGGTGAAAACTCGACATCGAATTTCTGACCGATTACATAACTTTATAATAGAATAATGTTTATGAATATAAATCAAACTATGATATATTCTATAGCCTTGATAAGGGGGATAAATGCATCTTTCTTTCGTCTCTCTCGCTCATGTGGCCTCCCATTTAGCCCAGAGGTGGATGAGCAGTCTACACTTTTGGCAAACAATTGAATGGTGACTAGTTTTGGTGAGGGAATGGAGGAGCTGATAGGGACAGGGTTGTGATGATGAGGTGGAACACTTGTTGAGCGTAGTTTGATTAACTTAAAATAAGAGTATAGTTATTATATTTTTCAAATTATGACATACTTGCAGCAGGATTGGAACAGAAATATTTCACCATCGCAGGCTGAAACGTTGGAACTTTCCAAGCCAAAAAAACCATAATATTTAAGAAACATAAAGGCGCAAATACTCGCTGTCCCACTGTCAGATTGTTCCACCATCTGTTTACTTCATTCCTCCATTTCCCCTACAATTGAATAACAGAAAAAGCAAAAAGGAAATCATTAAATATAAGATATTAAAAAAAAATATTTTAATAATATATCAACAGTTACCTACAGCCTTCCTCTTCTTCTCAAGAAACCAGTCTTGTACTTTAGTTCGTCTATGAATATTTTCATATTGCCAAATCGCTGCTCCAATAATACTCGCTGCACTGAACTGAAACACATTGTATAGTTACATTATACTCACAATTATAGCAAGATCTAATTGTAATATCAATAAGGGCTCACTCAGCTCAAGATCGCGGGTTCAAAAACACGATGGAGGCTCTTAGGTTTTTTTTTTATCTTGGAGGTGAAAAACCCTTGAGCATGCCATCCTTTGTTAAGCGATGGTCCCGAGCCTGTATGATGACAGATACTCCTTAAAAACCACTAACCCTAGGTGAATAAAAATTTAGGGTAGGCAAAATAGTTGAGCCAATAGGTGATTTGACCTCATAGTTAATTTGGTGCGCTGGGCAGCCGAATGTTCCACTCTTTTGACTATATTCTTAACTGAACTCAAAATGAAAGTAGTGCCTGAAATGGGACGGACATCCATAAAAACAATTTTTCAGTTTGCGAACCATCCGTGAAGAAAATCACCAATAATGTATTTTTTTAAAAAAAAAGTGTACTTCCACACGAGACCGTAATTTTTTGAGAACAAAAGTTACACCTATTTGAACAGAAGAGTTGAAATGTATGTTTATACAATTGGTTAGAATTTAGGAAAGTTTTTTCTTTGTATTAAACTCTCGAATCGCATTGAATAAACTTAGATAGTAATTTTTTCCTACCTTAACTATAACATTTACAAATATTTGAGTTGTCAATAATATAATAAAATAAAGACAATTGAAATATACCACATATCATAATGGTCGCGGTTTTCATTTAATATGATTAATTTACCACCTATATTAGTATAAAAATAGCTGATAAAAACTCACCCCTAGAGAGAAGGCAAATGGCTTCCAGAGTCGTGACAACTCTAAATTCCCAGCTTCAACAACAAGGCCGTTAAACTGTGGCTCTAAAGATTCAACCTTTGGTCGCGCTTCTGGCCATCTACCACGCACTTCCTTTACTGGAGTTGTGGTGAATTTACGAATTTTAACAGAATTAGATCTAATATTAGAAAAATAACCATGACTAAATGTTGACCCAGGGCTGAAATAATATACATAGAAATGTGAATAAAAGGCTACAAAATAAATATATTCATGTATAATAAAAGTATAATGATAATACCATTTATAAGATATCCTTGTACAAAACACAACAGACTTAAGACAAAACATATTACATTAATTCAATATGTAGTTTTATACAAACAGAAAAAATTTTAACAACCAAAGAAAAAAATAATTTTTGTAGATCATTTGTTACGTTGGGGATCCAAAGATCCCCTCTCGAAATACACATCGATGTAAATACATTTCGATTTAACTGAACTGTCATAGTTTTTATAACAATTCCAGTTATACGGGCTATTTTTAAGATAACCCTAATTCCTATTAATATAGCATTGTCATAATAATAAACTTGAAATTTTAAAAATATGCTTATAAACAATAATTCATAAAACAAAACGTTTAGTAAAATGAAAGATTTATTCCTTAACATGGTTACTATACCAGATTGGCTCACTTGTCTAGGTTGCAGTGAACTCTGACGTACCGCCAGGATCCTCATGCCTGCCAAATTCAAACAATGCTTACTAATTAAGAAAATAATTTAAATTTAATCGACATATTATTACAAATTAGTTTTCTTTAGCTAAAATGGTGGTATCTTGTGTATTGGCGGTATGGAGGAATAACGAACGAAATGCTTTCAAAGCAGGGAGAAATATTCCGTATCAAAAATTATTTTCTTCGTAATATTTCTGCACCGACGGTGAAATTTAAAAAAACTCTTGTCAAAAGGCATACTTACATCGATATATATATATATCCTAGATTTAATACTAAATGAGGTTAATCAGGTCAGCATGTGAAGTTCATATTGATTGCGAAACTGAATTAGGATGCGGTAGGGCACATTTACCCACCTGACTCAGCGATGCTTATAGATCTATTCTAGAGGCTCAGAATGATCATCTTGGGCAGACCAGTAATGTTACCTTCAAAGACAAGAACGGAGATAATTCTGTTACGGTACTAGCTATAAAACATCTACCCTGAGGAAAATCAAGTGATTCCGATAATATATGCGAGTGAGGTTGTTGCACCTGAAAGTATTTTGCCAGATACTTCAAAAGCTGGCTGAGTAGTCAAAAAGCAGTTAGCATTGTTTTCGTAGATAAATCTAGCTTTTAGTCCCCCCAAAAATGGTGATACAATTCCCTAAGAGACAATAGGGTCGCGAACCTGCGATAAAGGAATTGTGTGTGGAAGCTGAATGGGGCTAACACTTTAGGTTCATGGTATTCTGAAGACACATACTATAACATTTCATGGCATATTTTACATAGTTTTTGTTTATTTTACTACGTTTTGATTACTCCCAACTAGGGCAGAAAAGACCAGCTCTCTACAAGTTGCTGCCCTCTTTTAACTAGAAAAGCTACTCTGATGCAAGTTTTTCTTTAATTTACACTGCTAGAAAACTCTTTTCTTTCTGAAATAGAACGTGCAGTGGATAGCCTATACCTATAATAAATATAATATCTCAAGGGATATAGATAGCTAACAGGGAAGGCACTTACCACCTTCACCACACACCTCTCAAGTCATTATAAGACCTTGAAGAAGAAAATAAATAGTTTCCAAAACGTTGGTCAAATGCTGTTTTTAAAATTTATTTACAGAAGAGAACCTCGATCTCCTTTAACACAACATACTGTCGGCTCTTCAATCATTATGCATATATGATAACTGACTGCTGTGCTTCTCGCGTTTTGAAAATATCGACCACACTTGGGGGAACAATTGTGGATGCAAAGAACTTCTGGCAGAGAAGAGTATTAAAAAAAACTAAGATTAGTGCCCTTATCCAACAGAACATCAGCACATATTCTAAGTTGAGGAACGCGGACATATTGTGGAATTTGTAATAAATAAATAAAACAAACTTATTTTTTGAAATATTGTCCATTCCACTAAAGATATTTATAAAAATAAAACTACCGGTTTCGGCCTCACACCATCCTCAGGTCTAGTTATGAACTAAGTTAGTTAGCAGAGTGCGACCCCTCCAATACACCTTTCACCAGAGAGGTATTGGAGGGGTCGCACTCTGCAAACTAACTTAGTTCATAACTAGACCTGACGATGGTGTGAGGCCGAAACCGGTAGTTTTATTTTTATAAATATCTTTAGTGGAATGGACAATATTTCAAAAAATAAGTTTGTTTTATTTATTAGCACATATCCCGAATTCTTCGATTAGTTAGTTGAACACAAAACATAGGGACAATTTAGTGGTCTCTAGACTAAGTTAAATACAAAACCGGAAATCCGTTCAGGTATCAAAGTCAATTCAAGAAATATTTTTTGAACGTTTCCATGTAATATTGTTTGTGCTTCATGCCGTCTTCAACCAACATCATATCGCCAACAGAGTGCTCTTGGGTCACCCTGGTGTACAAGAGCCCAACTTTACTGTGGGAGTCGTAAAGGTTTAGAGTTGTCTTTAAAGAGTACATAACATCGCACAGGCTCACCAATTAACGTTTGGTAACTGCTGATGGAGACTGGCCCAGGACAGAGCCACCTAGGGACCTAAGCATCCAATGTTCTTATCCCTTCCCTGTTAGCTCTATAGTAGAAGTCCTAAATTTTGCCTAACCTGGTTTATTTACCCTAGGGTAGGGGTCTCACCGAGTACCTGACATAGCACGCACTCGAGACCATCGCTTAACGTCCCATCCGAAGGACTGGACCTCCCAGATAAAAAAAAACGGCCGGGTCCCGAACCCGTGGCAGTGACCTGGACACCTCACCCCAAGTTTCAGTATATTGTGACGGGATCACCAGCTTTTAACTAGATCCCAGTGTCACCAATCATAATTTTGGATGGAGAATAAGTACATTCAAATTGTTAAAAATAGAGACCAAGTAAATATATATTTTTAAATAATTATTCTGAATTACAATACAAAGTAACATCTGTGCTTATTTTGTAGTTTTAATTGGAATTATAATAGCTTAAAAAATAATAATAATACAGATGATTACATACAGACAAAGATCAAAATTTTATTATTTACAGAAAGACAAGAAAATAAAATTTTGTATTAAGCATGGCCAAGTTAATAAAAGGCAACTTAGAAATATATGTATAATATAAAATAAACAAACTTTAAACAAATTAATTCAAAAACGTTGTTGGTTAAAAAGTAAAACTTCAAGAATGAATGACAATAGTACTCAAAATGTATTCTAGTTGCTCCCTTCTTAAACTAGGCCATGGAAATAACACAATTACACACATCTCAAAGTAATCAATAAATATAATTAAAATATATAACTATCGAAAAATGACTATATCATAATGTAAAACTTTCAATCATAGTCGTTTTCTTATTAATAAAAATTGTATAATTTATGATATAACTTAAATAAAAACATTAAGGAAATGTATTTCTCATCAAATTTCATAATTGAATTGCTGTACAAACAATTTCTATTTAACACAGATCGATGTTACATTATGCATAAGTAATCTGTCAAAAATAGGCAACGGTGTTAACTATATTAACGTTGCATTTTCAAAACTGAAATGTGTGAGGCAACAGGCATGCCTGGTACCCTTCGTCTCGGGAACACTGAAGGGAAAAAATGCCCTTATGTGATACTAAGACGTTATGGGATGAGATTTCTCTTCGAAATAGAAGACATTGTCTTTCCAGTGCTTTATTTCCGACCGGAACCGGTTTTCAACTCAACAGCGTCATCGTCAGTAGCACATCTATGAATGAATACATATAAAATGATAAATAATGAAAGGTAACTAGCAATATCTTAAAGTATCATCATACAGAGCAACAAAATAAAACCTTGCTTACTCCACACGTACAGTGCTGAGGCTAAAGGAATACTGGCCAGTATTGCCTTATGGAGTAAGCAAAATTTTTATTTTGTTACTCTGTACCCTGATACTTCAAGATTTTACTAGTTACCTTTCATTATTTATATGTATTCATTCATAAATGTGCTACTGATGACGCTGTTGCGTTGAAAACTGGTTCTGCTCGGAAATAAAACAGAGGGAAGACGTATTTTATTTCTACAGGAAAAGAAATACCCAAAACAAACAAGGCTGACTGAAAAAAAAAAAAAAATTATAATTTAGTCTTCAATTTGACAGTACTCTGGGAAGGAATGGAAGTTGTTCGGCAAGCTTTAGTCTGGACATAAGGACCTTTCTGCCGGTTCCACGTTACAAACACAGGTAAATTTGAATGGTTCTAAATTGATTACAATGGGTAATAATTAGTCTGGCAAGCGTTTTGTGAGTCTAAAATGTTCCTAAAATGGGCCCAAGGAGTGAAAAAGGTTGGGCATGCCTGACTTACGATATTCATACCGCCCTTATGTAGCTCAAATTATATTAGATCCCTCAGGTTACAATAGAACTAGACAAACACAACTACACGCCTCCAATCCTCCGCCATTAGACAGGACAACCTTTAAGAGGAACCTCGAACTGAGCACAAAATTTATTAAGATCACTTCAGAATTTGAGCACAGCTGGTACAATGGACTGCTGTACTCAGTACGACGGACTAGTTTTCTTACAGAGCAAGTAGGCTCATATTTTGGAACAGTACTAGTTTTCTCCTAGTAGCAGCAGTAGACTAGTTTACTCCAGTTTAGTCTCAAACGACTGAAGAATTGTTTATATAATACTTATAAAAAATGAAAAAATACCACACCTGAAATTTTATTTTATAACTTTCGAAATTACTCAAATATCCATTATTGTTCTTATATGCTGTAGATATGATACACATCGGCCTATAATATTGATACGTTATTTTCTTAAGAATATTGAACACAATGCGTTCGACATATATACTTTTTTTTTTTTTCTTCATATTTATTTTAAATAAAATATTTACAAATTGCATTCTAACGCTGGGGATTCGGATCTTGTCTTTGTCGAACGAGATCAAAGATTATCGATTGCTGGTGCTGGTATTGAGAATCAGCAGTTCAACGAATTAATTCATTAATTTTCCTGTAGGAGTAGCGAAGACTGTCATAGAGCGCTTGGCACACGAAGCCCTGTTCGTTCAAACTGCTGAACCTGTATGTTCGGAAATTTTTAGCAGTGTCAATGAAGGTAACAGCAGCCATCAGTGGGCACAGGATCACCTTCGTATGGTCCATAAAATTTATCTGTAAAAAAATTGAGAATAATGAAAATGAATTAGTGATGTTGATAAGTTTTTTTTTTTCTGTTTGAAAAATTCGATTTTTGTTACTATAATTTCCTGTTTTACAATTATATATATATTTATTTATATTATTAGCTTTAATTGATTGTATACCTGTTTGTTCCAAAGGAACTAGAAAGATGGCCACCAAGCGTGGAGACGCTATCTAAATATGAGGTTCGTTGCACCTAGGATCCCCTAAGTCATTTTGTTTAAAAAATACAGGCACCTTAATTTAACGTTAAAGAATAATAAATGGTCTCACCCATTTACTAATTTTGTAGTGTATAAATACAAAAACACATGAGAATTTTAATGACCACCATATCAGATCGGTGGTTTCCAATTCAAGTGGAAAATAACGTCATTACCATTAAATTGAATAAGCTACGCCCAACTGGAGGCAAACGTTTTTTTCAAATTTTAACTAACTAAACAGGTTGGAGTGCTTGTTACCTGAAGGGTGCCGTTGGTGAGTTGCATGAGGACTGCGGAGGAGGATCGTTGCCAGAGCTGGAGGTAGGGCATCCGAGAGAGACTGTCCGCCTCTTGCACCTGCACTGAGGCGCCTGCCTTCATCAGGTGCTCGTTCATGTACCTCCGGAAGTAGGTCAACAGTTTCATCTTCTTCTCCAGGTTGGCAGGGGTCTCTCCCATCAGATAGTACAGCTCTGTTCCGTCTCTCTCCATATAGTGTACATTCCTGAGAACAGCAACGTAATGTCAAGAAACTGAACTGACATACACAAAAGTCAAGTTTGATTCAACAGTCTCCCATATCCATATGAAAATGATTTTAAACACTTGTTGAAACTGGAAATGCAACTCCATGAAGAAAGCAAAGGTTTGGAATTATGGAGTAATTGTCCCCCAGAAATAATCGAATTGGCACAAAAGTCAATGGATATATCAGTGAGACACTCACTAAGTCATCATGAAAAGTTGTCGCCTCCTGTTGCCCTTTCGCAAAGACGATGGACTGACCACATCGACAAATGGCGGTAGAAACTTTACACGTGTCGATTTTTGTCTTCATCGGGGCATGAGGACACTTCAAACAAATCCAACAACAAAAGAGGAAAAAAGTGCAATAAAAATGTACTAATTCTGGCCATAGACAGAGAGCTACTGTTGGAACAATAACCCTACATATTACCCCTCTTGACCCTCCCAACACCAGGTGAAGAAAATTACGCAAAGTACCGGTTGGGTTCTCCAGGGACATGGCAAGTTAGGTTCACTTTATTGTTTTTTTTTCCTTGGACAAACGTAACTACCCCTCTTCTTTAAGTAGATGGATGCTGTTGTGGTGGTTCTGAGACATCTTCTTCCACTGTTTTTTTGTTTTCCGTAGGAATGGTTTTTAGACAATCCTCCACTGACTTAGGCAGTTCTGTTGATAAACTGTTTCGAATGTTGGGTCTTTCAGATGGTACGTTAAGCGATGATTTCGAGGTACTCGACTACAAGTGAATAAATCTGGATTGGCAACATTTAGGACTCCCACAATATTGTCGGGCTCATGTCCACCACTAGGATTACTACCCCGATATGACCTCGTAGTTAAAAACAGGGCATGAGTCATAATAACTAACTATATTCTTATTTAGATATTTCTAAATATTCGTACCTTTGATTGGGATGAAGGACAAGTTTAGTGTTGTCATTGAACATGACGCCGACTCCATCATCGCACAGCTGATATCCAAACCCGTACTTGTCTGAATAGTCAACCCATTTGGAGATCCAAACAAACGGTTGTGCAGCTGGATCCGTCATCTCCTCTGAAACAATAAGGAAAAATGTAAAACAAATATGAAGGTACTGTCGTCAGGAATGTACCTCAGAGGTATATAAATATTACAGAGAAATGTGATGATCGGATCACTCATTGATGGATTCAACAGCGTGTCAAATAAATGAAGATTTATAGAGGCTAGCCGTCTTTCAAAGTTTGCACCAACATCAGGCTGCAATGATTTCTCATCTCAACTATCTGCAATTTTAGTCTTCCAACCAAATGAAAAAGGTAGGAAAAAGTTATTAAAAAAAAAGAATCGCACATGCTCACCCTCACAATGAAAACTACATACGCCGATGATTTTACCATTGCTGCTGAACTTCGCATAAATGCTTCATTTACAATATAACGACAAGCCCCTTCCTCAAACTGTCTGTCCGGTCTTAGTTGAGACTTTAGAGGTGGGGAAGGTGGTTAGTGGGGAGTCAATCTCTCGCCCATTTAGTGAGAGGAATGCGCTGTTGCCCTACTTACATTTAACGAAGTAATTATTTAAGAAAATATAATTATCTGAATAATAATAATATAATTATCATTAAAACAATACCGAGATTTAAAAACTCTTCCAAGGCGGCAAAAAAACTCTCTAGAACCGTCCCATTTACTTGTCAGTGTCAAATCGCAGAATTGACAATACTGCACTCTTCCACCGTGAGATCGAAATTGGACGACACAAAAAACGGAACTGTTATACTTACTTATTGAGATGACTCTAAAGATACGGATAACAGATATATGGTTCAGCAAAAACATCCACAAATAGAGACGTTCCAATCAGAAAACCTCAGTCATAACACAGGGCCCACCGTACGTGAATAGAACACTTCTAAACGATCTCGTTAGTATAGAACCAGAAACAATGCAGACGAATTACACACGATTTTTCAGCAAATTTTACACATCAAACCCAGAAATACATTCATAATCTTCACAACATTTACCCCACTATTATACAAGATTAGGCTACCACTGAGCGGCCATTCTCTCAAATGCCACCACATCTGTTTGTGGTTGTAGGACTCAGCAAATTGTGTATCTTTAATAGTAAGAAACATGAAAAGTTGTCATGTTAGTTACCAGCATCCTTGTCAGTGAGACGGGGCGGGCTCCGTTCCACAAGCTCAGCGAGTTGCTGACAGAGCTGTTGGAGGTACTGACGACACTGAGCAGCCGTGGCAGTGGTGGTCACAGGAGGACCGCTACTCGACCCGAACAGACTCTGCCTGGGGTCCAACTTCTTGGTAGGCGGCCTGTAGCCTATCTCACCCTCTAACATATACATATTATCAGAAATGTACACATCAACAGAAAATCAAAAGATATAAAAAAGTAGAACTTACGGTTCACTTCCAGAAGAGGTTTACGAACTGAGGTTTCATTGAGGTTGTCGAATCTAGGAGCCATTGTGAGACAAGAAGCAGGTAGTTCTTTTGGACAATAACCTGCAAAAAAAAAAGGCAATTATAAATGGTTCTATTAATAATTATTAAGAGAAAATAAAGATAAATAACGAGAAAGACGTAAACAGCAAAATTACAGTTTTAATAACTCTGATGAGTGAAGAATATATTGTGGTTGATGGTCGTAACATTAGGATTACCCCTTAAGGGGTCTACTAGGTAGTTGGGATTAAAAAAAAATTAACTATGCGATAGGCGCGGCTCTGGCGAAACACCGTGAATCGCGGAATATCTGAAACGATACCCTGACTTCAAAAAAGTAAAGACAAAAAATCTAATAGAAAAACTTCAAAAATGTTGTATTTTGATTAAATGCTGAAAGTTTAGCGGTCGGGGAACATACGTTAACAGAATATTTGGGAGTTTTCATCAATTACATTAATAGATTAGTTTTTCCAACTCTGAGAGTTAAAATATATTACAGAGCCCCCCGACCGCGAAAACTTTAAAGTGAACTCAAAATTCAAAATCGCGACAGAATTGTAAAGTAAAATATATAACCTATATTCTATAATCACCTCTAGAAAATCTACTATCGCATACACAAAAAATAACTATATTTCTTTCTAAAAATATTTTTAGACACACTGTTGTTTAATGCGGAACATTTGGAGAAACAGAAGATGAATTTTACAAAGGAGTTAATAACTCAATTAAATGTCATAAGCAGGGGATTTCATAGGAGCATTTTTAGGGCCATATACCCTTTTTCTAAAATAGATGAGATTTGCATAAATACTAGTTCTATCTTTAAAAAAATACAAACCGTTGACCATGAACTCCATGGACATGAGCTGTTTGGCGGTTGGTCGCTTCCCCGGCTCGGGTTGAAGCATCCTGTTCACCATATAGGCCGAGGCCTGATTCAGCGTGCTCGGCAGAGTGTACTCGCATCGCTTGATCTTAGCGTACGTTTCACGCAAGGAGTTCGTTTCAAAAGGTGGTTTACCCACCAGCAATGTGTACCTGGAGACAAAGAAAATGTATGTTAATATCTACCTTATGTTCCATTCATGATCTCTTCTCTAACCTGTCTTCTACTGTCCCTGCAACATGAAAGACGACATCTTATGTTGTCGGAATTTCTTTGTTTAATGTCTATTATTTATTCCCAGTCAACACCGATTGCCTGAGGAAAGAAAACGTTTCATTTTCTAATTTTCAGAGAACTATATTTGAAATATAAGATGTATTCATATATAATATATTATTACAGTATCACTTCTTCCAATTATTCTTCCCTGAAAAAATATTGGACACGTGTTTTTTTTGTTTTTGCATTTGGACCTGAAATTTTCGTGAAATTCGACCGTTTCCATACTTTTTGGACACCCTGTATATAAAAGTGACAAATGAAAAATAAAATAATTCAAATAAAAATGCAGTAATTTACAAAATTAACTTAAATGATCCTTAAAAAAAAAAAAAAAATTATATATATATAAAAGTTGACTCAAAAAATATATTCTATAAAAGGAAAATTCTGATTGTCAGAAGGAATAGTTAACATAAAGAACGGACCGAATTATATAGATGATGGGAGTGCTTCCCGAAACGTTTGTAATTGCTATTTTTTGAGAAGGCAAAAGAATAATTGGGAGAAGTGATACTGTAATAATACATTATATAGGAATTAATAATCTCTTTACACAACCTAAAAGTAAGGCATATTATTGAAAAATTTGTTTTTTGTATAATTTCTTCATTTTCTTACTTTTTAGTGAATTACCTGCATTTTGAACCTATCATGTTTTAATCAATTTTATATATATATAATTTGAGATGCTATAACTCTATGCACATTGAGACCCTACTTCAAATATGATGGACAAAATTGTTAGTCAGAAATTTAATAAGGAACATTTTTTTAATATTAGATTTTTCTATAGAATCAACCGACTAGCTTACATCAAGCAAACGTCTAAAAAAATTACAACGATATATGACATGCAACACAGATAGATGGTGAATCCCTCGTTTGATCTGACTGAAATTTTGATACAATGCATTGTCAAAGGAATGAGTTATATGTACCAAGTTTTAGCCTTCTATCTCTATTAGACGTGACTGATAGATTTGATGTCACCAAAACTGAATAATAATATAAGGTATATAAAAACGAGAAAATATTTAACAAATCACTTACATGATGCATCCGATCGACCAAACGTCCACTTCGAAACTGTGACCCTTTTTTGTAAGAATTTCTGGAGCGATATAATTTGGAGTTCCACATAGTGTCCTATTTGAAATAAAAGTTGAAATTATTATTATTATTATATCAACATAGAGAAAGAGATATCACTCTTTTAAAATAAGAAGAAAAAAAATGTTGGGATGCGCAAAAACCTAACTGGCACACTAAACCAGCAAGAGTGAATCATCCACATTTATATAGGACTACAGAATAAATAAATGTATACAAATACATTCTGACTAAACTGTAGTCCATAGTCATGTATTTAGTAAATAATTTCATTGTAACATACTTTTTACGTTGTCCTGTGTATTCGATTTTTGCAGCAAGGCCGAAATCTCCAATTTTTACTTCCAGGTTGTCGTTGAGAAACAAGTTGCCAAGTTTCAAATCCCGATGAATAATGCGACGTTCGTGAAGATAAAGTACACCTTCCAGAATCTGTTTCATATAATATCTCACTTCAGGTTCTGTAAGCGCTTTCCGCCGTCTGAAAAATATATAATAATAAAAATCTGTTCACATTAAAAAAAAACAGTTGTTGGTGGATCACTAGCAATGTACTTCCCCAGAACGAATTCATCAAATAACTTTTCACTTCCCCTACAAACCCAGTAGACCGTTTGCGCTAATAGTCAACAGTTGATTTACATAGGGCTCCTAAATCCTTTTAAATTTTGTGTCTATAAATGCAGTACATCGGCATTTATTGGTGTTTTTGAATTCAAGTCTCCCTTTCCCTTCGGCCGATTTCGCTGAAAATTAATAAGTCGACCTTATGGGATTTTGAATTTACATATCAAATTTTGTGTCGATACATTACAACGGCAGTTATTAGAGTTTTCAAGCCTCTCTCCTATTCCCCCTTCTTCATTGGCTGAAAGACGATAGGTGTTGTGAACAGATAAAATTTCGTGTCGATACATTCACTCTATCGGCAGTTATCAAAGTTTATATGTTAAGTCTCCCCCTCCCTTCGGCTGAAAGACAATAATGTCGTTGGAGCGTTCTGGATTCACATATAAAATTTCCTGACGATATATTCATTCAATCAGGAGTTATCGTGTTCAGACATTTTCTATAGGTCGGAAAACATGAAATTCCGTTGAAAACTCTGGATCGAATTTTTGACCGATTGCATAACTTCCCCTATACTTCGTATAGCTAGGGAAGTAAGAAAGGAAGGTAATTTTGCGTGATGCTATAAATGTATCGTACAGATATATTTTTCCCCCTTCCCTGAATAAGAAACACCCCCTTAAAAAAAAAAAAGAAAGTGGGCATGACTACTAATTGCTCTTGCTCAGTGATTTCCATAGTTACAGGAATGCATCGGAAAATACAGGGTGAGTGCATAACATACTGAGAATATTACTTTTAATATGGCCAAAAAATGACTTTTAAATGCGTAAAATGTATTTATGAATTTATAGTTTGCCACCGGTAGTTCTACTGGACGTGACCAACATACATGTTTCTTTATAATATATGCATCTAATATATTTAAGTTCATTCCTTAGCAAACAATCAATTATTAAATTTCTGAATTCAGTTTAAATGTTTACAAGATTATGAAAAAAAAACTTTGGTTCATTTGTTTACTGCCTGTCAAAATTACATGATTTTAGGGATAAAAAATGAAAATTACAATAATGGTGGGATAGCTCAAAGTTACGGTCAAACTAAAAAAAAAAAAAAAACTATATTCTTGAATACGTTATTTAGTTCATCACAAAGCCGCCAGACAGCGCAGTTAAGATTATAGAAAGGATACTTTCTGACAAATCCAAATTTGAGGACACCCCATCTCCATATTCTAGTTTAAAAAAATGTTATTAATGTTAGGCTAGAATAAATTCAAAATGATTATTAAAGAAAATTTCACTTTGAATTGAAATTTACTGTTTTACGTTACTAAAAACAAGGTGTACTTCCAAATAAATGTTCAAGAACGATTATACCAATTTGTATAGGGGAATTTGAAATGTATTTATTATTGGTTAGAAATAGTAAAGAAAGTTTTTAGTAAAGAAAAACTAAAGTAAGGAAGTACAGGTGCTGTAAAAAAAGGTAAGTTAGAATTTTTGGTACTTATTACAATTTTTTTAGAGAACCTGACTGTTTCACTAAAAGTACCGACGGGAGGATCAATATTTTATTTTTTTCGGATACATATGATTTGTTCCTTTCATATTATGTATCCGAAAAAATAAAAACCAATTGTATAAACCTAAATTTCAACAACTCTTGTCCAAACCGGCATAATTTTTGTTGTTAAAATGGAATTGGAGGGACCGAAATCCCTCTTATTTTAAAGCCTAATAGACAGATCAGAAAGGGTGGGGCTCACAACGTCAGAATGTTGTTTTTGATCCCCCACAGCCGCCATATCGAAATTATATTTTATATCTACTCGCAGCCAGCTTTCATACGAGACATCCTATTCTGTTCTTCAAAAAAGGTTGTTTTGGCGACCCTCTAATTTTCGCCCCCAAAGAGAGAATTTTTTTTTTCGTGTAACAATTTTCCTTCCCGTATTTCGGAATATTTCAGAAAAGAATTGGTACTTTCTAGCTTAAAAGTGTATCTTTCTAGAAAGACGAACAGACATATAACAGCTCCGCGATACGATTCTGTTTTTATGTTTCAATCAACACAACACTGAAAATGAAGCTGCCTCTTAGAGTTCTAAGTTTTCCTCTATTCTACATTATACAATTGGCCACAGAAATTTTAGGGCAATTTGTTATAGTTTTCCCGCATTTTCAGAACTCTAGTAGATATAATAATAAATTAAATGGTAAGATAATAGTTTCTTGGACATGTTTTGCTGACGTTTGTGTCTAATTTTCATTTAATGATACATTTTATATACGAGCAATTGTTCAAAGTACTTAAAATGTACTAAAGTGTATCATATATATGACAAAAAAAAACGTATATCACTATATCATTATTGAAAGAATGGGCTCATAAAAGGAATTAATCTTGACACTCCTGACCTTTGATCCGCCTAATTCCGGGTTCCGTTAAAAAAAAAATTGTATACATTTTTAAAAAAACAATTGGGGAAAATGAATATAAACAACCACTTACTTGTGAAGCTCCATCATAGACCTTTTTCGACATAATTCCAGTATGATATAAACAAAATTGGAATCGTCAAAATATCCATGAAAATGCACTATATTCTTATGACTTAGGGATTTGTGAATCTGTATTTCTTGAGACATTTTTTCTTTCTGATTACTATTAGATAGAAGATTTTTTGACACAATTTTACCAGCGAAAATGCCATTTGTAACAACATGTATAAGTTCATAACACTTCGCAAAACCTCCCTAAAAAAAGAAAATAATCGTTATTTAATTATCATAAAAATTAAAAATACAAAAACAAATTAATTTTGAATAAAAAATACTTACTTTTCCGAAAAATTGCCCTTTTTTATATGTAGTACTGGTGGTACTATCATAAACAAGCTCGGGTATGGGTTTATCTTCAACAACGGAACGCTTCGACATTATTCACTATTAAATTCTTACTTGATTACAGGAAATATGTTATATCACAGAACTAGATCATTTATATAAAAAACTAAAACCTAACATCTAAAACAAAGTTGATCCACAAAATTAATAAATGGGACAGTATCAACAAAATTGAAGTACCAGGCTCCACCAACTAAACCAAACTTCGGGACGGTTGGACGAGTTTTCAAATGCACCAATCACATAAAGATTGTTTGCGCGCCAAGATACAGCCTTTATAATCATAACTGATTCAACAAAATGATCATTGAATGCAAGTTTTAATAGATAATGAAATTACTAAATGATAACTCTCATAAAAACTTTTTTTTTTTAAAGAATAGTAACATAAACTCATAATGCATTAAAATGAAATGATTATTGACAGCTGATAATAAAATTTACAAAAACTTTGTTGAATACTTTATAACATTCCAAGCAGGTTACAATGTCGGTGAACTCCAGATTCAATTTGTTTCTATGGGTAAAGAAGAATATTATATTGTAATAAAGACGTGTAATAAATAAATATAAAAAGGCTTATATACAAAGGTGGGAGGTCGATTGTAAATACATATTATGCAGTAAATTATTGTGGTTAATCAAAATAAGGAAAAATTAAAAATATTTACTTGAGCAATTTATTTCAACTGTCGATTTTTTTTTTTCCTCGAAAATCCTACTTAATTCCTATTAAAAACATTGCATATGAAGAGCACGGGGAAAGAACCAGGTTTGTCACTTTTTTCTCGAATGTGAGATAACGCCACTACAGTATTAGTATATTAAACATATTTCAAGATTCACCATCGTTATGGGCTTCAAAAAGACGGTTTGTCACTACGAAAACGGAAGCTGGGAATTGATACGATACGGACTTTCAAACATTAAATTTCAGTTTTCTCAATTTCAACATCTGATGACAAACCTGGTTCTTTGCCCGTGCTCTTCATATATGGGGTCACAAAACAATAGGCAAGTCCAGGGTGTAAATCAACCACTCGCCGTCCTGATTGTGCAGGAACGCGAGTTATTCGGGGACAAGGCGATAACCGCATTGTACAGATATCCACGTTATATGCGAATCTGAATGCTTTGCGTAACAGTACGGTTCCTAAACTTTATAACTATAAGAATACCAAAACCTATATTTACTCATTTTTTCCTTTGTCAATAGCTTCCAGTTTTTCTTTTAATGACAATGAGTAAGACCTAGATTTACCATTTTCCATCACTAGTCACTAATAATTCTCAAAACACAGTAACAATGGCCGGCGACGCGCTGTTAAGTCCGAAAAGCAACTGAGCTTAATAAAAAAGAGATCATCTCGCGATTTGAGGCTTTAGGGAAGCCTGATTCTATTCTGCTTCACGATTTTCTGTGTATGTATTTTTTAGGAATAGATAATTAAAATACACAATTTCTTTGTCAAACTTCACTATTCTCAAATACTCAACTAGTTTCGCCGTGTTAAGGCATTATCAAGAGTCACTTTTATAAACAATTTTTATAAGTGACTTGATAATGCCTTAACACGGCGGAACTAGTTTCGTATTTGAAAATGTATAGTGAAGTTTGACGAAGAAATTGTGTTTTAATTATCTATTCCTAGAATGGAGCTTCACAAAGTAAATCTGGAAACCATAAATTATATGTATTTTTTGTTTGGGGCACACGATCCGTGTTATGTCCGATTCCGCGATATACCCGACCGCTTTCACTACACTTATAAGCTACTGCGGAAAGCTAATTTCGACCTAGATCGCTTTGAATTCATTAAAATATAGAAACAAGATCAATATCCACTGACAAAAAGAAATTCAGTCTAACTGTTCACTTTATCCAATAAAAAATAACAATAGGGAATTGAAATGATGAGCTAAGGAATTAATTGATACTGGAGGGGTAAAAAAAAAAAATTCATGCTACATTTCAAGCAAAGATTATATTTCTTAGTTATGTAAAATATTAAGAACATACAATAAATGGGATGAATTCTGGCGCAGGAAGAGGCATGTTATATTTTTTATTTATTTATCATACTTTGGCCAATATGCACAGTACATAAGGCCACAGAAATATATATATATTTTTATTATTATACTTTTATTGACAATCTGTAACAGTCAGTTGTTTTGCTATTAAAGATAATTGTGCGAAAAGCAGAAAGCTTAAATTCAACCTAGAAATTAAATGTCGAGGAAAACAATATTTCAGCTGAAGTTTACTTCATACATTTTGTTCTACGAGAAAAAATATATATTATTTTGTATATTTCCAATAACAATAAGATATTACATAATACAATATAACATATAATATTTCAGAGAGAAATAATAACGAAAATTATTTTCTTAGATTTGCCAACATTAAATAGAAGAAGAAAGACCTCCCTCCATTAAAGAGGTAAGTGAAATCACTGGAGATTTTTTTTTTTTCTTTTGAAAAATAATATTAGCAATATGAAAAATGGTCAATTGACAGTGGCATAACTAGAATTGTCCCGGGGCTTCTTGAATATGTATTAATTTTAGCCACAACAAAAAATTCGCTGTGCCACTGCCGATCTTATATTGAGTCAAGTAAATATAAATAAAAATAAAATAAATTTAAAGGGCCATGTCCCCATTTATTGGACGTTTAATGAGAACTAACACATATTTTAACATTCAAAATGTCGACTAAACTACTACTAAGGAATATGATAACCATCTAAGTCTCATTTTGGTAGCTGACACGTCATGTTAATCATATTGTAAACAGAGAACGCATAAGTCATTAATTCAGGTCAAACATTTAAGTTTATGTAGTTAAACTATTATTTGCATTAAAAATGAGGATTTAAATGATATTAAATATAAACGAGAAAATAGTTATGTTATTGTTTAATTGCGATATGTGAAACCTTCCAGGAAGGGTTGAAATGGTTTTAGACTTGTCTCGTATGTGTTTAGTTACATTTTTCAAAATTATTAGTGCTAAATTAGTTAAGATTCAATAAAGAAGTTATAATATGTCTTCCTTTGTACAGTTGGTATAACCGAAAACATTTAATAAAATGGAAGGAGAGAGATAAGGCTTGTGGTCGATAAAACAAACTTGTAGAATTTCTGCCAAGCTTTCGGCAATGAGTGTGCCTTCTTCAAGACCTGTGTTGACATATACAGTATCAATAAGGTTATAATAACCAGTGCCGAAAGCGTCGCAGAAATTCTACAAGTTTGTTTTTATCGACCACAAGCCTCATCTCTCCGTCCTATTACATCGTTGGTCAATCCTTCCCTAATCAATAAAATATAAATCAATAGTTCCTAATAGAACGTACAAATTAATATAACAACTAGAAGAAATATATGAATTAGAAGCAGACACTAATAACTAAAAATCTAGCCAAATAAGTAATATAGCATTCCTTAACAAAAAAAGGCTTATTTCTGCAGTAAAAAGTTTCCTATGACAAAACCATTCAGCCAAGTTATTTGATAATCTAGCGTATCTAGAGAAAACTATAAGTGCATAAAAAATTTAAAAACACTCATTATTTTGTACAAAATAAAATAACAAAAAACATTAGCTAATTGGAGCCGTCCGAATATTGGGGACGAGACCTTATATGTATGTAGATTTAGGCGTATGTAAGTTAATAAATGCACGATGTATCATATTATGTTTAAATTCAACTTGTATTTGTTAAAAAATATCTCCTGGAAGACAAGTTTGGTGTTTTAATATTCTATTTAAAGCACTTTCACAGGATATATGTTTTTTCTTACATACTAATTAAACAATAAATACAAATATTGACATAGCTCAAACAAAAATCTACACACTCAAAATAATTTACAATAGTAGCGATATGACAATTAAAATTTAGCGTACCATTCTTCTAAGAAGTAATAATTATTCAAAAAAGCTTCATGTAAAATTATAGAAAAACTGACTTAATAATAAATGTACCTCTTAAGTATATAATATGTTTTCTGTTTATTAGGCTTCAGAGATCTATGACAGAAAGCTTCTAGATAAAACCATACTATGTTTATCAAAACGTAGACATATTCCATTATTTTTACTAAGACATATATAAAAAATATTTTAAAACGTTTACTACCTTTTAAAAATTAATATAGGTATGTAATTACGTATTAAAATTACATTTGAATTTCTGATATAAAATTAATTTTCATTTTTTAAAAATAATTTCTAAAATCTAAAAAATCGAGAAAAAATTAAATAAATGCATAAATAAAACTCTCAAATAAAAATATATATTTAAAGTAAATGTTCAAATCAAAATCTAACAGAAATGTCGACACTGTTTGACTCAATCTCAAGGAATTTTAAATCATGCTCAAGATTGACATTGCACAGGACCAGGGTATTGACAACTTGATGTATTTAAATTTAAAGATAACGGGGGCCCAGAATGTTTAATAAAGTAATATTGATTAGCATATCGTTTAAAAGGTCTTCACAAAAACTATTTAAAAATATGGTATTCGAGTTTAAAAATAAAACTATTGTAAGGAGAGGTCTTCTAAAATTAACACTAAAAATCTAAACTAACAAAGTGTTCAAAGAATAATCAAGATGATCCAGAAGTAGTCCAACATTTATTTTCGTAAAATATTGAGTAGGACACCGGTTTAAAGGATTCGGTATTAGGAAAGATGTCCTTCAGATGGGACGTTAAGCGATGATCCCGAGCCTGTGCGATGTCAGGTACTCGTTCAAGACCCCTACCCCTATCCAAAGATGGGCATAATCGTAATCAATGATTACAGAGAAAATAAAACTTAATCATCATTGCTATTTTATACTTGATACTATCGCACTGTGAATCTAGCTAAAATGAAACATGATTACATGATTATAATAGTAATCAGAAATCGTGATTACTATTGCTATAAAATCATAATCAAGTAATCATAATCAAGTAATCATGTAATCACAATTACCGTAATCGGGGGATTTCATGGGTATCAAATTTAAAAAAAATGGTAATAGCACTTTGGTTACGTAATAAACTTAAAAAAAATTACTTATTAGTGTAAAAAATAAAACAATTTAAAATGGAAGGAAATCGAAGGCGATGGTTTGCGCTATGTAATCATGTGTACATTGTGATTATGATTTCATGATTACGATTACATGATTACTCTATTACAATCGTAATCATGGCCGTGATTACTATTACAATCGTGTAATCAAGTAATCACCCAATTTTTTTGATTATAATCGTAATCATAATCGTAATCATTGATTATGATTATGCCCATCTCTGCCCCTATCCTAGGAAGGCAAAATTTAGGACTCCCTGGGCTCATGTCCACCAGAGCGACGAAAGAGCGTCGCTCTGGTAGTAGGCGATATGACTTCGTAGTTAAAGCCCGGGCATGAGCCACAATAACTAACTGTACCCTAGCTAGTGTTCAATCCAATTAAATAAACTTGAAAATAACTCATAAAACTCAATTTAAAAAAATATGAATACATAAAATAAATGTTCAATAAAAGCAAAAAACGTTCTAAACAAAATAAAATATGCATGAATAAAATTCATAACACTTCATTTAAAGAAACCAAAAAAAAACAAAAAAAACTATCTAAATAAAATATTTAAAACAAAATGATCAATAAATGCAAAGAAAGTTATATACATATGAGGCGTTGCGAAAGAGAAGGGCGAACTCAACATATAACTCAATTTATTTATTTATTTATTACTGTTGTATAGACTATATGCGCATACCTGACTGGTTAATGATTAATTACCTTACATTAATGAGGGATGGATGAAAAACGTAATAAGTAACTTTTTGTTGAGTTGGCCCCGTCACAAAAAATATTTAAACTCAATTTTCTCGATTTTAACATTTGTTGAGTTCGCCCTTCTCTTTCGCAACGTCTCATATAAACTATAAATTGGACAAAAGTCTACAAATCTCAAAATAGGTCAGGTTATGGTTCAATATAAAACAGGCACTTGTAATAATAGCTATCATTTAGTTATCAAAACGGCAACATAACAGAAAATGGGACAGAGCTTATTTAATTTTAGAGAAAGATTATATTTAAATAAGGGAACACACTACTCACAGCTTGCTAAAATGAAGTAAACTGCGAAGAAACCTGATTTTTTAAAAATAACTTAAGCATTTTGAATTGTTACGAATTAAGTATAAATATAGAAAATGTGTAAAAAAAAAAAAAAAAAAAGAGGTCGAAAAATAGGAAGATGAGGCTTGTGGTCGATAAAAACAAACTTATGGAATTTCTGCCAAGCTTTCGACATTATTAATGAGTTTATGTAGGCTAGATTGAGTACAAGATATGACATTAAAACTATATGTGACTAAACGAACGAAATAACATTTAAATTGTTTACACAAAAACAAACTATTATTTATTGAACACAAACAATTATAACTTAAATCATGAGTGAAAGTTTAAAAATAATTAAACTAAAATAAAACAAATAATATAATATAAACAAAGACAACATCCTAGCGAACAGAAGTTTTAAAATAATCGGGATGGGAATCAGAGGAAAGCTCTTGTGAGAGAGGATTTGAATGGAAAGAAAGGTTTCTGTGGAATGATTGGAATCGGGATTTGATTCATTCATTGACAGTGGGAATACTGAGATCTCTGTATAGGACTTTATTGGTGACATAGAAAGGAGCGTTGACAATTCGTCGGAGGAGTTTGGACTGGAATGCTTGGATACGATTGATGTTGGATTGTTTAGCTGTACCCCAAAGTTCTTCGTAAGTTGGTTTTTAGTAGTCAATTTCGCTTTTGGTCCAAGTAGTCGACGTAACAGTTCGTATCTTCGATTCAGTTCTTGTCGTTTTTGTGGGCTCCACGTGTCTACTGTCCCGAGATGATGTCACACATAAAGTAAATCTCCTAAACAAACCTACATCATCAATGAATATAATTTTCACACTATTTACAACAAAACAAAATTTACTATGGTTAAAGTTTGAAATATGTAGTATACACTCATTTCACTCTGTCAGGATGCTATTTATTTATTCACATCATGTATACAATTCTAAACTTTAACCATATTAATGATATATTTTTGTTTTATTTTAGATAGTGTGAAAATTCTATTTAAATTATAAAGAAAATACGAATGTTTTTTATATTGTCCATTTCACAAGATATATAAAATATATGGGAGTACTTTCGGTATTGCGACCGTCTTCAGTCACGACTTAACTTATACTAAATTATAGCCCCCCATGGGGTTTTTCCTATCCCTTCTGTATCGTTAATTCTTCAAGTATGTGAAACATCAAAAACGAACCTCCGTCCCAAAGCGAAATTCCAATAACAAAAACTCCGAAGCAGTATGGTATACATCATATGTGTATTTTAATCAACCTACACCTTCCCAAAGCCTCCACCACTAAGATCCCACCCCGAGACGAAATCTCATCTCCAACGCTCCATACATTTAAAGAATACATATTATGTATGCTTACATGAAGTAAATCAAAGACTAATAAATATACAAATGAAAATCAAAAATATAATAAATAAAAATATCAAAATTCTATTTGTTGATGATGTAGGTTTGGTTTAGGAGATTTACTTTATGTATGACATATTTTGTTTTGTTTAAATATTATATTTTATTTTATTTTAAAACCACTCATGATACGTTTTTAGTCAGTTATAATTGTTTGTGTTTAGATATATTATTTTAGTTTGTGTTGGTGTAAACAATTTAAATGTTATTTTGTTAGTTTAGGCACATTTAGTTTTAGCTTCTTATCTTTACTCAAATCTACCAGATATAAACTCACAAATAGTGTATAAGAAGGCGCACTCAATGCCGAAAGCTTGCAGAAATTTTATCGACCACAAGCCTGATCTCTCCTCCTAACGAATACATCGTTAGTCAATCCGCAATTGAAACTGGAAGTAATAGAAGTTTCCCAACATCCGGATAAGACAAATTTAAGGAAGAAAACAGAAGGTGTTCCGTATATGAACCCATGTACTGGGGCGGCTTTATGAGAACGAGAGGGTCCCCGCCAACTGGAGGGGACCTCAAATCACTGTCAAAAAGGAATAAAAAAAAAAAGAAAGCATTCTAAGTTAACTGATGAATATTTTGACCAAAACAAAAACTTCATATATTATAGTTAATTATGTATCTAGATAATAATTTATCTAAAGAGTAAAATGTTCAATATATTTAAAATATAAAAATAAATATAAGCAAACGATTACAATATAAATAAAATTGACGATGATGAAATGTAATATAAATTCAAACATTTTAATAAATATACCCGGATATGTCTCAAGACGAGGGCCCCAAAGGATCCAGTCAGACGGGCCCTCTACATCATAAATCCGGCCCTGACTACGCAACTATGTATTTCTAAAAAAATAAGACTAGCAGTTACATACTATTGTCATTTTCAACTGATGTTTTTTTCTCCTTCACATGCGATATGTCTAAAACTTTGGCACACCCATTTTTTTCTATTCTACATATATATTTCTTAGTTTTTTAATTATATTATATTTTTTCAGATTCTATTTATCTTTGGCACTCGTTAGTAGAATTATATATTATATGACTGGTTTTGAGAAAAGGCATCTAAAAAAGTTGATAAACTTTTTGATAATAGGTATCTGATCGGGAAAACTATGAACAACTGAAGTATACAGGTCTTTCTGTAGATCTCTAGATCGAATTAAAGATATAACTAGATAGATATTCTATCAATAGTTGAAAAAAAACATAAGATTAAAGAGAATCCGCACTAACTCAATCCATTGAACAATTGTTCCTGGGCAACATTGAACTGGTGTATATAACTTGTCAAACGGCTCGAAAGGTTCTGTGACACACAATTAATCAGCTTTTCAAGGCAATTCTGTCAATGCCGAATTGATTTACCATCTTTAACATTTAAGTAAACACAAAAAAAACTTAAATACATGATAGATATTATTTGTATATGTAAACATTCGTAATCGGGACAGTAGATCATAAAAAAAATTGTATTGCTAGTTGCTGAAAACATTAAACATGGGGGAAAAATAATTTTGAACATGTGACTGATGCAACAGATCTTAGGATTAGTACCCCCATTTAAAAGACCTAGAGTTACGTCAAAACTTAAACCTACTTCGAAACCTAGCCCTCTATCGGGGCGCTAAATGAACACGAGCGGACGGGACGCTGTGCGATGGTCTTGAGCCTGTGCGATTTCAGGTACTCGTCAAAGACCCCTAGATAACTGGAGGACTTCCAAAGTAGTAGGGCTCATGTCCACCAGAGCAACGAAAGAGTACTCTGTTAGTAGACGATATAGTTGAAGCCTGGGCATGAAACATAAAAAATTGAGCTCAAGATCACGGGTTCGAAACCCGGCTGAGGCCCTTCGGCTTTTTTATTTTGGAGGTGAAAAAACCTTTAGTACGCCGTACTTCGGATCGTTAAGCGATGGTCCCGAGCTTGTGCGATGTCAGGTACTCGTTAAAAACCCTAGGTGAATAAATCTGGGTAGGCAAAATTTAGGGCTCCGACAGTAGAGTCGAGCTCATGTCCAACAGAGTGACGAAAGAGCACTCTAGTATTAGGCGTATAGCTGAAGCCCGGGCATGAAACAAAAAATATAACTTAATATCAAATTGTTTAAAGCGTAAAAATGTAGCACTTGGACCAAAATATTTACAAACCATTCAAATAAGGAAAGAGAGAGAAAAAGAAAAGTTTTCTTTGGATTCTTTTTCTGACACATACAGAGAATATTATTTATTCGTAAAATCAAATTGTTTGGGCACATTTTCACAAAACCAGCCAGATATAATCATATATTGTTTTTACATATTAATGATAAATATCGTATTACTCTGAACATAAGGAAGGTGATTTTTCATTTCCAATAATATACTCAAAAAGAGGGAGAGACTCCCCGTCAGGATTCAACAATTTGACCCGACTGAATTTCAGTATGCACATAACCAACTCACCCACACTCCACTGTCTGTCGAGGAGCACTCGGCACACTGTATCCAGCTGCAACAATCAATGTTTATTAAAATGGGAAACAAAGTGTTAAAAATAAAAGAAAGAATATTGTTGAAATAAAGATGGATGGCAACTACCCAACGCCAACGTGGAACACATCTCGAACCCAATCGGAATCTATGTCCGAATACATTTTTGCTTTTTGTGTCGATTTAGAGAAAATACTAATAAATAAAATTAAATAGATGACAGATAAAACACGTTTTTATTGGTATTACTTTATTTATTGGTGTCAATATTAACTTAGATCAAATGAAGAGCACGGGCAAAGAACCAGGTTTGTCACCAGATGTTAAAATTGAGAAAACTGAAATTTAATGTTTGAAAGTCCGTATCTATCTATTCCCTGCACGTCATATTTTCAGCTTCCGTTTTCGTAGTGACAAACCGTCTTTTTGAAGCCCATAACGATGGTGAATCGTGAAATATGTTTAATATACTATACTGTAGTGGCGATATCTCACATTCGAGAAAAAAGTGACAAACCTGGTTCTTTCCCCGCCCTCTTCAAATATTCTTTTTCTCAGATATAAATAACTATATACTGCACATTCATGTTATGTTATATTGATTTCATAGAACTTTTTATAATTCTACATTTTGGCTTCTTGTTATTTTCTCGTTTTCAAATATATCCACAGTTAGTCAATACAGTTAGAATAGGGATTTCCACCCCCTAGGGAGGAAGACCCCTCCTACCTCAGGTACTCTTAAGTTAATATAAATATGTCTGTCTAGCTCATATCTCCATTAAGGATGCTACATGTGTAATTTCATGAAAATTCATCACCCATTTTATGATTAAAAATGCCCACTTCTGGATTTTCTAGGTTAGCTCGCGCATTAGTTATTGTGACTAAATTTCTGCTTTTAAAGTGTAAATTATTATTTATTAGTGTAAATTTACTTTGTTGAGCCGTGGATTGGCTGCAGTGAAGTAGACGAGATGAGGCAGGAGCGCCACACTGGCAGCCACCCACTGTATCAGTAGCTTCAACTGTGGCTCTCCTTCCCTGGAGGAACATCCGCAACTGTATGTGGCCACCGGCATCAGGCCATCCTTCTGGTGCAGCACCACAGACACCTGACAACATCCAATCAATACAGTAACCCTACTCCCACAGCAGAGATTAACAACATTTTTTGGTTAAACCAGAGAGGTAAGTATCACCAGAAATATTCGATGACTTTTTCTAGACAAGAGGAAGGGGAGTGCCCTGCTCCCTACGCCATTTTCACATTACACTAAAAAAAAAAAAAGTATTCGAAAATGTTTGAGTACTACTATTAGTACTCACTATACTACTATATGACTATCACGAGTACTTTTCAGAGTCGAATACTTTCAGTACTCAGTGCTTGATTCCACACGTCTCTATCAGTGACAAAAGTGGTCAAATATTAATTAAAAATACAAAAATGAGAAGAATTCCCTCTAAACGAATGTTTTGCGACATAAAAAGAGAAATAAAGAGAACGCCAGTTCAGAGATAGCATGTTAGTCTACTGGCTCAAGATCGCGGGTTCGAAACCATGCCCTGAGGGTTTTTATCTGAGTGGTAAAAAAAAAACTTGAGCATGGGACGTTAAGCAATGGTCCCGAGCCTGTGCGATGTCAGATACACATTCAAGCATCTTAGGTCCTAGGTAACATACCATGAGTTGAGCTCACGTCCACTAGAGCGACGAAAGAGCACACTGGTAGTAGACGATATGACCTCCTAGGTGAAGCCCGGACATGAACGATAATAACTAACAGAGAAGTAAAGTCAGATCAAGGGTTTCATAGGCGAATATAAACAACATTAAAGTGATCAGAGACCTCTTTATCAAAAAAACAGCCCTCCAATTTAAATCTATCAGCTGCCTTCATGATTAAATGACTTTCAATCAATTTTACTATTTCAAAGTAACTTTTTTGCTGTTAACAGGAATATTTTTTTTTAATTCATTCTTTATTTTGTATTCTTAAATGATTAAATTTAGAAGTAAATTATTTTAAACATATCATGAACAGACCCCCGACCCATTTTCGATAAATTATTCAGAAATAATAGTTATAACTGGATTGCTCAGAGGCCAATTAGCGTAAGTAGAAAAAAAAAATCCTTTTCTGACCTGGTGAGAGTGGAAATCGGTAAAAGTACAGTTGAAAAGTATGAAGTTCGCAATAATAATAAAAATACGTTTATTATCTTTATATATTATATATTAATTTTTGCTTAATGGTTATTATTACAATCCACCGAAAGCCAATTGTTAAAAAAAAAAAAAAAAACTGATTAGCATCTGACCAACCCAATTGAAGATTTATAAACTTACCAATTGAGCAGCCAATTTACTTTTGTGTCTAGCTAGCTCCAAGCTGAGAGACCGGGCAGCCACTCTGATATTTCTGGTAGGTATGACAGCATGAAGACTCTCAGCCACAGGCACGCCCACAAAGCTCTCCGACAAGGTTCTCTTCAGCAGATTGCCAGCAAACTGGATGACAGCTTTCTCTCGAATTGCCTTCATGTCTGCATCATTTGGGATAGTCTCATCCTCATCTAGCCACCTTCCTAGTTGCTCATAGACCACTTCTAGCTCTACAATAGAATATCTAGTCTTAGCAGTCAGTGAGACTAATACAAATATAAATATAAATAAATAAATATGTATTTATATTAAAGGAAATTTATACCTGAACTGTAATCAGTGGTAAAGCTGTATTTGGATGAAGCAGAGCGATGTGCTTTATACTTTTCAACATAACTTCCATGAAAACTTTTTTCCGATTCACCATCCAGTACAAAACCACAAGAACCATCTCGACCGACAAGCCTAGCAATAAAAATAAATTCGTTTAAAAAATAATTTGTAAGTAATGGTAAGAATGATGTCAATCATGAGGTTAACACAGCTGCCTAAAATTATAGCATTTACCTAGGGTCAACCTCCCCAGTCTCAGAGTAGGCCTGTTCGGCCCGATCCAAGGCCTCCTGAAGTCTTTCTGCAAACACAGTCCTCCGATCATCCTTATCCAACTGGCAGCTGTATCTTCTGAAGACATCATCGTCTGGTTCTGCAAAAAATATTTAAACAAGTTGTACTTTAGTAGGACTTTATCCGTTAGGAGAACTACCATATCAATATATTCAAAAGATAATACATTTCTTAGGAGTAGACCTTTAAAGGATGACCAGAGATACAGATAGATTCAAAATTACATGCAGAAAACAACGTTTTCTCTTGACAAATGAATAAAAACTGTACATTTTCAACATGGCATAACTACCATAACGCTGTTTCAAAGCAATAATCTATCTCAGTTCTTCAAAAACGTTTGTAGAGAAGAGGAGGCACAGACATTCCAAAAGGTGGTAGTTATGAAAAGAAATTAGATCCACCACCTCTCAAACTCATATTTCTGGAATTCTTTAGAGATTATAAAGTAAGCGAGGTCCAAAAACGCATAGATAAATTTCCTTCAAATCGGACATTTTCAACTAGATAAGTGGATATGTATGTTAGACGTCTTAGAAGGTGAAAAAACAAATGTGGGGAGAAGGCTTTTAGGAAATGTTAAATGAATCGCTTCTTGAAATTAAATATCAAAATTCATTGGGGATAGTTTCCAGAGTGTATCCCAAAACTCATAGATATTAAATTTCATTCAAATCGGACGTTTTCTGCAAGAAAAGTAGACACGTATGACGGGCCTTTAGAGGGATATAATTAGTGATATTTAGAAATTTGTGGGTTAATATATAAAAACAATCCATAGGGAAGTAGTTACTCCGGACGAAAAATTAAGTCAAGGAGGCTGACACCCAGGGCAACGACTCATTACTTTTTACAATAATTTACAAATATTAAATAATTTTCGCCACATTTTGCAATTAAATGCAACAGATCATCTATTCCCTAATAGAGAATAGGCTAAACCATTCAGTTACCTTCATCAGTAAAGCTGGTTCTTGCCGAGAGAAACTCTGGCTCGGGTGAGGAGGTGGACTGACAGCTGGAGTAGCGAGACTGGTGTCTGGTCACTGGGAGACATTCTCCAGACGATCCAAGCACGATGAACCTCCGTCTCCCCTTCATCGACCCATCGTCCGGTTTAGCTTCCTGGCAGAATATCGTACATTTAGCACAAGTTGAACTTATTGAAAATAAAGAGAATATAAACAGTAACAAATCACGAGTGATGACATGCACTGCATAACATGCACCATTTTAGTGAAAAAGAAATGTGTTTTGTCTACTGAGTGTAAATTCGTCAACGAAAATAATTTTATTTTACACCAAATCAACTTGTTTCAAGGTATATGTTTGCATGATGTTGAATAGCGAATATAGCATTCTAATTCTAGTGGATCAGACCATCAAGAATCAATCCAGATAAGAAATAAATATCAATTCAATCGCCAATTGATAATTTATAAAAAAATTTCATATATTTTACATCCTAATCAGGTCCTACAAACATGGGGGAAGGAGGCGTCAAGATTAGAAGAAGAATGTGTGATCTATTCTGAAAAATTACAAATATTAAATAAAAAAAATTACACAGGCAATTCTGCAAAACGGGCATATTACAAAAGTTTTTTTTATGAAACAAAATCTGAATTTATAAATAAAACAAACTCTGTTTTTGAAATATCGTCTATTTAATAAGAAATGTACACATAAACTACCAGTTTCGTCATTATACCATCGTCAGGTTTAGTTATAAACTAAGATCTTTACTTTATAACTACATCTGACGGTAAAATGACGAAACTGGTAGCTTATGTATACCTTTCTACAATATGTCAGCGTTTCTCAATTTAGAAGTTCTAGATTTCTTAGTATTTATTTCCAAAAAATAGATTTGGAAACTAAAGATCTAATAATATAATAGATTATTCAAGGCAAAAAATACCGTAACTCACCTAAAAAAAAATGCAATAACCTTCATTCTGGTATTGATTTACTGAAAAAGAGACAGGTCTAAAGTGGTAACCGAGTTTGTTGATTATACTTTCCAGTAACACTCATTTTGTTTATTCCAGGGGGGGATGGATCTTTTCTTTGGCCTTTACCCTTATGTATAACACCGACCATTATGAAATGTCAACCCTACTCTTTGGTACGTCTCCAAAGAGATTACAGTTTAACCAAATTATATTATTATAAAATAGAATGTGAGAATTTTCTCAGATCGAAAATGTAACCCTAAATAGTTACTAATGATGCACAGAGTGTCATTAATACATTTGTATATCAGATGACATACTTCTACTTTTGTAGACGATTTGATGGAAGTATCTTTCTCAGGAGTGGAACTGAAGGACTCTCCGATTGGGGACAGTCTCCGGGTCATAATCTCATCAGTCTCAGAGTTTTGTCTGAAAGCAAGGAGAACTTTGTTCAATTCCCGCAGAATGCTATCTTCATCGTACTGGAACAGTGGATTTCCTCTGTAGTCATCCGGGTCCATACAGCACAGAGTCAACTGAAAGATAAATTAATACAAAAATTAAATACTGTAAATATCATTAGTGAGCAATGAATGACGATTATGAACATTTCCACAACGAAAGTAAATATATTTTTTTTTTTAAATCTCATTCCTATTTATAAATAAGCCAATTTAGGGCCGGAGAAGCCAAGTGGAGCAAAAAATAAAACCTTATTTCGAGAAATTGCCAGTCAAGCGAAATATTCGTTAAGAGAGAGTTTGTTATACTTCTCTGCGATAAATAAAAACAAAGAACTAGATTAACTTTTATATTACCTGATTCCACAAAAATATATACATACAATGGCTTAAGTCGAAACCGATACACTTTATCTATACAGTAAAAGCTCTTTATTCGCGGGGTATATGTTCCGTAAATATGCCGCGAATACAGAAACCGTGGATATGGAATGGTAATGAGTATGGAATCATAGGGGATACGTTCCAAGGTTCCAAAATAAAACCAATATCTATCAAAATAAAATCAATTTATTGAGAAATTTGCAATTAAAATCAATCGTTATTGTCAGCTTTAGGCAAGGGTTTAAAGAATTTAGTAATTTTTTCTTGTTTTGCCGCTTTTAAAAGGCCTTTAAATTCAGATTGATATTGAGCTGTAGCATTAATAATTTGCCTTTTAAAAATAAGGCTCCTTTCCATAGACGGATCCATTTTCATGAAGAAATCACAAAGTTCATTTGCCATACGTGAACCTTCACTCAGATTTTTCAAGTTAAAGGTCACCTTTTCAGTGCTCGATGAAGGCTCTTCTTCAGTGGAATGTGGAGTTAACATTTCCTCCAAGTCGGTTTCGGTCAAGGCATCCTACGAATCAAGCAACTCCTGAATGTCACTTGATTCTACCTGTCGAAGCCATCTCGCCCTATTCCATTAGTAACTTGAACAACATTGTCAGTTAAAGTTTGAATTTGCGCGGATTCTTCATCATTTCCGACAGTCAAAACAGGCCACAGTTTTTTCCAGCATGGTGTCAATGTGTCAAGACCCCTGCCCTAGGTGAATAAAAATTTAGGGTAGGCAAAATTTAGGACTCCCACAGTAGAGTCGGGCTCATGTCCACCAGAGTGACGAAAGAGCGCTCTGGTAGTAGGCGATATGACCTCGTAGGTAAAGCCCGGGCATGAGTCATAAAACCTAACCTCTTAAAGGAATGGGATACCTCAATGGTATGAGATAGCAGTGATGTTCTGGAGCGTGCAACTCTTTCTTCCAAGATGTTTAGCATATTAGTTTATTTTAGTTAGTCTTTCTCCCAATCAAAACCATGCCAAATGAAGGGGAGGTAAAAATAAATAAAATAAAAAAATCACCGGCGATGTATTACGAATTAATCAATTAACTTTTCACTCCCCCTCCAAAACCAGTCGACCGTTTGCCAATATTCAATAGTTGTCTTACATGGGAGCACCTAAATCCTCATACTAAATTTTGTGTCGATATATTCATTCTATCGGCACTTGAGTTTTTGTGTTAAGCTTCCCCCTCTTTCCCTTCGGTCGATTTGGCTGAAAATATGGTCGTTAGAGGGTTCTGGATTCACATATAAAATTTTGCATTGATACATTCATTCTACCGAGAGTTATCGTGTTCACAGACATACAGGAATTTGTTTTTCACAAACATTGGAATCTGGGGGTCGGAAAACACGAAATTTCGTAGGAAACTCCGCATCGAACTTTTGACCGAATACATAACTTCCCCTATACTTCGTATAACTGAGGAAGTAAACATCTGTAAGAGGACCGCTCCATACTCCGGCGCCGAAGATAAGAGGGAGACTGCTCCACATAAATAATAAATAAAACAAACGTCATTTTAAAAATATTGTCTATTCCACAAAAAAATTGTTATACAGAAACTAACGATTTCGGCATTACACTATCTTCTGGTTATGTTATAAACATACTAACCTAGCAATAAATATACTAAGAAGTTTAGTAGTTTTTCTATAACAAATATTTGTGGAATAGACAATATTTCAAAAAAATAGGTTTGTTTTAATTATTTATAATAAATTTCGACAATGTGTCCGAGTTTCTCAACTTAGAAAACATTAATTGTAATTAAAGAGAACTTATCGACAACTTCAAGTGTGATAAAAGTAGATTTATATACAAAATAATTTTCCAGAAGTTAAGTACTGGATGTATACTTGTGTGGTGCCAGAATGTATAACTCAAAATCTAGTGGACCTGACTTGGCACTCAAATGTTCATGAATTTATCAATGATATCAGTTCAAAAATTAACACGGACTGAATATATTGACTTAAGTAATGGTTGTAGAAAGATTTTGATTAAGTCAACTTATAGGCTGAGATCTGCTAGTTATCAATAAAATAAAATGTATACTTCTTAAATCTAAAAACAGATAAGAATTTGATTACTTTTTACCATTTGAGGATGTGAAATAAATTCAATAGAAGTAGATCCTTTAGGTTCAGAAATTTTGGCTACTTGCATGACGTTTTCTACAATAAGTACTTCATTGACTTCAAGAGCTTCCACAGAGAGAAGAATAGCTAACATTTCAGGGCAGTTGCTGATTTGTGCACATTCCTGAAACAAAAACAATATGATATCTTTAAAATATATTAAAATGCATTAATATAGGTTATTTTTCGATAGGGGGGACCAGGTGAGAATTAACATCGAAATTCACATGTCAAATTCAAATATATGTATTGTTAAAAGGTCTGTCGAGTTTATTTTATCTGAGAGGTAAAATAAACTTAAGCACGACGTCCTTCGGATGAGAAGGTTAAGTTAAGCAATGGTTCCGAGCCTGTACGATTTCGGGTACTCGATAAACCCTAACCTAGGTGAATAAAAAATTAGGAATCCCACTGTGCTGTGTTGCTTACTCCTTAGTTAAGGATAACATCTTTATAAAAATAGCGACAAGGAAGGGATCGATTTTAGCCGCCAATTTCAGTATTTTAGAGGTTTAGAGATCATAAACCGCTGGTATCAATATTACTTCCTCAGAAAGAGATACCTCCATTCTCCTTATCTTTTGACTTGCAAGTCTAGTGCATACGGGAGCAACGTGACTTCTCTTTCTACATGCATAGCAAAGGTTAGCATTAAAACTGCAGCTATGAGTGTGTTTATAAAAGTACCATAGAGTTTCCTTCAGCTAAGATTGTGCCTCCTATTCTGTGTCTGGTAGAGCAGACAATAACATGATCAGGAGAGACACTGTTGATGTCACCTTGTCGCCGAATGAGAAGAGGACAAAGGGGGAGAGTACAGCCGAGCCAATCGTCCAAGACCAGCCATTGAGAGATGTTCATTACCTAGCAACGGAAAAACAATAATGAAAACAAACAAGTAGTTTAACACTTATATTGGGGGCCATGGTGGCCGTGCGGGCTAGAGCGTAGGGTTTTGGTCGTAAGGTCTCACCATGGTTTGCGAGTTCGAATTCCGTCCGGGAGTGAGTTTTATTTCGTAGATAGAACTCCCTCCCGGCGCCATGGATATCGTAAATTCGTGATTTTTATCAGTTACATAAAGACAGCTGTGTGATTCCTCCTCACAATTTGCTTTCTACAAGTCTTCTTTTTAGACTGATTTGGTCATTAAGTGTGAACTATTAGAAAATATTGATTGATCCACCGATGTGTGGATCATTAATTAGGTCACTAGACTAAGTTGGAAGTCGGTGACAATGTAATAATGATGTTTCGTCCTATCAAAGCAACATTATCTTCATAAGGCCGTCCCAATCCACTGTAAATAATTTCGTTTAGATACATCTTTATTCTTCACATGGATAAGACGTGTCTCCTTGTATTATTTAGCTCTTTATAATTTCTATGTAGAAGATTATTAGGAAATTTGAAATAAATCGTGAGTACCCTTAGATTTCCAATGGACTTGGTCATTGAAAAAGAAAATTAAATAAAATGCAGCATACTATACTAGCACACCTTCACCTGCAACTCAAACACTTGAAAAGAGAAGACATACCTTCCTTGAGAATATTATTCTTGACTCAGGGTTTGAAGACTCTAAGAGGTTAAAATAATGCAGTAGACTTTTCAGTTTACACTTCTGATGTGGTCTAAAATACAATAAAATAACCATAAAGGTGAATAAATAATTAATAATAACATTAATAATTATTTATATTTAAGAATTCATTCAATGGTAATAATAATAATAACTCACAAATGAAGAAAACGGAAGAAATTAGTAAAATTGAAGTCTTGAAGAGTTGGATGCGTTTTTAGAGTTCTTTTAGGGAAGGTAGAGAAAAATGCATGAGACAACAGTGATGCAATGAAGTCCCTGTCTAATTCAGCTTTATCACCTAGAAAAAAAAAAAAAGTCAAATTAAAATGGCAGCCAACGTTCAGAAATATTACAATATAAATCAAGGTATTTATTAATAAAATAAATAAAGATGTAATTATATTATAATACTGAGAGCGCCGATAGGTCAGTGGCATGCATGCTTGCTTACTGAGCTGGAAACCCCGCCCCTTAGTTTTTTTTTTATCTGGGAGGTAAAAAATATTTAAGCACGCCATCCTTCGGATGGGACGTTAAGCGATGGTCCCGAGCCTGTACGATGTCAGGTACTCGTTAAAGACCCCTATCCTAGGTGACTACTACTATATTAATTTCAGTGTTCCTTATTTCGAGGGCTCTCTTTGAATATAATCTTAAATGGCAGTTACTCAGGACCGTAAAAAAGAGGTCCTCGAACAGAGATTTCACTCTTATGTTTGTACAAAGCAAAAAAAAAAACAAAAAAACGAAACCCATGTTTTTTGCACTAAATACACAAGAAAAAACTGTTTACAGAAAATTTAAAGATTTCTCAAATACATTTATCGTATATATGCAACATTTGGGACTCCTAGAGTAGAATGGCTCGTGTCCACCAGAGTGATGAAAGAGCGCTCTGGTAGTAGGCGACGCTGTAGTTAAAGCCTAGGCATGTCATAATAACTATTGTAATACTAAATAAACTGATTGCTCACTATTCAGAATAAGGAAATATATCAAATAGCATAATAAAGTATTAGTCTTTATAAATACATTTAATACTTGTTAGGAATTTCAAGAATACTTACAATGTTGTTGAAGACTAAAATGAAGACCATTTGGAGGACGTAACCTTTTCAAGTCTAATGCTCGACGTGCGATACAAGGAAGTGTAAAATTAAAAAAATGTCGCCTTTCTTCTTCACTGAGATCCACTTCTAAGAAAGTCTCTAAACCGTTAAAAATTGTTAAATCTAAGGAAGCTTCAGTTTCATCTGGGTCCAAACCAATACTGAAATCAAAATTTGTAAAATTGTAATTAGAGACAGGCCTCTCAAATAAATACACTCACTCATATAGTTATGTACTTTAAATATTCTTTGAGGATGAAATATATAGGGATGTTGCCAACATTGCAGGAAGAAATTACTTGTTGAATGGTAGATTTAGTTTTGTATAAAAAAATAAGAAGCATAGCTTCAATAAGAAATTCATTTTTAGGTTCCTAGAAAGAAGACCATGTAAAAAAAACCTGATGCCATAATATGCAATCTCGGTTTAATACATGCTTTTTATATATAAATATTTTAGAACCCACAGGCGAATGAGAGCGAAAAAAGAGCCGCGGGCCCAGGGGGCGGCTGAAGGTCAAATGGGTGGAGCTCTTATGTGAATATATCTGTACCAAGTCACATCAAATCAAATACAATTCTTAAATTGTATTTTTGGGGGTCCAAATGTTTACATTTTTTTGCTCTGGGCTTCTTAAATGAAAATATTCGCAATTATATTTATATTTCAAACTACTGTTCTTTCCACAGAAACAGTTGATGATTATACTGTCCCGCGTGCCTCGGTGAGACGGAGACGGCGGAGCATGTCCTCCTCAAATGCCCCAGATTTGAGGAGGGAAGGATAAATCTGGAGTGCAGCATGGACGCCCCACTGACTGCTACCAGCTACGTGGACGCTATGCTGCGCTCCCAGGAGTCGTGGGATGAAGGCTGCGATTTTGCAGTGCTCATCATGGGTGGGTTGGCCCTCCAGGAGAGGGCTGACAAGGAACAACAGTAGCGGCAATAAGAACAGAAGAAGGGGCGTTACCAGCCACCCTTCTGCGAAGTAATGACAGGCCGTCAGTTCCGCGGAAGGGAATCAGGATCGGCGAAGGAGGGGGTTTTAGTGGGTATGGAGAAACGGCCTCGAGCCCCACACTATCCAGGGCTATCTTCCCTGGATGTGCGTGACTGGCATTTCCCCCTCCAGTGAAAAAAAAAAAAGAAAGTTGATTATATATAGCATTTTTTTGAGCTGAATTAGATATGTCAGCAACATTTTCTTCTTTTAAACCATATTTAGAGAAATATAAGATTAGTTATTCTCTAGAATGACCGAGAGATTGCGCGCTGAATGTGACATTGAAATCATAAGGGTGATAAAATCGTTCTGATTTCAGATTCAATGCAAAAAAATCCTATAAGGATCTTAAAATCATACAACAATACTTTAATTTCTATAACAAAAACGTTGTTGAACAGTGTTGTTATCGGCTCGTTTCGCTCCCTCTCTCTCCCCCCCCCCAAAAAAAAAAAATTTGACATTAACAGACTCAACACTGTATTGGACAACTTTCGCTAACAAAAACTGACATGCAACCTTAATCCGGGATAGCAGAACTAGTCTTTGAATCAAATATGTACTTTTTACAATCTTATTGACTAAACAACTTACTTGCATATATTATGAATTTTTTGCATGATGTCAATAAATTGTCTGGAAGAGTTGGTTTTAGCGACTTGCGTTAGATGGCGCTGAACGGAAGGCCACCATGGCAAGTCGCAGGGTAACATCACAAGAGCCATCCTCACCTTCTTTCATCCTTAACAACCATAAAGTCCATTAGTTAAAAAGAGGCGAAGAAAGTTTAAGAATGAGGTAAATACATATTCAAAATAATAACAGTTCCTGCCTTTTGTCTCGAGCTATTCTAACCAATCCTGTCCTCTTTGATAGCTTAATGCCTAGTTTATCCTGAATCATTTTGCAAATGCAATTGATGAGCCTTCAGGGCATTTCTGTTCTTTCAAGAGCTAAAAGCGGAAGTGGCACACAAGATATAAGGGCAAAAATTGAAGGATGCCATAAATGAGTGCTGAGCACAACGTAGGTTTCAACGTTTTAATAGCTGAGGTAGAAGTTTGAGTACTGCATGCATGTGGACAATATTCAATGCATTTCTCTGTTTGTCGATAAGTTACTTCAATTGTTGGCTAAAACAAAGTTCTGATGTGGTAACGACAAAGTCATCATAACAGAGGGATGCACCGGACCTCCACAGTTTTGAGCACTGTAGTGGATTCTGAGAAATTACATAAACACTGGAATAAGGACGTTGGAAACGATTTGTGCGCTATAAGGTGAGTTTGGATTTTCATAGTCTACAATTAACCATTACCTTCATAACATTAGGTAGGTGAAGCGGCGCCGCTGAGAGGTGCCACAGAGAAACGCTTCAAGAGAAAGTGGATTAGTTTGAAAACGCCAACGGGACAGGAAATTCAAGGGACATCAATGTGTTAAAAATGGATACGGAATTGTTTAAATCAAGACCGAGAGGTAAGTATTGCTGAGAAACAGCAATTGACATAAAAGTTGTTTCCGATAATAGATAAGCCAGCTATATTTGGATTTTTGGATATAAGCTGATAGATTCTTCGATGAAGAATTACATTTTCGTTGTTATTATTTTTTTTTTTTTTTTCAAAATAATTTCTAGTATCAATACATTAATCAAATAAAAAGAATAAGCACACTACAATCAATTAAATCTCATCTAAACTTACTAGTAAATTGTCTCTTCTATTAAAGTTGGATTTTAGAAGATTAATAGGTAGTTTCATTTCTTGTCCAAGTTACTGAACGAAGACCAAGATGCTAACTTGTTTCTTGAGCTGTAAATCGAATAAACATATCATAAGCAAGCAACTCGGGCATACTGCACTGCTTACTCTATATCTGAGATGTAATGTTTTCATTATCAAAGTTTTAGTCTCAGAACCACCAATAACCCACAAACAACAGGAATTATGAACTCTATTACCTTCCCCAGGATCAGTTTATTTACTTCTAAAATTTGTCTCAACTACCATTCGTTTTAAGCGGAATCAGTCAGAAAAGTAAGACTTTGTAATTTCTGGAACGCTAATGAACATTATATGCAATATTATCCTTACATTTCTGATTGTTATTTAACTGAACCATTATCAAACAAAAATTAGTAAATAACTTTCGAAGTTATTATTTCCTATATTCGTTGACAAAACCCTAAATCAGTTAAAAAAGTAATTGTGTATCTTAACGAATTTAGAAGTATTTAACTTACTATTCCAAATAAATGCGTAACAACGATAACCAATATGAAAATATAAAACCGCCATTTGAACTGATATAGGCTTAAACTTCTCAGTATTACGAATAAAGGTAATATTGATCGATTTAAATGAACAATAAATGTTTATCTATTCAATGCAATATTATGGTAACTTAAGTAAAATCTGAGTTTATTAATAAAACTACTGAAGGGTTGGGAAAAATACGGAAAGCAATGAAGCATGAATTTTATGTCTAAAAATTTAAAACGTTTATTTCAAAAATAGGGAAATGTAAAATAATGTATTATATTATATACGAATCATTATTTAATTACTAATGATATGATAATGAAGTTAGTTTTGTAAAGGTAACATAACCAGTGAATTAGGAGGGAAAACCAAGGATTTAAAAACCTTAAAGACATTTAACTTATTACACGGTATTTAAATGAGACATTTCCCATTAGAAATTATGTCTTGTCTGAAGTCCCGCCTAACTAGTTGCAATTTAAAGGTGGAGGGGAGGGGTAAGTACTTAAGTTCAACTATCTCGTGATTCTTCCCCCACTACTTTCTACAAAAATATTGTCTCCTCCCCCCCCCCCCCTCCCCCATAAAAAAAAATCAATGAAAATACATTCCTTTCCTCTATAATACAGGGAACATTGATCATTCCTAGCAACCCTTATTTAAATTATGATTTCCTTGATTTTTTAGTTTGACTGTAAGAAGGCATTGTTACTTTCTGCTGGATATTCTTCTTAACTTCTCTTCTATATAGAATAATGTCGAAAGATTTTTTTTTGAAAGTATCCTATGACATTTAGCTGCTTGCTATTCGCTGTAGCTCCCCTACGGTTCTACCTCAAACCTATAGTCGTACATAAGATAACTAGATATTTTTGAAATAAGAATCATAAAAGAATTTTCAGAAGAGGCAAAAAGCTCTCTAAAAAACCGAAAGGTATGACAACAATATTAATCCTCGTCAGTTTTATTTTAAAATTTTAATTGGATAATTTATGAGCAATTGTAGCTGAGATAAAAGTGTATAATACTCATTTTACTTAATAATACAGGAAAGTTATAATGAGTTATTATGTGTTAATAAGTGGTTAGTTAACGCAGATATTAAGACAGATGACATACGAGAAATTTTGAATCTTATTGTATTTATTTTTCTAATTCGTTTCACATTTTCGGTGAGGTAGTATGCTCAAGATCGCAGGATCGAAACTCGGGCGAGGCACTTGACTGGAAGGTAAAAAACATTGAGCACGCTGTCCTTCGGATGGGACGTTATGCGATTCTCCCGAGTCTGTCACCGAAATTGCTCTATTAATGTTTTCTCAAAAAATATGAAGAATCGGTGCCACAAGGACCACCTATATTCTATATTTCTTCTTCGGCTATTTTGATAAAACCAATCAGAGCAAATTTTCAACTTTACTTATGGTTGACTATCATCGTTTCTGGTTGAAGCAATAATAGAGCCTAAAGAGGCTACACCCAAACTTATACGTAAGTTTCTGTTGTCCTAAACCTTCGAAATCTTTATTTGCTGGACCTTACCTTCAGTTTTTGCTCTTCTGTGAGTCCTTCGATCTTTGATTTTCAAGCTACATCCCTACACAGATTTAAGTTACGACGAAAGAGCGCTGCCATAGTAGACGATGATATGACCTCGTAGTTAAAGCCCGAGCATGAGTTACAAAAACAAACAACTCTGGAGGTTGCTACAGAAAATGCATCATGAATGATCTGCGAAAACCAAAGGAAGAGCCCACCAAGTAAAAATATCATTACATCGGCAGTTATTAGGGTTTTTGAGTTTAGTCACCTTTCCTTCTACTGATCCCGCTGAAAATTGATGTGTCGCCCTGGGGTTTTGAGTTCACGTATGAAATTTTGGGGGGATATATATGTTACGGTCAATGTGCGAAAACGGTAATTGTAAACAATAACCACTAATTGTGAACAATTACAAACGATTGGTAAAAGTAGGAAATCTTGTGATTTTGGCAGTTTTATTGGTAATTGTTAACAATCACCGGTTCCTCTTGGTAAAAGCAGGAAATACACTAATAAACATAATTATTCACCTACATTTTATTATTCAAAACGTTTTAATAGAAGGTTACAAAACATAAATAAAAATAGAAAAAAAAGAATATGAAATCTTTATTAAATGTCTAGTCTTTATTAAAACAAACATTACTCCCATGACATTTGGAGTTACAGAGAACAACCCTGTTTTTGCAGGAACATTTTTTGGTTTTGCACTTCTAACTGCAAGAACATCGGTCATATCCTTGGCCTCCTGTGGTAGAAGAGAGCCTAGCACATTCCCTTAGAGAAATTGTTTTGTTAGGAACATCTTCAACTTGAACAAAACTTTCTGCTGCCGGTTCAAATTGATTTCTTGTATAGAGCTGCTGAAGTTTTCCAAACGGTGTGCCAACTTCATAAGCATCATCTTTGACAGATAGGATCACACCAAGAATATTTCTTAAATCTCCACGGGCTCTGTCTACATCAGGAATAGGAATCCTAACAGTTTGTCCAGGTGGGAATTTAGAACTGGAAGTCACTTTCATCCTTTTTGCTTGTTTTAGTAACTTTTGGATCCTAACGGAAGTTACATTTCCTACTTTCACCGTCTTATCTCTACTTTTACCGCTTTGACTTGGTAATTTTGAACATTAACCGGTGAATGTGCACAATAACCGGGAATAGTGGATAACTATTAAACGATTTTACAGTATTTTCTACTTTTACCATAGAGCCAGGTAAACGTGTATAATTACCGCTTATTGTTTACAATCACCGGATTCCCCACTTTGACCGTAACATATACATTGCAACGGCAGTAATTAGAGTTTTTGAGTAAGCCTTTCCTCTTTGGCTGAAATTCTATAGGAGTCCTTATGGGGTTTTGGTCATACATATAAAATTTCCAGTCGATAGATTCATCCTATCAGCAGTCATTAGTTTTTATGTTAAGCCTGCCCCCTAATCCCGCCCTTCCCTTTTGGTAGATTTGACTGAAGAACAATAGGTTTATTCATTAGAGGGTTGTGGATTCACGTATAAAGATTTTTGTCGATACATTGATTCTATCGGGAGTTTCGTGTCCACAGACTTTTTTTTTCATATTTGGAATCTAGGGGTCGGAAAACATGAAATTTCGTTGAAAACTCCGCATCGAATTTTTGACCGATTACATAACTTCGTCTAGCTGGGAAAGTTAAATCGATCGACCCTTTAAATATTTAAACCAAACCATTTTTAAAAACCAAAATAGGATCATGGTTGTGACTTTGAGAAGGGGGATAGATACATTTTTCTCTCTCGCAGACTTGGCGTCCCATTTAGCCTTAAAAGAAATCACACTTGATCATATGTTTCATAGAAAACCTCAATTATATATGGAAAAAATAAGTAAGCTCCGAGTCCCTTAATATATATATGTATTATAACTGTAAGCAACATCTCCGTTGATAAGCCGTCCTTTGGATGGGACTTTGTGCGATGTCAGGCAGTCGTTAAAGACCCTTACTCTAGGTGAATAAACCATAGGAGGCAAAATTCAAGACTCCCACAGTAGAGTCGGACTCATATTCACCAGTGACGAAAGAGCGCTCTGGTAGTGGGCGATATCTATGGTCACAGGGAATAAGTTGCTAAGTCGTTAAATGGCCAAAATGAGTTAAGTGTACTGAGATCACCTCCCAAGCCATCTGCGCACTGTGAGGAAGTTGGGAGCTCAGGACTCCAATACTTTCGGAATTATAAAGAGGTAGGTTTTTTGGAATCTCGTAAAATTGTGTATGTTCTCGGTTAAATCAACTTAATGTACTTCTTTGAGGAATCATTCACGAGATAACTGTATTTAACCATTTATTCACTACGGCAGACTATTCCAAGTGAAGGTGTTTTCGGTTAAATCAACTTTAGAGAGGCATCATTCACGAGTATTTCAAAAATGTATGGTTAAGTTGGGTAAGTGTGGTCAATAATTAGGTAAGTGATGGGAAATGATTAGGTAACTAAGGGAAAATCCAAGAAAGGATTAACATTATTCATTTTCATTCACTCCTGTAGATTTAGAAGGTATATGAATAGTAATAATGCAAACATAATTTATTTATTCCAAAAACTGTATTTACACGATTAATGCAAAAGTAAAAAAAGTGCTGCCCTGAAAAGTTACGAAATTAGACTTACAAATTTATTCCCTGTGACCACAGATATGATCTCATAATGAAAGCCAGAGCATGAGTCACAATAACTAAAATCTGCTTTAAAATAAATAAAGGGGAAAAGGATTAAAAATAAATCATTAATGTAAAAAAGAAATATAATAAAGCATTAAAGAATCAAGTATGTACACATAAATATAAAATAACATTAATAATGGTAAGAAACATTATAAGAAAACTGTACAGAAATACAATAAGAGAAAAACTATTCACAATATTCAACATTACTCTTTGAGAAATAAATAAATAAATAAATACAAATGAAACATTTAATAAATATACAGTGTAATGAAACGAACATATCCTAGTTTTGGATCTAATAAGGTATTGAATTCGGGACAAAAAAATTCCTATGAATATATATATATATTTAAAAATAAATTACTGTCAAAACTCAGTATTTTAGAAGAACTTGGAAAGTATCTTTAACACAACCCATCGAATCAAAAAATGTAATAAGAAAAAGTTGTAGAGTGATATTCTGAAACAAAAGAATGCGCTTAAATTATTTTTCGGTAAGAAAAGTGGCAAAGGCGTTTTGGTTCAAGATAGCTAGTTCTGGGTACGTAGTTCTAAAGATGTCTGCCTGATTTTTGGCTAACTATTTTTAATATTTCAAGTAACAGCATAAAGCTTCCTCGCACGTAAACCTAAATTTGATTGATGTTCGGGCCATTAAACCCTTGAGTTATAAAAAAAGTTTGGATACCACTAAACACCATATTTAAAAAAAAAAAATATTTACCCTTTCAACAAGAACATGAATTTTTTTTCAAAAATCTTTACAGATAATCAGATTTTACAAAATTTTAAATGGGACCAGTTTTAACCTTGAAACGCCTGTAGGAAATCTTAAAATCTTCGACCAAAACATTTTGAACTCTCAGAAACAACCATGAAGCTTGCTCTAATGTTCAGATATGCGCGAAAGCAACCAAACTAGCTACAGTTTGTGGGTACTCTTGCGAACTAAACTTCCTAGGAACTTCCACAAAATTCAACACACTATCAGGTCTCAAACTATTCTCCTTTCGTTTGTTTACAACCTGTATTATTTATTAATAATAATATATAAAGTTCCATTTAACATTGGAATTCACTCTTTCCTTTAAAGGAAAGTACAGAACTTCAACAACACTATGTACAAAATACTAATAATTCAAATAATAAAGATCATTAAGAAAAATAAATAATTTTAGAGTGATCGAGAGCTGCGTCTATTTTCACATAAGGCTGTATAATATTATTATGTATATATAAAAAAAACTAGATCCTTTTTTCTAAATTTATTTTCTTCAATAAGGTGATAAGTCTAATGAACACAATGGATATGTGAACAATATTTAAGAAAAAAAATAAATTAATTATAATTAAACGAAAAACTTTCCAACAATAACTAAAACAAATTGAATCAATAACTAGAAACAACATTAAATAACATTTATTTTGTGTGATCAACACAGAAACAGAATATCTTACATAATATTATTATGTACAAAACTTTGAAGTTAACACAACTTTGTACTATTCTTAGCACCTACTTAGGGAAGATTACAAAATACCAGGTAACAATAACATATAGGTATATAATCTAAAATACTGAACATTTGAACAATTAACATGAAAACCTTCGAGTGTAATATCAAGAGGAGTTTTAAATTTATCAGTCCAATATGGCAGAAGGTTTTGGCAGTAAACAATTAAAATAATTAAGGGCAAAAAAAAAGAAATATTTAAAAAAATGGAAAACTGTATAATAAAATCACCTTGGAATTTCTTAAAATTTGTACGTGTATTGTCAATTTGTAAAATGAATGAAGATACAAATAAGGGAAATGCGGAATTCAGTACACAATGAATGAAAGCTGTCTCATAAGGCAGATTTTTGAGAGGTGTAACAACGGCCAATGGCGGTCATATTGCTCAAATAAAGATAAAACGCTTTATAATCTATCTCTGAGGGCACGAAGCTCAGTTGTATGCGTTCTTGCTTACTGAGCTCAAGATCAAGGATTCGAAACCCGCCCGAGGCCCTTACTTTATTTTATCCAGGAGATCCTTCGGATGGGACGTTAAGCGATGGTATCGAGCATGATCGATGTCAGGTACTCGTTAAAGACCCCCTACTACCCTAGATGAACAAAAATTTAGGGTAGGCAAAATTTAGAACTCCCAGAGTAGAATCGGGCTCATGTCCACCAGAGTGAAGATGAGTGCTCTGGTAGTAGGCGGTATGAACTTGTAATTAAAGCCCGGGCATGAGTCATAATAACTAACCTATTTCCCCCTGAAAATTACGTATTCAAAAGTTTAAGATAAAATTAGGATAAAAAAAAAACATCTCCCCCTTGTCCGATCTTGAATTTCTCAATAATAAAAATCTGCACATTTTGAAGAAACAAAAACAAAATCAGAATAATCCTTTTTTTTTTTTTTAAATCTAATGCATTTTAGAAAATAAGTTTTTGATTGCACAATAGTAAAAACAGAATATTTTGTCTGTTAAAAAGAATAAAAAAAAATGTCAATAAAACAATTTAGTCAATTAAGAAACGAACTTTCAACGTTTCAAATTCCTTAAAAACAATATTTCTTGAAAAACATGAAACAAGGATAATTCCAAAATGATAAGATTATATTACAATAAAAAAAGCAATAGGATAATCAATACATTATGTATTTCTTACATGATAGCAGAGGACATACTTTTAAAAATATATAAAAATAGTTCCTTTTTTCAAATGATTTTAAAGATAACAAAAATTATGTATTAATATTTGAGCATGAAGTTGAAATGACTTAATAAAGTTTTTGTGGAACTTGACAAATAAATCATATACTTTGAACTAAACTAAAAAAATAGTTTTAAGAGTTTGAAATAGTAAAAAGAAATGTAATTTTGGCAAGCATAATGGAAGTCAAGAATTTTCAAAAGTACATTAATTATTTTTAAAATATTCTAGATTGCATTTCATTATTTTTTTAAATCAATATAAATACATCATTTTTTTTATTTTTTTTATTATGTATAAATATTAAGAACTAAATTAAATTACATTACCTTAAGTCGCTGAAATGGAAATATAAACTGTCCAATTAAAATATTTATGTGCAATGAACAATTGCATTTTTTCAAAAGAATCGTCACTGTTGCTAAATTGCAACGACCAAAAAGAACTCGAGGGACGATGTTCAAGGCGGTTATGTCAAATAAAAATAAAAGAAAAATCCAGCGTAAAGTTATAAATTTAGAGTAATTCAAAAGGAACCTAAAATTAGACAATTTTTATTCTTTCGAAAGTCAGACATTCTTAAACCAATTTATGACCTATTTTACAATAATGGTATAATAAATTAAATTTACCTGTATAAATCCATAAAAGAGGGTTAGAGTAAAACTAGTAAGTGATATTTGTGTATAAAATTGTATATTCTGGAGTTAGATAGCAGCATCAGTCACATATATAATTTAGGGCACTCATTAGGCCATTTTTAGGCTTCTTTCAGAAACTAAAGGCATAGAGAAAAAATAGATCAAGTAACATTGAGCCTAGGCTGCACAATTTTATTCATTTAATTATTAAAATTTTTTTCTCATGTTTTCTATTAGAATCTAAATAATCTGAGAATGGAGAAACTTTTCACTGAACCAATCATAACTCTAAGCCCCTCAATTTGCACACAATAACTTATAAAATGCAATCTTTTAGTACTATGTACTAATACATATAAAAAACAAAATAAAAATTAATAACATTTTCTTTTAGTTACAAATATATTAGGAAAATAAAAAGTCAAGTATAATCCCTTTGGCTTGATTTGAAAAGGACATTAAAAATAGAGAAGTTACTGCCTCACAGAAGCAGTAATAATATACATATGTATATTTACATATATTTAAGTGAATAAATAAACACGTTTAGATGGTGTTGTAGAAGAGGGTGTACCCGGTAGTCTGTCAGCACTTGCGAAGTGTGGCTCCGTCCATTCTATTCGCCAATACCAGATAATTATCGTCCCCAATAGGTGCTTGTCTGCAAGAGAGAAATTTGTAATTATAGTCATTTTAACATAAACAATAAGGAAAATAAGAGTGGGTCATGTCAAACACTGAACGGCTTCGTAGCTCATTTATATACAAATCCGAAATGAATTTAAATGTTGCGCATATTTCTTAAGAAAGTATTTTCTTGAACTTGTGCATATTTCTCACCTTTTTTAGGCTAACAAACGATTCAAGCTAAAGGCTTCAATAACCCTAATTTGATACGCCACTTGTATTTTTTGGGAAATATGTAAATATTTTTAAGTATGTATACTGGATTTTGCCCATATTTACCGATCGCAGCGTATGATTTTTCCTGTCTCTGGGCTACCTCATTTAATTCCCGTCTCAAATTAGATGTGTCAAGGCAAAAAAAAAACATGCATTTTAATGATTATAGATAGGATTTAGAAAAAATAAAAATGGCTGGACTCAAACACCCTAATATCTACCGATGTAATGAATGTATCAATAAAAACTTTCATATGAGTTTTCAGAAGTTTCTGAGTAAGACACCTAATGATTTTCAGCCAAATCGATATAAGACAGAAAAAATTCAGTTAATTCGAGCTGGGGAAGTACACATTGCCGGTTATTTATTCATCAACTTTTCACTCTCCATTACATACTGGCATAATATAAACAATGAATTTCTTAAAGATTTTTAGGTAGAAAACTCTTACGGCTTGAACGAAAGTTGGGATTAGGGTTTATAGAAATCATGATTTTTTAAAAATCGGATTTAAATCAACTGAAAACTTAACTAAAATTAACAAAACAGACCACAATTTCACAATTTTAAAAAACAAAAATAACAAAACTAACCGAAATTTCACAAAGCGAATATTTTCCACAAACTTAAAAACCAAAAACAAAAATAACAAAACGAACTTTGGGACTAGTTCATTCCAAACTGAGGAATCGCTTAGGAGTAGAGAAGGCTAGCAAACTGGTGTCTGTAGAAACATTTAAACTCCTAAAGATATTGCTTGGTCTATTGTTCGCATTTATCTTATGTTGGCCATTTGGAGATATATCGTTTCGAATCACAATATATTAATGTGATTACGAACATTACACTATGTAAACATTTTCATTGATCTCAGCGATTTAATATATATGCTAGCCATTTTGAGTTGTATCTTTTCCAATTAAACTATTTTAATATATATGCTAACCATTTTGAGTTGTATCTTTTCCAATTAAACTATTTTAATATATATGCTAACCATTTTGAGTTGTATCTTTTCCAATTAAACTATTTTAATATATATGCTAGCCATTTTGAGTTGTATCTTTTCCAATTAAACTATTTTAATATATATGCTAACCATTTTGAGTTGTATCTTTTCCAATTAAACTATTTTAATCTGACGAGTTTTTTGTCTTTTTTCAAATAATTACGCTTTGACGTAATCATTTGGTGGTTTGCTTGACAGATTTTCATAAATTATGTTTCAATAGTTTGCAAACTGCGGTCAGTTTTGTGCGTTTTGTTATTTTTTGTTTTTTTATATTTGCAAAATTTTAATCATTTATTTATTTATTTTAATGTTTTTGATTTAAATCATGAATTTAAAAAAAAAATCATTTGATTTAAATCAGTTGATTTTAATCATCGACACCCTAGTTGGGGGTACATCGGTAATCGGCGCAACTCTTCAATAATTGTTTTAAAGCCGCGTTTCTTGAATTTCAATACATCTTAGGACCATTTTCGGATGAGACAAAAATACCCTATTGATTTATTTGAAAATATTAAAGAACAATACCCTGACTAAAACTGGAAGAAATTCCATGTCCATGTGTCCTGACAGGAATCTGCGAAAAAATAGTGAATATTGCCGTTCATGAATTTGTCAATCAAAACTGTTCTCCCATATCTTTAAACTGCGCTCCTCACTTTGTTTTTGAATACAAAATCTTGAAAAAAAAAAAAAAAAAAAAAAAACTCATGGCACGTATTTTGGTAGTATCCCTTGGAGAGTAAAAAATCACTCTAATCTGAAACACGAAGCTACGGAACTTCTAGTATTTTGGCCGATTTGGCATGGGATGACCCAACAGTGAAGTTGCCGATCATTCTGAAATTAGGGCATTTATGCTAATTGTACCCTGTTCGTCTGGGTCCACGAGAGGCCTCACTGCGACTCAAAAAACTGACTTCTAGCTATGAAACTGAAAATAGGTACTGACTTGCTTCCATATTTAGTTTCCCTGGCCATTTTTCTCAGGTATATCCTAGTTTCTGTCTGTAGTTCGAGGGCTGCGTCTCTCAGCGACAGCAGAGTATTGAGACATGAGGGAGTGTCTTCCACCACACAGATCTGAAGGGCAGATCCCTCTGGGAATCGAGACGGCAGCTGAGGATGTAGAGATCGCGTTTCACACACATCTGAAACAAGGTCGGACCGATATTAACTCAGTTTGGTACGCAGGTATAGACGACCTTCATCTTCTATACATAAAAAAATTAATAATAATAAACACAATATTCCTTGAAGCCGTTTTTGAGAATAGTTTTTATTTATTTTTTGGCAACAGTTATCCTTTTTTTTACTTCCCCAGCTATAGAAAATATAGCGGAAGTTGAAATTCGATGTTGAGTTTTTACCAGAATTTCATGTTTTCCGACCCACTGAATCAAAACAAAAAAGGGTATGTCTTTCTGTGGGTGCGTGCATTTGGGGGCAATTTCAGTCTATAAACACGTTAACTCCTGATAGAATGATTGTATCAACATGAAATTTTATATGTGTATCCAGAACCTCATAAAGACGACATCTATTGATTTCAGCCAAATCGGGCAAAGAAAAGGGATGGATTAGGTGGGGGGGGGGGGGGGGGGGGGGGGGGGGGCTTAACCACAAAACTCCAATATCGGCCGATGAAATGAATGTATCGACACGACATTCGGTGTGTGTACCCAGAACCCCATAAGGAATACACCCATTGATGTACAGACAAATCGGTCAAAGGGAAGGGGGAGATTAGGGGAGGGGGGGATAGGCTTAACACAAAAACTCTAATAACTGCGATATAATGAATGTATCGACACAAAATTTAGAATGAGCATTCACAAGTCCCTGTATTATAACTAAATTATTGATTTTTTGCTAAAACGGTTAATTGGTTTTAAAAGAGTGAAAAATTAATAAATGTATTCGTACCAAGGAAGTACTTTACCGGTGATTCACCGACTTTTTTTTTTACAGGTGTATTAATAGGGGCTGAGGGGGAGTCAGTGGGGGAGGAGAATAATATTTGTATTCTTTGTCCGAATATTATACGATAATCAGCTTCAGATAAAGTAATATAACGCAAAATTACTCCCGGACGTAACCCTATTAGTAAGCGATCAATACTACTTACTTATAACACTTTGTAATCGTTCCATGTGTTGAACAATTAACGAGTGTATCCTGGCAAGTTCCCTTTCCGAGTCAACGTTCATATGAAGCTGAAGTTGGTTCGACACGTCACAGCAACCCTCAGCTGATTCAGTGGATGCTAAACAGCTAAACAAAAAAAACAATCTAATAAAGCAAATATCTTAATTTCGTGCAGTTGAAAGCCGGATACCGGGAGTACCAGATCCTGAAAAGATCTCACACTATGGAGTACTAATTGTCGTACATGAGTACTCCAGTCTTCTAATAATTAGTACTCAAATGTATATACATATTTTTAAGTACGAGTTTTTCAACACATTGCTTTTCTAGCATGTTCCCTACAGAAATATTACAACTGTTTGTTATGTACATAAAAAAAAAAAATACAACAACTCTGTATTTTCCATTTCTACTTCACTAATAAAAAATGCAAACTGCATTTTGCAAAATGGTGGCTCCAGTCCTGGAAATGGGTCTGAGACCATTGCATATGCGCAGGAGGTAGGGAGCAGAGCGTTTTCCTTCTCTTGTCAGGAAAAAGTAACTGACTTTCTATTCACACTCATCATTTCATCCTCAAAATATAACCTACCACAAATATAATTAAGAGATATAAATAGAAGATTTTTAAAGTTGAAAAAAAAAAAAAATGTACTAAATGTTAAGAAATAAAAGACATAGAAACTGTTTTGTGGCTCTATAACGGTTTTATCGAACGTTAGTTGAACGCTAATCATGTTTGGCTGAGCCTTAGTTTCGAACTTATCACATTCTAGTATTTGGCAAGCAATGGTGGACATTTTAGTCAGTATGTGCCGAGTAACAATGGACGGTAGACACCACAGCTATATTTGCCGGGGAACGCTGGACACCCCAAAACCCTTCGAGGAACGAACAAAAAGTTTAATTTAGTGGGTTGATTATTTCATTTTTATAGTCTCGTTCTTTATATAATGCTTTTTAGGTCGAGAGGACATGTTGTTTTTATCACAAAACGCGCAAAAAAAGTTTTCAATTTTAAAACACAAAACATTACACTTTCACATAATGCATTCAATCGATTCAACGTCCACTACGAAACTGTCAAATATTTGATTCTTAAAACGTACTCGATCACATAGAACTCAATTATCAAATGTCAACACAAGAGTCAGTAACAATAAATACTATGTGGTACATACCACTGCCAATGGCCGTTAACGTAGGCAGCTGGATGATATGTGTGTAACCTCTGGTGATTCGTGTAGCACATCTTGGCCAACAGGTCCACCCATTCTTTTTCCTCAACGCAATTACTTGCCTGAAAAAAATATAATAATGATTAGTAGAGTGAATCACCGCTGATGTACTTCCACAGCTCGGAAGCAGTTTAAAAATTTAGGAGTACTGCGAAAAGACAAATGGTAGTGAAAACGCTGCAAGATTCTGCAAGTTACTACTCCCTAGTAGTTGTTCGCCCCCAATAAACCAACCAACTCTCTCTCTTTTTAGTCGGATCCGACTGAAAATCAACACGCATCCTACTCATAACATCCAAATAGCGTTTTATAGCATGAACAAAAACTTATACATCTAACCCATAGGTTAAAGTAAACATGGATGTTTTTGTTTAGAAATGCAGGTTAATGAGTTTAAATTAAGACGAAATAGACTTAGAATTCAGGGCTGTGAAATATACATTCACTAATATAACCTTACTCTTACTGGAATCCTACTTCACTTTTTTCTCTCCGCGCTTTCTTCTCTCCCTATGAGATAGAAAGTACGGTCTCCTACCGGATAATTACGCCATTCATACTTTCATTTCTCGTAATGGTAGTTTTATATATATAAACTTTTTACAGAGAACTTTCTTTATTTGCGAGTAGTTGCTACCCTTCATCTATTTTTATTATTTTAAAATTATTCATCGGCATGAAAAGATCTCGGTTGGGTCCCAATACGATTAATCGAAAATAGAGTGTACACCAGGGGCATAGCTACCGCTGTAGCAGTTGAATCAATGATACAAGGCTCCCGAGATAGAGGGGCCCTCAGATGCGTAAGAAAACAATCATAAAACGTTATCCATAGTCATTGATAAAAGGCAAGCCCTAATGAATAAATAATGAAACACTCCTCCACAGCTGTTATTATTTATAAATTTCGATAGCCTCCCTTCCATTTTTCCAGAGGTTATAACAGCATGCTTACTATTTTTGACCCTTCCGGTTTCAACCGCAAAAGCTGAAAGAAGCTTTTCTACATTAAAACTTATTACAAATTATCTTAAAACTTCTATGTGACAAGAAGGCTATCCGACTTATCAGTACTGTCCATAGAAAAAGAAAAACTAAAATCTTCTTCAGCTATGGTTGATATAATAAATTTGTTCGCCGCAAATAAGGCAAGAAGAAAAGTACCTATTTAACCACTAGAATATTTTTTTAGATTTAAGTTTTTTAATATCTATTGTTGTTTTTGTTATTTTCAAATATATTTTGTTTATGGGAGTGTTTTTATTAAATATCCGAAAAAGGGCCCCCAAGTTTTTTTACGCCCCTAGTGTACACGTTACATCGACTCTCATTAGTTGACTACGAGTAGCTAGAACATCTACAATATAACAATTGTTTTAAATAAATAATTCGTTACATTTTCGTTGAGATTATATGGAGAATAGAGGATAATTATATTTTTTAAAGTGAAAATTTTTCCCATAATTTACGTAGGTACAACCCTTACAGATGAACATAATAAAAAATATAAAAATAAGCTATTGTAACATCTTACCTGGACATAGAGGACTCTCTCCGGTTGAACGATTTGAAACATATTATTTTTCCTAAATGAATCCTGTTGAACTCTTTCCACAGCCAGAATGTGAGATAGTGGAATTGTGCATAAAGGTTCCTTTCCTTGAATAATAATAATAATAAATAAAATAATTGAGCTAACCAAATTAAGTAAAGCAATAATCATATAAAAATGTTTATATATTTTTACCTTTTTGTTTGGAATACGTGAGATCATGAGTAGTAAGTGTGAAATATCTTTGTTTGAAATTTTTCCGACCAAATCTTTTTCTTCCTTGAGCCCTTTTAGTCATTAATCTGTAAAATAACTTAGAATAGTCACTGTTTTATTTATATTATACCACACTATGAAGAGGAGTTCTGTAGCAGAATTTAAAAAAAATGGAAAAGTAATGAAGATAGATGGGAAAATTTTATGAAATATATTCATTACTCAAATGAAAAATGTCTTTTTAGATCATACAATTTAAAATAGTAATTTGAACTGAAGTAAATTTAATAGCAAAAAATTGTGTCTTGTGTCTATCAACTATTTTTTATAATTGAAAATTATGTTGAATGTAAAGAACTCAAAATGCAAAAATATATTAAATGGAATCACTAAATGCAAATGCATATCTTGCAACATTCATTATAATAAGAAGTAGGTGAAATTCTATTCATCTGCAAGTCACTTTTCAATTAATTATTTTTTTTCCACATTATGGTATTCAAACATACGTCAGAAAAAAAAAAAAATAAATAAATATATTTATTTTTGTTTTTTGATTCAGAAAATATGTACTACTTTTCATTCGGAGTGATTAAAAAACGTGTAATCATAGAAGACAATAGAAACCAATACAGAAAAGGGCAAAGAAAAATAGCAGTCAATACACGAACACGATGGATCCTAATCTAAGATGTACCAACCTCATTAAAAGAAATTAACATGCATCTCATTTGTACAAAATGAAGAGAAATAAATAAATACAGTTAAGGAATTGGAGATTATATATATATATCTAATTCTTAATATCCTAATACATATATAACGTATATACTAGGGTCATTCCATATCCCCCAGAAAATGATCGCTCTATCATTCAAATAGTTTTGCATTATTTCCCCAGCTAATAAGGATAAGTAAAGAAGTAAAGGAATGAATATATCGAAACGGAATATTCTGGGTTATATGTAGAACCCTCTAACGATGCCACCTGTAGTTTTTCAGCCAAATCGATCAAAGGAAGGGCGGACTAGGGGAGGATGCTTAACATAAAAACTCTAATAACGTGCGATAGAATGAATTTATCAGCACCAAATTTTATGTGTGTGACCAAAAACCCATAAGGACAATATCTAATTATTTTCAGCCAAATCGGTCAAATTGGAGGGGGGATTAGTGGAGACGCTTAACTCAAAACCTCTAATAACTACCATTGTAATGAATTTATAGACAAATTATTTCATATGTGAATTTGAAATCCCAAATGGGAAAGGGCCCCTCTCAAAAACGCTAATAACTGCCGACGTAATGAAATTATCTACACAAAACTTAGTATGAGAATTTAGGAGCCCCTAGTCAACTGTTGAATATTTGCACAAACGATCGACTGGTTTTCGTTCTGGCGAAGTACATTGCCGGTGATTTCAACATGAATGTTTACACAGCAACGGGTATTATTATAATAACATTTTTTATAATTACTTCGGTTTAGGGTGTTTGTCATTAATGGGTTACGTTATAATACAATATTTACATGTTTTGCATTACTTATAACGTAAATAGGTATCTCGGTTTCTGAATGTAAGAGAGGGCAAACAATAAATAAAGTTACATTTTCTGTCTGATTTTTGTTGGTTCCAAATAGTTGCAATTTAACCATGAAGTTTGAAGGGGAAAGACTATAGGTCAGCATTAAATATTGTAAAATTGGAGATTAATGTGTATACGAAACCATCACAATTACTGTTATTTTTACACTCTAATATACTTATTGAAATTTGAAATTTTTATAAATATAAGTGCTGTAGGTATCAAACAATATAAAAATGAGTGTTGCTTGATGTGTTATGGAATGACCCAGTCATATTATTAAAGTTAGATTTAAATAATGTAAACCTAATCAATTTAACAAAATAATATTTGAAAATTAAAAAAGAAAAAAATAACATTTATTGATATTTTATCAAAACATAACATGCATCGTGCAACTAAAATAATATACTTTACCCACAAAGTTCTAAAAATCCTTCTAATTAATATTTTCAAACGCAGCATGTCAAGAAAAAGTGTATTATTTGTAGTTTTAGTAATAAGTATGGTGGCGGTAAATAATATGGATATGTTTGCAACAACATACCAGATTGCAGAAACAGACTAATATCTGTTGGAGCTATAGTTAGTTGTTGTAACTCATGCCCGGGCTTTAACTAAGAGGTATATCACCTACTAGCAGAGCGCTCTTTCGGCGCTCTGGTGGAAATGAGCTCTACTGTGGGATTTTGCCTACTTAGAGTAGGGGTTTATAACGAGTATCTGACATCGTATAGGCCCGGGACCATAGCTTAAGGTCCCATCCGAAGGACGACATGCTCAAAATGTTTTCACCTACCAGATATAGAAAAACTTAAAAGCCTCTGCCGGGGTTCGAACCTCAGTAGGCAAGCACGCTATCTCTGAGCAAGCGTTTACATATTGGCCACACTTCGTTCTTTGACCCAAAGGTATATGTCTGATTTTTTTTCTTCTTTTTAATAAATACGTAATGTTTCGAAAATATTATATAGTGAAAAAAACATTTACGATAATCTAAGAGTTCATCACTAATTCTGATTTGTAGTGAAAACGTGAGTAACGCCTTTCATATAAACGAATATGGTACGTTGTTACATAGTTCAAGTAGGTAATATGAATATTGTAAATAAAATGTCCAAACACTCACCCTTCTTTCAAAATGACTGGACTATCACTTCGGTCATGGGATGGACTCGAGGAAGCTGAGATTATCTCCAAAAACTGAAAACAAAAATATACATAAAAATAAAGAAAACGTATGTTTTAAAAAAAATATTGTGTAATTCACAGATAATATATAATATGAGAGTACTTTCGGTATTGCTACCATTCAGCCACGACTTAACAAATACTAAATTGAAGTTCAACTAGGTAGTTTACAATCCAAACACGGTAGGTAGGTATGCTTTTTCAGCCCCTACGGGGTTTTCCTATCCCTTCTGTACAGTTAATATTTGAAATATGTAAAAACATAAAAAATGACACTTCGTCCCAAATTCTTTTAAATATCAAAAATATACATACATATGAGGAGTTTGGAGCCAGAGCGGACCAACCCACAATTTTTCGGAAAATGAGTTATTACCATCCTGATGTTGGCATAGGTTCCCTTTTTCAAAACCAGTGTAGATCACTTAGTTTCTTCACTTCAGTGATAGATAGCAGCACTTTAAGTTTAGTCCACAAGTATTTTGTGCATATATTTTCAAAGTCACAATGGATCATACGGCCTTCAAAAACTTTATAGAACACAAAAAGGGATCACTCATCCAATACTATTCTAAAATTTCAAATATAAATAAATATTTGGGGCCCATTTATGGAGATAAACAAAATGTACTCAATTTTCAATTGCCATTTTCTACCTGTTCAGTTTCAACCAGTTGGTCCGCTCTGGCTCCAAACTCCTCATATGTATTTAATTTTAACACATAATGACGGAATAAAACTTTATTTACAAAATATGACACATAGGATGTTTGAAAATAGACAGATAGGGTTTAGTATGGGCTCTGGACAAACGAATTACAAGATAACGTAATAGTACAGATAGTAAAACGCTAGCTTGGCATGCGAGACGTACCGAGATCAAAACCCACCCCTTTCACTCATTTATTTAAAACGACATAACATTCAAATAATTCAGGGAGTTAATGTCCATACAATTTCTTCGTATAGTGAAAAAATTGAAACTGTGGTATTAAGTATTAAATCCTTCTAGAAATTTGACCTTGTCCTGAGATATTTTTGTTTTGAACTGCAAATTTCAGACAACTTCGAAAAACCAATAACAGGTATGTCCAAATACATTTCTGCGATCTGTGTTGATATAGTGGAAAACTAATAAAAATAAATAAATACAAAGCAAACATTAAAATGAAGTTGTTACCTGTCTAACAGCAGTAATATGAGTGTCAGTGTAGAAAGCTTGGTACATGAGGTACATGTAGTTCTCTTTACAGGCGGACGTTCTGGAGGAGACTATGTTACACAGGGACTGGATAGTCTTGGAGATCAGGGTCAGAGTCCTGTTAACCTGAGAGTCCTAGAAGATCCATATAAAATATAAATATAATTTATCAATTTTTTATTATAATATAATAAAAAACTTCGACAAACGTTGCAGGCTTTTAGGATACTTAATATGGGTTAAAAACGTTCGTGTAAACCGGGTTTTGGAAACACTTCCTTTTTATTGAGCCTGTTGCAGGGGCAACAATTTTTTTTTTTTTTTAAATATTTGAAAAATATTTTGATAAAGATTAAGGTAAACGCAGGTAATTCCTCACTAACCATCACAACCAGAATGCTGATTTTCGTTTCTTGATTTACTGCACAACAACTTTTTTCAGTTAAATTTTATTTTGGATAAACAGTATCCAGGATATTGATGGTGTTGAAACATAAACCTTGTAAATCGAAAAACACAATTTTTTACATCCACTCTAATTTATAACATATGCATTTTAAATAAATTAAAATAGATGAAATGCGAGAAATTTTAAGTTGTATTATAATCATTTTTCAATTTTTTTTCACTTCGAGAATTAATTTTCGATTTTTTTGTGAGTTGTGTTTTAACACTATCGATAAGTTACTATTTTTTCTTAGCTGTAACTTTCTAAAAAAGGGTTTTTAGACACTCTTTTTAATAAACATTTCCAATAAACTCTGAACGTTTGTCGACAACTATCCTAGTCAGCCTGTTTAGTTCTAGTTATAATGATTCAACAATCAGCTAACCTGTTTAGTAATAGTTTTAGTTGAATAGATGTGAATAATACTCACGATGTGTGTAGTTGTGAGATCAAAAAGTCTAGGACCAAGTATAGCTGGTGCGAAAAATCGAAGAAAAATAAAACCAGATATCACAGAATAACGAACTTCTTTGTTGTCTAAAATAAAATGAAAACAAAATTAGGTACATTATAATAATACTAACTCTATATAACTTTTTTTTATATTTATTTAAAGAAGTAAAACAAACCTGGGAATCGTGAAGTAGCTATTTCCCTGAGTTCGTGAAAAACCTCGCATAGGATAGGCGGACATCGTAACGCTGAATTTGTAATAGCTTGAAAAATACTCTCAACATATTCCTAAAAACATATTTCATGTTTGTTAACTTCAATAACCTTCATCTTAATAATTAAGATACCTGAACAAGAGGATCTTGCATAATTAATTTGTGAGAGAAGGACCACAAGTTAACAAGGAGGTGAAGGGGGGTTGGGGGGGGGGGACCTTTGGAAAACATGGTTTAATGCGACCAAATGATTCTAGAGCTACATCTCCTGTAGAGCTCTGCCCAGCAGGGCTCACTTGAAAGGACCCATTAGAGCATACCTGAACTCCTCTCTACACAGAAATAGACCTTTTGAAACTCAACATAACCTAACTCCAAATTAGTAGAGATAATTTTTTACTTTCTCAGTTATACGAAGCATAAGTCAAAAATTCGATGCGGAGTTTTTGACGGAATTTCATGTTCCGACCTTTAGATTCTAAATTTGAAAAAAAAAATATGTTTATGTCTGTTATCATCGTTATTATCGACAAGAAATTTTATATGTGAATCCTGAACCCTCTAACGACGACACTTATTGTTATTCAGCCGAATCGACCAAAGGGAAGGGGGACCTAACAAAAACGTTTTTATAAGTGTGACCTGAACCCCATAAGGACAGAACTTCTCAATTTTCAGCCAAATCGGCCAAACAGAAAGAGAGGATTAGGGGAATGGCTCAACTCTAAAACCCCAATAGCTGCCGATGTAATGAATATATCGACATGAAATTTCATATTCAAAGTCAAAGCCCATTGAGGACACTGTCAAATTTCAGAGATATCGTCTGAAGAGAAGAGGGGGTTCAGGGGTGTGGGCTCAATTAAAAAACCTTAATAACCAACTGGATTTATTGACACAAAATTTAATATGAGGATTTAGGATTTAGAAGCCCGACCAAATTAATCAATTAAAATAAGGACAACAAAAGATGAAAAATGGTATTTGTTTCATATCATGAGTGTTGGTTACCTTGAGGTTGTTGAGATTGGTCCTCACGGTGTTGGCGTCAGACACCCTCGTCGGATCGATCTCACAACACTTCCTCTCTGAGATGACCAACTCCAGAGGGGCTCGGAGTGTCTCATGGAGGTAGTGCAATCCTGCCAGTCGCATCGTCTCGTCCATCATCTTCGAAACCAGAGTGTTTCCACGGAAGATTGTGTTCGCATCTCTACTCAAACCCAACAAAGGATACGAATATTAATCACAAATCACATAACAAAAGGGAAAAATAACGAATCAGGTCATGCTAAAAGGGTTTGGGAACGATTCCTCCAAGGCGAAATATTTTTTTAAGAATATCCTAATTTTTTACACAAATAACACCACAATTTCATCGCCATCGGTTCGAGATATTCAGTGTCTCATGATATTTATTGCATTTAAACGACATATTTATTCCACTTAAACTAATTTAATAGGTAGAGATGAACCAAAGAGAAGACTGGTAGGTAAAGTGGGAGAAAGGAGCCCCCACCACATTCCGCAATTTTCTTGTCATTCCGGTTCAAAACCTCCAACGAAAAAATATGTGCAAACAATTAAGGATTACGTTGTCAAACATAATACAGATTTAATATTCAATTGAAGCATTGATGCAGGAAAAATGTGAAAAGATAGGACCTAATGAATGGAAAGTGTGTGACTTCTCTCTTGAATGCGAGGAGGAAGATAAAAAAAACGTAAGCTGATATACATGAAGTGCATGCGAAACATTTGTAATTACATTGTCAGTGTTAAACTGCAGGGATCCATCTATAGAGTCTAATGACAATGATTTGGATAACCGTACCTCTCCCCTTTTGGAGACACTGATTATGAAGGCAACCTCGAAAGCTGGCTGGTAAGAAATAATAAAACTTGTGAGAGGTGAGACTATATCTTTATCTTTTCACTACATCAGCCAACTTCATATTATCTCTCCCCTCTGTCCCTTGGGGGGGAGGGGAGGGAGGGTGCCAATTCAAGATTTAAGCTAAGGTAACATTTTACTCTGAGGCGAGAGAATGAGGGCAGCCAGATCCCCCACACATAATTATTTTCTTAGTTAACAACGAACACGTGTTTTTAATCCCCGAAGACATGTAAGGGCTTTAAATTTCACTTTTAAATGACAACATTTATTGAGTTAGCTCATTTTTCGCAACTTCAAAGACTATTAAATATACAAATTTTGTTACCTCAAGGCTCTTTCTCAAAATCTTGTGTTCTGTTGACTTTTTCCTCATTTCAGCATGACCAGATTAAAATGTAATGAGAGACTACATTTTGAAACTTACGTTGTTTTAGAGATTTCCCACATTGCTAGAGCCTTCATAACAGGCACTATCATGCCATGATGAAGAAATATTCGGGCCAATGGCTGAGCGGCATCAAATTTATTTGGAATGATCTCACCTAGTAGGTAGCATGCGCTGGAGGTTATGGGCTGTACAGGGAAACAAACATCATGGATCAGGATACTTCTAATATATAATTGAAAAATATATTATGAGAACAAGATATCTGTATTTTGATATCTTAACAAGATATTCACAATTAGAGCAGGTTGGATATTGGGTGGAGGTAAACTCAACTGCTACATACACAAGACATATATATGACGGATGTATAGGTCTGAGAAAGGTATATTTCAAAAACTACGAATTTCATCTGACAATAATGTGATGCTGTGGAATGATGTGAGTAGAGAGAACTTAATTAATAACGTCAAGAAGCCTAAAGTAGAAGCCGTTGAACCTAACTAGCTCCAAGGCCTCAACTTTAGGTTGACAAAGTAATTAAGTTCTCCCTAGTCACTTCATTTCACAGCATCAGAATAATCACTATGAAATCAACATTCACAAAACCAATAATAAAAAATGAAATGATTTTGAGAAGGGGAGGGATAGAGAAAGTGATCTGTAGTGTTGTTGGTATAAGAAAGTCCTGTAATGACCACATCACATATATTTTTCTTAATTTTTATAAAAACATTTCTTGGATATATTCTTTGTAGACATTTAGTTTATATTCTTCGGGGTCTATAACTTTTGTCGTATTGATCCTATCTCAAATCTGAGGACTTAGCGATTGGAAATTATATAAGGAAAATTTCTGGTAAGAATCAATTTTTCGATAGGTCTAACCGTTTTCGGGTAAATCGAGGAAATGTCAAGGAAAATATGTTTCAAAACTACATTTCAAGATGGTTTTCAGCATGTATCTAGAAAACCGTACTACCTGTGGAAAATGTTATTTCATATAAATTATGTATTTTAATATTCTCTACAACTATTACTTGAAAAGATTTTTGATTAGGTCATAAACATAAGCTGTATCTTGTAAAATGTAGTTAGGTCCAGGGGGAAAGTGGTCTCAATTTTCGTTTAATTTCGGTCAAAATCTAATCAGACCTAAGTTAGAACATCTGACCCCTTCATTGCAAATTTCAAGTTCATAGCTACAATCGTTTTTGCAATAGAGAGCTCTCAACTTTTTAATGACATTCACAGACATACATCATCGCGTAAATGGTCAAAACGTATTGAGGGGACCTTGAAACGTGAAAATCAGTTGAAACCTCGATCTCGGATTTTCAACAATACTTTCTTATACCTATAGTATAAGGTATAAGAAACTTATACTATAGGTATAAGAAAGTAAAATGATCATTTTGATTTAAAAATATCAGTTATTAAATATTATATGAATATAATGTAGTTTATACTAATTTTCATAGAAAATTGTTAAAACTAACGAAAGGAGCAAATTGCAGTAGTTATTGTATACCTGTATTGAGGAAGATTTCATAATGAGCTCTCTCAACTTCTGGTACATGGGACTATCAAAGACATAATCCCTAGTATAGTGAATCTTCAACCTCAGCGATCCCATGTCGGTACAGAGGGAGGACCCTGACTTTTTCAGAAAAGACCTTTTACCTGGTTGCAATAAATACCTGAAACAAATAAGAAAAATTTTAATAACAGATTATCCATGATTGATCTCTTGATATAATGATATAGACTAGACAAATAACAACATAATGTGGGTTGAAACTGTTAACCTCCAAGGCAATACATCACCAAATGGAAATTTAATAAAATTATTTTTCGAGTGAGGATTAATAATATTTTTTCACCGTTAAACCGTTCTAATTTGGATATCAGATTGTTGATAAACGCACTTCTAGACCTTATGGTCTTCAAACTTGTTTTATATATTTGTTATAAGTGCTATAGCCCAGGTTCAGGCATTATCAAACTCACACAATTCAGGCGTTCCCAATGAAAAGGAGGTAAGTGCCAAAATTTTTAAAATGTGATTTTTCATTGAAAACCGATAACATTGATAGATAGCCCTGTAAAAGAAATAAGTGCCTGTTAGTTATGAGAGAAGTCCATAGATGGCCGTGGTGGTAACTGTAGTAAGGCCGGTTTTGAGAAGGAGATATGTGCCATATAACCCACACGACTACAACCTCACTTTTTTAAAAGAGGAAAAAGGATACCAGGTGCATGGTGTCGGAGGAATTATAGAGAATGGTCCGTACTGCGAGATTGGAAAAACCATTTGACATCAAAAATTGCTTATAACAATTGAATGGAACAAGTTTGGAGACCATAAGACCTAAAAGTGCATTCATTAACCACTTTATATCCAAAGAAAAGTATTATTATCATGATGAGATATATTTACCATGCACTCTGCTGCATGCCTCTCTGAAGCGGTACCCTGACCTCGCCCAGGAAGATGGGGTTCCCTCCTCCATCGTGATAGAGTGTGACCACCAGTTCACACCAATTACCATCCTGACCAGAGATCTGGTATCTGCTGTCACTACTACCTCGGCCACAGCTGTTCAACTAGACACAAACATCAACTGTTAGTCAAATAATAAATAGAAATAGGAAGTTCCATCGCAAGTCGAATGCTAGCTAGCTAAATAGATTGTTATAGAGGCGAAATGAGTGTTTATGATGAACTGGGACAATCAATTTCAGAGACGAATGGAGAGAATCAAAGACAAGTGAACGTTGCTTCTTTTCACTGAAGCTGTTCGCCCAAATCGTTCATCAAACATATTCTCTTCACCTTTATTACATCTTTTTACAGGTTGAACACACTGGAGAAGATCCTTTACATTCCACCATCGCCATAAACTGCTTTCAAACGCCTGTAAATTTCCCAGCTCCCCGAATTTTGATAAGTAATGTTTCAATTTCTGATTTCGAGTTGTTTTATATATCATACAATATTATATATTCCAAAAATGTTCAATAGATTTTTAACATCCGTTTTACCCATAGGAGGTGGAATTTTCGCTGATTTCACTGAGTAGTTGTCATTTTATTGGAAAAAAATCTTGCGTATTTTTTTTTAGTTGAAGAGGTGAGCGACAAAACAAAAAAGTAGAGTATACTTCACTAATGCTCGAAGCTGAAAGTCCCCCCCCCCCCCCCCCCCCCCGAAAAAAATTACAAATGAATACAATTAAAGAAAAATATAAGAAGTAATAGTTTGACATTTTTAAATGAGAAAAAAAATTAATAAGTTAAAAAAAAATAAAGAAATCTTTTAGGAAGAAGACAGCTTCTTACTAATTCACAGTTAATGCTTACTTAATTCAAATTTATAAATATTATCAACTTATTGAGACATTCATTGGAACGTTATAGCCGTTCATATTGGTGTTACCTCAAACCTAAGGACATGTAAGTTATCGGAATTTTCATGAGGAACATATTTCGTAGGGTCCGCCTGTTTTCGTATAAATCCAATAAACACATACAAAAAAATGTTATCAGCCCATGAGTTTATGATAAATTATCTCACATAAGTCCTTTGATTTTCTCTATTCGACACTAATAAATAAACAATACCTCAAAAGTGAAGCTCTCATCGAAGACAGGTGAGTTGGTCTTCTTCTTGACCCTGGTTCGGCGGGTCTCCACCCGACCTGAGGTAAGTCGGACAGCGACTGTAGCGAAGGGATCACAAGAGCCATAACAGAGGGTGAGGTCACTCGACTCGGACAGACGGACTGACAGTTTCTCTGATAGTGGGTCCAAGCATGGCTCGAACTTAACGTCCAGGTGCACCTTACCCTGTCAAATAATAAATTATAAATAAAATAATTTTTTTTACCACAATTAAATACTGGGAACTCCGCCCCTGTTGTGTTCGACCGCCAACCCCGCCCTGTGAATATAGAATAAATAATTTTCTTGACAAACAAAGAAATATCGTCCTGAAAAAGATTCATCTTGAAAAGATATAAATATAAATTAATTATAAATAAGAATATAAATAGAACCTATTATATTTATCAATACTAGAAATTTTATTGATATTTATCAGTTTTTTTCAGAGATATTGCGAAACACTTAGTAAAAAAAGAAAAACGTAAAAAAAAAAAAAATCGACAATTTCATAAAATATATGGGAGTACTTTCGGTATTCCTGCCATCTTCAGCCAAGACTATTTGTTGGTGTATTTATTAAGTCGTGGCTGAAGATAGTTGCAATACCGAAAGTACTCCCATATATTTTTTTAGAAATGTTATGTTCATTTATCTTCTTTATTTAAAAAATATTTATATTATCCACCCCATATGTATTTGTATTCTAAGATTTGATGTCGGTTCTGAAATTCATTCTTTTCAAGAGTCTAACAAGGTTTTTTTTTTCCCCCAAGGTTCTAAAACACAAATAGTAAAAATAAAGATCGCGATGTCTGTCCACCCGTCTGTCACAACTATATAAATGTTGAACCGTTTAACATAGAGAGCTAAAATTTGACTTGTAGGTAGGTCAAATGCGACTGCAAACATAGTCACAATAATATTTCTGGGAAAGAAAAACAAATTATGAGTTTTATTAATAATTCATTAGAAGCCCGAAAAAATAAATAAGTATAAATATATATTAATGTAAACATTATATGGAGTATCGTTGAAAATGTATTACTTCACAAATATATACACTTGTTTGGTTTTATATATTTTTACTCGAATAAATGCATTTGCGCGAGTGGACACCGCCCTTATTTCCGAAAGTACTCATTAGAAAATTCTAAGAACAATTTGAAACATAGAAAAATTTAAGATTACAAGCACAAATGCAGAGCATGGGAGCAATTGTGAGGATACAGAATTCTTAACATACTATTTACTATTTATTAAGAAGATTTGAGTAGAGTTGATACCTGTACTTCAGAGTGTTGGTTGACGGGTTTGATCTGGAACCAGTGATCCTTGTTGTGGTACATCTGAAGGTCCTCTCTCTTCACGGCCACCTTACCCATAACTTTGTCAGTCTTCTCCCGATCGTAGAGGTAGACACTCAAGTACCGAAATCGTCTGGGCACGCTGAACTGAAACTCCTCACCAAAGAAAGGGCTGCAACAACAACAAATACAATTAATAAATAGAATTGAAGCTGTGTTAATGTTGCAATAATTACTCATTAGATATATTAAAGGAAGGAAAGTTATGATATGAGGACCTTCTGTTTAAAGAGAGAGAGTACGAAGGCTCAATGGCCCATTGCCCTCAAGATGGCGGCTCTATTGCGGGAGTACTAAATATTATAATCAGCTTTAAATAGAATAGGGAACTCTAACGAGTTCTTTATCGTCTAGACTCGTCATCATCGCCACACTCTCTTTGTGCTACCGACGCCCTCAAACCTCACCCATACTAACGTTCGATTAAGCATGATAATATGAAACACAGGCGTCAACCTCCATCCCTATCCCAGGGCTCAAAGGTAAACATATTTACAATTTACAGGAGGAAATCTTAATATATTTTCATATATGTTTACAAAAAAGTTAATGAGAGACGCTTCTCATGTTTCCAAAATTTTTGTTTAGACTCCAGAAAAAAAAAAACATGTGGTGCATTATATTAAAAGTTTCGAAAAGGCGACTACATATAAAAATGTAACAATCTACACTTTGAGGAAGGAAGAAAAATCATTAAATGACTGCCCAAAAACAGTTTAAATGTTTTTTTTTTTTGTTTTTTTTTTCGCAGTTATAACACTTTTGCATATGGCGCTATAATATTTAGTGAAAGGAATCGAAGTTACATTACATAAAAATGTTCAATACAATAATTGAAGTACACATCATATATAGATAGCCACTGGGAGTCAGAAAAAGTGGATTGTATTGAATTGTTCTAAATGAATCTAATATCTCTGTTTCAATAATGCTTAAGCAGTTCTACCCATAAGAAAAGTTGCTAAACAGAAAAACTAATTTTTCATAAAAATGTACTTAAGGAGACGTCATACAACAGCTTTAATTTTTTACAATTATTTATTGTAATTTATTTTTACTTTTTTTTTTGTTATCTCTATTAAATACTGAAATTCAAGAACCTCATTGTTTAGGATTTGGACCTTTCGTGGTCACCCATTGTCTCCAGTTTTCATCCAAGGAGTCGGGATAGACCACTTCAAAAAAGTATTTTCTACATTATGCCTAGAATAATGTATCTAAGAAGAGAAATGTCATTTCAAATCAACAAATGAAAAATACCCATTTCATAATGAAATCAGATCAGACAAAACAGATTTTTTTTTTTTTTTAATTTAACAAGCAAAAAAACGTAAAAAATTGATATGATAATAATTAATGTTATAAATTATAATTTGAAATCTTATAATACATAAGAAATATTTTTTTTTTTTGTTTAATTGATTACGAAAATTTCAGAAATCTGAACTTTACCAAGAAGAGAGTTCGCTGGAAAAGGTACTTCATTGGTTTGGCCAAACGGGAAAGCACAGTAAATATTAATTCTGTCGGTGTGATACCGAGCTGTTAGTGAGTGTCATCTAGGGGATATTCAATATGATTTATTCAATTTCGAATTATCTTAACTTCACAATAAATTTATGTTTTGTTTTCGTAATTATAGGCTTCAACTATAAGGCCATATCGCCTACTTACCAGAGCGTTCTTTCGTCGCTCCGTTAGACAAGAGCCCACAGTGGAAATCCTATATTTTGCTTACCAGGAGTTACCTAGGCTATGGGTCTTTAAAGAGAGCGCCGGTAGCATGCTAGCCTACTCAGCTCAAGATCGCGGGTTCGAAACCCAGCCGAGGCTCTAAGGTTTTTTTATCTGGTAGATGAAAAAACATTGAGCAAATCGTCCTTCGGATGGGACGTTAAAAGCGATGGTCCCGAGCCTGTGTGGTAAGGTACTCGTTAAAGTCCTTAAACTGGGAAATAAAAAAAACCTAAAGACCTCAGCTGGCTTACGAACCGCAATCTTGAGCACAGTTGGCAACTATATGTCCTCTTGAGCTATCGGCGCCCTAACAATTATAAGTAAGTTTGATCACTCGACTTGTAAGTTGACATGAAACAACATTTCTGTTTAATTGTTTTCAACATTTTCATTAAAATGGTTATTATACAGTTTTATGACATGCGGCTTCATTAAACCCCAGCCGGATATGTTATGAAATGAACCCATACTGAAGAAGTCTACCCACAGATTTAGGAAGTGAAGCAATAATATAAGGTTGTTCAGACCAAGGCACATGTGAAACAGCACAGGAATTGAAAAGCATTATGGTGTTTAACCAAGGTATTTTAAGTTAGCCGCCTAAATGCAGTTCTGATCACTTTACGGGCAAACACTTAATGAAAAGAACCCACATTGGAGAAAAGTCTACCCACAGATTTAGGAAGTTAAGTAATAATATAAGGTCGTTTATCCCACATACCAAGCTCCCACAATATTATGCTTCAATTATATTTGTTTTTGTATTTAAAAAGAACAGCGGGAAAAGGTCCTATGATCTTACAGGACTGGGAACACAATTACTTGGTTAGGCTTAAGTTCATGCATTTAAAGTCTGCTTTTACCCAGAATTAACTACCAAAGAAATCTTCAAACAAGCATTAATTACAGAAAATTATTAAAATGGAGTAATATGCAGATAAGTGCAATTATAAATAAATGAAATAATATCATACTTAAGTGTTCTATCAATGGTTGAAGTTCGGAAGATCTCTTCTTGATCGAGTGAGATGGCGCAATAAACATCTCGTTCACTAACTGAACCATGACTTCTGATGGGCAAATTTTTTGCTTCTCCTATAAAATTGTTTAATATTTATATTATTAAGATGTATGTATAAGAAAAATACGGAACAGATTACTTTTTTTTGGATCAATGATATGTTATCAATGATAATGGGTAAACGGAAGCTAAAGAAAGAATGAATATTCAAAGTTAAAATAAAAAAATACATTATATGGATTTCAACAGATAATTCTATTTAATTGTCCCAATTATGAATGAATTTGAACTTAAACTGCCATCAAACCTGAGGTATATTTCTCTATCTGATTAAATTTATAACTATGAATACATTTAAATTAACTTCATACATACTAGAATAAATAGTTTGAAATAAATAATTAAAATGCTAGTTTCAGAAAAATATCAATATTTTTTTTTAATTTAACTTGGATGGACTTTTTAATAAAACAATGAATAATAAATCCAAAATAACGAAATATTACGTATATCGAAATTATGAAATAAAATTTTACGAGAGCTTGGAGCGAGTACACATTGAAAAAAAAAAATCATTAACTAATTTTAACTGATGAATGAAGTAATGGGCGGGGATAATGAGGATTTAGAGGACAAAATTTACTATGTTTACGTATTACCTACGTAGCACAATTTACAACCGATAAATATTTACATGATACTTACTCACAGAATAACATTTAAAGCTATTCACTCTGGTAGGTTAGTTAAGATACGTTATAATTAACAACTAGCCTGTACTTACAGTTTTGAGGACACGTTACAATTGGTTGATAAGATAAGAACGACAAGAAATCAATACACTTCATTCTTAAATAAGTATCAAATGAATGAATAAACCCGGGGCCATGACAACAAAAGGGGTCCAGGTGTAAAGCATGAAACAACTTCCATGGAAGCTTCACACATCACAGATCACCACTCGAAAAATAATTCGAAAATTATACTTTCTAAAGATGGTTTTCTACCAAATTTAAAGATATTTTTCGAATCGAACACTCACCAATTTTAATTTTAAGTCTCTCTTCAACCCGCACTTTACGTACTACCTCCGCCATCTTGATTCCATTAGCCAGAGCCCGAAACTACTGCCCACAAACACTCCAGCCACAGTAATGAATGGGACGACCCACTTTCGCCAACTACACACAAAATATCTCCCTACACGGTGGGAGTCAATTGACCGCTTCCCACAAACACGTTTTTCAACAAACTAATTAACTCAATTATTTATCACATTATTCACTAGTTTATAATATTAAGTTGTGTCTTCGCTTCTATAGATATCAGGTTATAAAATAAATAAAAATACGAAAACAAGTGAGAAACATTTTCTAACTTTTTTCAAACATGAAAAAAAAAATTAAGGTAAGCATAACAGAACATATTAACTTTTCAGCTAATATTTCTTTGTTTTTTATAACTAAAAACAAATTTAGTTTCTCATTGATATCATAAAAAAGACATTAAAAATATTTTGTACTAAAGTGAATGACAGTGTGGGAGATTTTTGAAAGATATTTCACAAACATTATGGCATACTTGCTTCCTGAAAATATTTATGAATGGTACATGTTTCCCCCCACTCATTTCATTCATAGTCGTCTAATCACTCAAAAGTACATCCGGTTCTAGTGCATAAATAAGGAAAAGACAAGAATAGAATTTAAAAAGACAACCGTTACATAATTTTAAAGCAAGTTTTAAAAATACTTAATTTTCTAGACAATTTCTATAATAATTCAAACAGCATAAACTACTGTTTTTTTTTGTTTCTGAGATATTCTTATTTAAATAGCCAAACAATTAATTACAAATTAATTAAAATTAGAAACCTAATAATGGAGTTATCAATTATCATGAGACAAAAAAATAATAAATGAATCATTAGCAATTTACTACTTCCTTAGCTCGAATTATCTGTATTCAACTAAGTTTTCACTCTCCCTCCAAACTCTTTTCCTCTTCGGCCAATTTGAGGCAATATCAATATATGTACATAAATCTTATTCAGGGACTTATCAAACCTCATATTCAATTTCTTGGCGGTATATATGTATAATATATGAATATTCATTTTACTGGCATTTATTAGAGCTTTGAGGTGCCTACCCAGGGTCATCTAGGGTTGAGATAGGTTTTTAACAAGTACCTGACATTGTACATACCCACCCGAAAGTCGGCGTGCTCAAGTTTATTTCACCTCCCAGATAAAATAAACTAAGGGCCTCGGTCGGATCTCAACCCCGCTATCTTGAGCTCAGTAAGCAAGCACGCCCACCACTGAGCTATAGGCGCCCTCTCAAAAATAAGATAGATCTACCACAGGAATTTCATGTTTTAAGGGAGTCCTAAATGTTGTCTACCCTAATTCATTTACTTTGGATAGAGATCTTTAGCGAGTACCACCATCACTTAACATCTCATCCGAAGGACGACATGCTCGAGGCTTTTTCCTCCTAGATAAGAAACTAAGGACCTCGGCCGGGATTCGATCCAGCGGTATTGAGTTCAGAAGGCAAGCTCCCTACTTCTAAGCTACCGGCCCCCTCTGATAACTGTAACAGAGGTCTTTAACAAGTAGCTGACATAGTACAGACTACCATCGCTTAACGTCTCAGCCGAAGGACGGCGTGCTCAAGGTTTTTCCACCTTCCAGGTATATTTTCTTGACCGCCCTATCAAAAAATGGGCCCTCGCTAAAAATGTTGTTATTAAATTTCAGATAATTGCCCTCAGATTTGAAATAGGACCAAAATGCACAAAAGTATAGCGCTTCAAAGAGTGTCCAAATACATTTTGGTAGAAAATAGCTCAAAAAAATGTTTAAATTGTAACGCAAGTTTTTTTTTTTTTTTTCCATATTTCGCACATTGTGACCTAACGAAGGGACATAGGAATGCCCTGAAATCTCGTCGAGAAAAGACACTTCCCGAAGAATTATAAAAAATATAATTAGTTATTGTGACTCATGGCCGGGTTTTAACTACGAGGTCATATCGCCTACTACCAGAACGCTACTTCGTTGCTCTGGTGGGCATGAGCCCGACTCTACTATAGAAGTCCTACTCTAAATTTTTATTCACTTATGGGTGGGGGTCTTTAACGAGTACGTGACATCGTACAGGCTCGAGACCATCGGTTTTCTCCAATGTTGGGCAAAATTCATTTAAAATAATGAATAATTGATAATGAATAAAAATTAATTTTCATTCAAAGCTTTTGAATCATGATTATTTAGTTATTCACATAATAAATAAATTAATTTTGTTTTATTCATTATTTGAATAAAAAATAAATTATTGAATAAAAATAAATGTATTCAATAAAAATCAGTTATTGAATAAACATAAATGTATTCAATAAAAATCAATAATTGAATGAAAATAAATGTATTCAATAATTCATTTTCTTCTATTTTTACTTAGTAGTCACTCCATTAAACCATATGTAGGTTTTGAAAAATGTTCAATTGCATTTTCGTTCGCATAATTTCGAATTTGGTTAAATAAATGAAAACACAATGTTCAAAACCAACTAAACCTTTATTCTTTAGAAAATATATATTATTTAAAAAAAAATAGTGTATTATATATATTTCCTCAGCTCAATACATTGAAGGAAACATTAATATCCTTAAAATGTTACTGAAGTGTTGGTCTTTTACAAATCAGAATGGGCACATAGAGTGTATTAAGAACTTAGCAATATTACGGTCAAAATCGGCTTGTGTCATTTTTTCAAGCTTTTGCTTGATGTTTGAATTTCTCTTAAGTTATTAATTTTTTTTCCTGTTATGTACTTCTCACTCTTCAAATGCACTTTTACCATGGCGCCTTTTTAAATGAGAAATAAAATTTGAAGATGAAAACCTACTAACTTTAATTTTAACCTCATTAGGTTGGCACTTGACACGTGTTGATTAATTTGATTCATTTTGTTCTAGATCAATAACACAGGCCAACGAAAAAAATGTTTGTAAAAACTTTTTAAACCAATTCACCTAAATCTTATGTATTTTTGGGCGCTGAAACCGTATTTGGTATCAGTTTTTTTTTTATCACCCACAATTCTCTCACAATATGACATCGATTATATATTTCAAAATAGGGAAAATTTGATCCATAAAAATTAAAAAATCGTAGTTTTTTTATTAGGTTACAATTTTTATTTACGATAATATTAAATTACTACAATTCTAATATTTTAGGTGCTTATTTTTTTGTATTTCCTTTCCCTTTTCTCTGTAATGTTTCTTGTATAGCTTTTTCTCCGATGTGATGCATTTCGTTGTTCTCTGTGAAGTGACTAACAGTAATCACCCATCATGCTGATATTCCACCGTCCCTGGTATCGTTTCTCCATCTCTTTTGTCCTCATGAAACCGTTCCCCCTGCTCTTCACTCACATCACCCAAGTTTTTAGGAAAAAAGTCAAGATGATTGTACAAGAAGTGGACTTTAAGGCTCATTAGACAACCAAGAGTTTTGAACTTGTCTATCATATTATCTACGATAAGTTCATAGTTAGGGGCTTTCACATTGCCCAAAAACTTAGTCACAACTTCTTTAAATGATATCCAAGCCTCTTTTTCCTTTGTACTCATCGTTGCTTCGAAGCTGGAATCGAACATCATTTTACGAATATCAGGCCCAACGAAAACCCCTTCTTTCAGTTTAGCTTCTGATAAATGAAGAAATTTTCTACACAAATATTTAAAACAATCACCATCTTTAGGCAAAGCTTTTACAAATTGTTTCATTAAGCCCATCTTTATGTGTAGTAGTGGTAGAAGAATCTTTTTTGGGTCTACTAAAGTTTTATGCAAAATGTTCTTCTCGCCAGGTGTCAACATTTTTCTTGTTTTTTGGACCAATGTTGATTCTTTGCTCTGCTGTCCACTCACATATAAAACATGGACACTTTGTAAATCCCTTTTGTTGACCAAGGAGCATGGAGACAACTTTCAAATCTCCACATAGCATCCAATCGTGAGCTGTATAGTTAATTTTCTGTAAAATTATGTTAAGATTTTCGTAAGTTTCCTTCATATGGACTGAATGAGCAACAGGCAATGAAGCATAAGTATTTCCATCGTGTAACAGAACACCTTTTAAACTAGTTTTTTGATGAATCTATAAAAAGTCTCCAATCTTCCTTCTTGTAATCAATGACAAATTCATTCATTAGACTGCCAATATCATGGCAGTAAACCAAATCCTCTTCCTGCTTGAAAAATTGAGCAAACTGTTGATCTCTTGTTCTATAATGGTAAATAGATGTTCCACATTCCAATAAATGTGTTTTTCTTTCAGTCTAGAACCAAGCAATTCAGCTTTTTTCTTAGTTAAACCCAAATCTCTCACTAAATCATTCAACTCAGCTTGTGTAAACAACTGTGGTTTTAAATTTTCTGGAGAACATTGGAACTCATCATCACTCTTATTAAATTCGGGACTGGACTGTAAAACGTCATCACTAGACTGAGATGGCTCAGGGACAGGAAGTCCCGGTCCATGTGCTACCGGCCGGTCAGCTGAAGTGAGGTTAGGATAGACAATTACTAATATTAAAATGTGAGAAATTGGTGGGTGATACGACTTTTTTATTAATATTTTTGGAATCCGCACACGAAACAACACAGGAATTAGGTAAAATTATTGAAAAAGTTTTTTCATCGTTGGCCTGTGATTATAATTGACAATGTTGACAAACCCATACTCCCATGGGTGTCGGAATCGCTTTAAATTTCATTCTTAATAGAAATTAGGAAAAAAATTGAACACCAAAAAAAAGTAAAAATATATTTAACTTTACTTTAGTTGTAACGACAGGAATCAACACTGATGTAAGATGTTTATCGAGCTAATCCATTGTTTACACTTTACTTTATCCATTTAATTTTGTAAACATAACGTATTTCTCATTATAAACAAACATTTGTCAATAAACCTGTGAGCAGGGGAGGACAGGAATTCTTAAATTCTAATCTAATAAAGCTATTCGTTATTTCGGCCTTAAAAAATACAACACATTAAAAATAATCATCATTCATAAATTACCTAAAACTATGATAACGGTTAAAGAATAACGAATAATTCATAGAATAAAACTGTAACTTGCTTCATGAATAAAACACTAATCACTAAAAAATTATTGAATAAACATTTATTCAATAATGCCCAACATTGGTTTTTTCACCTGTAATAATAATAATAATAATAATTATTATTATTATTTTTCTACTCATTTATTTTCTAGTATTTACTTATTTATTTCATTTTATTTCTACTAGTATTGTTATTACTAATCAGATGTATGTTATATGAGTTGATAGCTGTTTATGTATATAATTTTTAAGTTACCTTAATGTATACATTTATATAACGTAAATATATAAATATTATTATTATTAACTTGGGTTGGATCTAGGTATATTTGGAAATATAAATCCACACAGATATATAACTAGGTCACTCCTACAGAGGCTCTGTTATTCGCTTATCTGACAGCTCGACTACACACTACACACACAGAGAAGATCATGGGAAGTCTGTGTATACAACAGACAATGTCCAGCACGCAGAGTTCTAAGTAAATATAAAGATTGGGCTTATAGGTGGGGATCGAAAATAAGGCAGGGCTACAAGTAGAGAATTGAGTACCAAGTAGTTATCGTAAGTACTCAATACTTTAAAATACTCGTGTTGCTCGAGTAGTACAGAGAGACATTGTGTTATGCCGCGTTTACACTATGTAGCAAAACCGTTCTTGAAAACGCCAAACGAAAACAGGTATATAGTCCGGCTATATAGTTCAATTCAAGAGATATATAGCTGGAAATGAGTTTCTCGTCGGTTGTCGGTAAGATCAAAGGGAACTATGCAGCTCAGCTATATAGCCGGGCTGGAACCGCATTTTTTGTTGTAGCACAGCTATATAGCTCAAGCGACGAGCGAAGACGCTCGTCAGTTGTTTGCTTGCCATCTCGAAGTCAACTGGTTAATTTCATCAAGTACCTGCTCATACAGCTGCTACATCTACACAACGAAACGTTTTTAGTCATAGCTATATAGAGGTTTTGCTACATAGTGTAAATCCGGCTTTAGACTCATGCCCCGGGCTTTAACTTCAAGGTCATATCGCCTACTACCAGAGCGCTCTTTCGTCGCTCTCATGGACATGAGGCCGACTCTACTATGGGAGTCCTAAAACCCTGAATACGACGAGTACTCGACATCGTACAGGCTCAGGACCATCGCTTAACGTCCCTTCCGAAGGACGGTGTGCTTAAGTTATTTTTTACCTGCCAGATAAAATAAAATAAAGGCCTCGGCCGGGTTTCGAACCCACGAGCTTGTTTTATGTATTATTTTTTCTTGAAATAAAACTACTCAATTCTGGTCATCACTAGTCATAAGTACTAATTTTTAGAAAAAAATTGGAATAAGTATTCGATAAACAAAATAAACACCGTCAATTTAACTTACCCAGTACTTCGCTCTCCGTCCGACCGTTTGGGCTAAAAACGATAAATCCTAATATTAAATTATGTATCGATACATTTATTAGATCGGCAGTTATCAGGATTTTTAGTTGAGCCTCCCCCCTCCCCTTTGGCCGATTCCCTTTAAAATTAATTGATTTAGTCTATATAGGGCTCTGAATTTACATATATGTCAATACATTTATTAGAGTTATTGTGTGAAGCCCATTTACCAGCATATTAATCAGAAACATTTGTATATATTTTAAATAATTTAGAAGTTAGAGAAATTAACAATTTATTTTTATTTTTTACTGTTGCTTTGAAAATAAAGAATAATTTAATTTAATTTGTTGCATGTAAGATGGAGATATATACTTTTTATTATTATTATTTTTTTTTATTTATTCATGTGATATATCGTTTTATATAATTTTCGAATTGTTTCTTTTATCCTTTTGTTATTTATTTGGGTAAAAAAAAACAAAAAAAAAACAAAAAAAAAAAATTCCCATGAGGATTGTAATCTCTTGTGCAATAAAAGTGTATCTATCTATCTATTGTGTTAAGCCCAATCTAATCCTCCCCTTGTCTTTGGTCGATTTGGTTGAAAATCAATAGGTCTCTGTGCATATAAAATTTCGGGTCGATACATTCATTCTATCGGGAGTTATCGTGTTAGACACAACCATTTTTTTTTTTTTTTTTTTTTTTTTTTCATTTTTGGATTCCAGGGAATCGGAAAACATGAAATTACGATAAAAAATTAGTATTGAATTTCTGACTTATTACATAACTTCCCCTATACTTGGTATATCTATGGAAACAATAGAACTCATTTAACCGAGCAAATAGGTAACTACTTGTTTTTTAAATTTACCCAATAAATACCGCCTTCATCACTCATCCGGATCCGGTGCCCTCATTTCCAAAAGCCAGGAAATACACTTCCACCTCCACTAACACATGTTTACATAGTATTGTACAGTTAGGTTAGGTTTTATGACTCATGCCCGGGCTTTAACTACGAGGTCATATCGTCTACTACCAGAGCCCTCTTTCGTCACTCTGGTGGACATGAGCCCGAATCTACTGTGGGAGTCCTAAATTTTGCCTACCCTAAATTTTTATTCACATCGTACAGGCTCGGGACTATCGCTTAACGTCCCATCCGAAGGACGGCGTGCTTAAGTTTATTTTACTTCCCAGATAAAATAAACTAAGGGTTCGGTCGGGTTACAAACCCACGTTCTATAGCTTAGAAGTCAAGCACGCTTACCACTGAGCTACCGGCGCCCCTAGTACTGTACAGTGTAAGTATCCCAGAGAAGGGGCAAGAATATATTTCCCTTTCTTCCTTTATATTTACTTTTTGTCGCATTTAAATAAAATTAACAATTAAATAGTAAAACTAATAATTGCGTAAATTCCGCGCCATAGTTTTTAACGTTAGATATTTTAATTTATATTATGTTTCAGTTATAATTTTACTATTCTAGGAGACCCCGGAAAGTAGCGTGCTTTACCTATTGTGTTATCTGAGGGCTCTGATAGTAGAATTGGGCTCAGGTTCACCAGAACGAATAAAGAGCTTCTGGTAGTAGGCGATATGAACAGATATGAGTCACAAAAACAAAGCAATAAACAAAATGTCTCTTAGGTAAAATATCACACTTTATATATATATATATATATGATATATATGCAAGTATTAAAATAACAATTCCAATTTAAAACAAATATATATATATATATATATATATATATATATATCAAATTAGTCATTGCAAAGTTTATAGAATGATCCGGTGGTGTCGTCTCCAGGCGTCCCTCTGGTCCTTCTTGGCTCTTATCGGCCGGAGAAAAAATAAAAACAAAAATCAAACAACAAATCAATTAAATAAATATGCACGGAACATCAGGCCAAGAGGAGAAAAAATAGTTTAGATGCTTAACAGTTACTAAATCCCGAGACCCACTTTATTAGTAATAACAATATTAATGTCAGAATACATTTGTCCGATGTCGATATACTAAAAAGCTAATAAAATAAATAAAATTAAAGAACTTATTGAACTTTCATATTGTCTAATTCCTCAAAAATGTAAGCTTAAAGAGTACCGAAACTGTCTTATGCTATCGTCAGCACAAAGTGATAACTTGAGAATTGTATAAAGCCGAAACCGGTACATTTTATGTATATATTTTTGTGAAATTTGAGAATATAAAAGGTAAACATGTTCTTTGTTTTTATTTATAACAGTAATAGTTGAAAATAAAATAACTAAAAAATGAATAAAAAATAAATTAGCTACTAGATTTAATTATTCGTACTGGAGGTAATTAGGAAGTAAATTTTGATGCGCTGCGTCTTGGCGGATGTCAGTAGGTATAATTTCTTCATCCTGAAACAGGAAGTGATGTCATCCAGTGTGGTGGATGCATGGAGAAAGTATAGCAACCGCTGACCCAGCTCCAACCACCTCCAACCACTAAAACCTAGCCTTGTTGACTGATGTCTTTTAGGCAAAATAGATACATTTACTCTTTTTAATATCTTACTTTTTTTATATAAAATGGTGGTGCCGGAGGAGTTGGTTGCTGCCATATTAATTTTAAAATTTACTAACAAGATAAAAATAAAAAGGAAGATGACAATGGTGGGTGCATCCGATATGTGCAAATAGACTGATAATTCTTCAAACTTTTCCATGATTGAAGCACATACTTCATTCCAACATTGCTGTTTAATGATTTTGTTCGAATATTCTTCTATTTGAACATTCCATATAGCCGGCCTTTAACGGTCCAGCTTTATAAAATGTTCAGTATTGAAATTCATACCGTTTTTTAAAATAAAAATGGCAAAGTGACTGGGGACAAACGTGTCCCATGTGAACGCTCTCATATAACTGAAAGTTTCACAAGTGACTGAGACGCAGCTGTGTGTATGGGCGATTCGAGGGAGTGGCTACTGACGAGACACCGAATCATGGTGGCTCTATACACCATGCCCCATGTGAACGGTCCCATTTAGTTCTTTGTTTCGACGGTGTCTTCAGACACAGTGGCCGTACCCTGAACGTCTCGCGTGAAAGGGGCCTAACAGTTACTTGCGAGTATCAGGTTGATATAACATTGCCCAGGGTGGAAGCCACTCTCCCAGCGTTTTAGTCGCCCCCTCATCCCCTCCCCCTGTCACAAAATTTACAACCCCTTTGTGCTGCTAGCGTTTCCTATGACCGGGAAGAAAGTTTCCCCTAGGTTCCGACGAGAGGCTTGTATATACTATGCTCCGGTGAGACTTTGTTGCAGGGACGCCCACGGATACAGATTGTTGAGTTTCCAGGAAGTGCGGGCTGCCACTATATTCAATAGTCCAGTTGTGACGTACGTCCAGGCCACAGACTCACATCATTAGATCACCTGATCCGCTCAGTCACACCCTGAGTCATCCACCCTCCTAAGAGTTTCATCATTTCATTACATCTCTCTCTCTCTCTCTCTCTCTCTGATGGCTCCCATAGTGCCTCAAACCCTTAACGTTTTCTTGAAGACTCTGTCCAGTTTCCAGATCGTATGATCTAGAGACAGCTAAGAAATACATCGTGTAAAATATATAGTGGTTCTATGGACTAACGGCTTGAGAAAGGCTCCTATCACACGGTACAGGATATACAATAGGATGCAACCAAATAAAAGGGTGTTATGTCTATGACCTGTATGTTTATATGGACTTAGGTAATATGGCGCCTGGTCCCAAGCAAACCCCCCCCCCCCCCCCCCCCCCCTCCCCCACTGATCTACAGTGTCTGGTATATAATCTATGGGGTTAGTTCCGCCAGTAAATATGTTACTGTTGTCATACCTTTCGGTGGATACCGTCGTCACTGGCTGCTGGTCGAGTACTGTGGGCGAGCGCTTTCGATGTAAAGACATCATCTTCAAGCCACTGTTGTTTGTACAACATTAACAGTAGCTTGAAGATGATGTCTTTACATCGAAAGCGCTCGCCCACAGTACTCGACCAGCAGCCAGTGACGACGGTATCCACCGAAAGGTATGACAACAGATCTACAGTGTATTCGCGAGATTTACAAACCGGGGAGGGAAGTTTAGCCAAAAAATAAACGTAAATACTTGTAAAAATAATATTATTTTTCAAATAAAAACTTGTTCCAAACAAAAAAATATTTTAAATTAATTTTACAAAACTATTTCTCTGTGTAATAACTATTTTTCTACTGAATTACACGTTTTGAAGGTTCTCTGAATACGATATGACCGTTTACGCGAAGATGTTTATTCATGAAACTTTGTAGGCTCTCTCAACTGAGGAAGAACATGAAATGAAGATGTCACAAGTCGAATCCTTCGATCTGATTGGGGAAAAGAAATTCTTAAATTTTAGTTAGTAAAAAATAACATATTGAAAATAGTGCAAATGGGTGAAACATGAAATTTCACAAACTATGATATTTGCCAATAATCAGTTGAACATCAAAACAGTTTTATCAAAAGACTTGAGGAGTCTTCTACATTTTTTTTTTTTTCTAGGCAAACAATTTTAATCAGAAGAAGTACCAAGTATTTATGAGGAAAACCACAGGATATCCTGCTGACTTCGGATGTAAGCTTCCTTTAGGTAAGAAAAATAAAATAAAATAAAAATAGGCATTGCATTAACACGAGTGGGAAAAGTCTCAAAATAGGCTGCATTGGTTTAGTGTTATAAGTAGAGCCCAGATTCCGTGCAGTAAAAAAATTAAAAAAAGTTCAATAAAAAGGCGAAAACGTGCAAAAATGTGCAACGAAAAATAAAATCCTGCAAAAAATAAAATCCTAAAAAAAAATGGGTCTAATTTGTAAATTAAATAACTCTTTTTTCAGCATAAAATTGGGTAGGCTTAAAAATAAATCTATAAAATAAAAAACCAAAAGGAATATAACAACATAGTTATACAATAATTGTATTAAATTATTTATAAAAATATTTACTGAAAACACATTTTTTTTAAATCTCCATGTTTTAATTACAAAAAACATATACATAAATTTTTGATTAAAAAAATACTAGAGATATGTAAAATACAAAACAGTTCACCACATTAGTCAAGGCCGAGATTTTGACTTCAATTAAATTGTTGATGTATATTTGATATTTAAGCATTTGATGCGTTAACATTTACTAATACATTTGTGTTTTATCAGGGAAAACGATCTCACGTCGCTGACGCTTGTGATGGGGCATTTTTTGTAGCTGCTTATAATGTCAGGTTATAGATCCAATCCAATATCTTCACAATTTATGGTCGCATTGTACTTTTTGAGTTGGTCATATCTGGTATTTTTTCTCAAAACTATTATAAATTTGTTGATTATCAAATTCAAACTAATTTACAAAAAAATTTTCTAATTAAGACAAAATATGCAATTTTGTGCAGTAAAAACGTTAATATTAATTGAAAAACAATATTCAAAACTTTTCTTAAGGAAATACATAGTTTAAAAACTTAAATTTTAGATAGGAAATTCATCGAACTCCCCAGAGAAAGAAAACTGAAGTAATGCCTTTTGAATGTGTTTAACAATAGGACAGTCCGCCCATTGTTACGTGTACCGCTGTGTTAATGTATTCACATTGGTACAACCCACAAGATCACAATCTTACAGAGTCAGACCGCCAACAACAGAATAGATACCATGAATGGGTTGCGAAAGAGACAACAGTGAAAGAAGTTGTACTCGTTCTCAGAGACTCCTACAGAGAAATTAACGGACAATAATATGGGTTTTGCAGAAGAAAAAAATAAAAGAAAGTTGGCTGAAGTTAGGGAATATGATGCATGACTTTTGTCGAATCACCGGCATTGTACTTCCCCAGAAAGGATTTATTAAGAGATCGGCAGTTTTAAGGTTTTTGAGTTGAGCATCCTCCCCTAATCTTCTTCTTTCCCTTCGGCCGACATTTTGACTCTAGAGGCAGCGAAGCATTGTAAAGATGGAGATTAGGGAAAAGGATAGCTGTGTCATCTGCGTATTTGTGCAGCGTAGTGTCTGGATCAGTGGGAAAATCGAAGTAGAGATGGAGTGCAGAAGAAGATCAAGAATATTCTCTTAGGGAATGTCCTTAGCCTGTAAGCAGAGATCGCTTCGCCTTAATTTATTTATATATTTACAACGGCATAATAACATTTGTCATTAGCAATTGCGATAAATAGTGCAGTGTCAGGTGCGTGGCTGTACTGCTGAGGTACGTGACCGAAGAGGAGTCCAGGATAGTCCTGGAGCAGGTCCCTCTGCCATATCCGCTTGAGGCGTCGCAGGTCCCTCTGCCATATCCACTTGTATAAGTGGATTGGAGTGATGATGGAGTTTGTCGTGAAAAGTTTGATATCGTGTCCTGATAAGAGAGGGTACAAATGGGATATTGAGGTCATTATGTAATGTGAGGTTGGAAACGTAAAATGGGGCATTGGCAATGTGGCGTAGTATCATGGATTGTATTGACTGTAGGCGTTGTATGTTTGATTTTTTGGCTGATTCGCCATAATTAACCTGAAAATATCCGTCTTCCAGATACGATTTAAAAATAATATAGTAGCTATGGAGCAGGATTGCTTTCAACTTTACCTAGGGTTCGAAACCTGCCTTAGGTTTTTCTTATCTGGGGGGGGGGGGGGGGGGGGGGGTGAAAAAACGTTGAGTAGGCCGTCCTTCGGATTCAGATACTCGTTAAAGACACCTACTCAAAACCTGGCTATTCAAAATTTAAGACTCCCACAATAGAATCGGACTCATGTCCACCAGAGTGACGAAAGAGCGCTCGGTCGTAGGAGGTATGTCCTCGTAGTTAAAGCCCGGGCATTAGTCACAATAACTAACTAACTTTAGTAAGAAGCCTTGATGACAAATACGATCAAACGTCTAAGAAAGCTGCGGTGCAATACATCGTCCTCTCCAGCTTGGTCGCAATGACGTCAACAACGTGATGACATTGCTAATTGGTCGAATAGGATTTCCGAAGACCAAACTGATGATCGCGAAGAACATTCATCTTTTCAAAAAATAGGCGTGAAACGTGAAAGCAACGATTTTTTTTTTTTCAAATTGTTGTCAATGATAACGGCAAACCGAGGTGATTAATATAGATTTAACTTTTTAATTTCAGGGGATGAAACGGTTTTGAAGGGATACGTTTGTCGTATGTTGGGCTTCATATAAGTCCGGATGACAAGGGAACGTTTGGCAAAGATAATCAGCTAACAGCTGAGCTTCCTCATCAGACTTGGACCATGAACCATCTGGTCGTCTGAGAGGATGGTGCACAGTTTTACGCCTGTTCTTCGCACTCTATAGCGAGTTGATGTTCGTAGCTAGTCGCTGTCATTCGTCAATTCGTTCCGTAATCTGTGCGTCAGTTGGTTGAGTGGGTATCTTGTCATTTGTCATCTCCTCGCCCTCCATTTCTCAATAATCAACGTCCTTGTGCTAAGTTGTATTGTCTTTGTATGTAGGAAAGTCTGTTTAGTGTTCGTAATGTCTCACTTTAGTGCCTTCAAAAGGGTCGTCAATGTTGTTTGTGAACAATGTCCAGACAAGGAGCCCATATAGGCAGGGTATTGAGCTTACAAGGGGGACAGTTTGGTCGAAGTAGAGGTTGACAAGTGCGTCAAAAGTCGTATGAGAGTGCTGTATCTGAGGAAAGTGACCAAAATCTTCAGTATGTCCTGGAGTCGGAAGGGATAACAGAAAATGGTTCAAAATCTATTTTCGCCCGTCAAAAATGTGTGACTTTGCTACTTTATCTTTGTGGGGTCGCTAATCACAACAAAAAAAAAATCATCGGTGAATCACCAGTAATGTACTTCCTCAGAGCGAATTAATCAATTAACTTTTCGCACCCCCTCCAAAACCAGTCGATCGTTTGCGCTAACACTCAATAGTTGACTTACATAGGAGCTCTCCTAAATCCTCATACTAAATGTTGTGCCCCCTCTCAGGCGATATCACTGTAATTTGGTATGTTATGTCCTAATTGAAATTTGACTTCAAACATGAAATTTCATGTCGATACATTCATTACATCGGCAGTTATGGGGGGAGTCTTAAATTTTGCCTACCCTAAATTTTCACCTAGGTTTGGGGTCTTTAACGAGTACCTGATATCGTACAGGCTCGGGACCATCGCTTAACGCGATTTTGAGCTCATAAGCAAGCATGTGTCGAAAAACTGGCATTTTTTTTTTTTAATTACCTACCTATGTTTTTGGAAAGAATAAAATTTCTGTGAAAACTCAACATCGAGTTTCTGAGCTAAAAACATAACTTCCCCTTCATACTTCATATAGCTGTGGAAGTAGTAACGTACATAATAATGTAAAAGTCATAATGTTTGTTTGAGAAATTATTTTAACATACTGTAGCGCTTCACTAAACATTTTTTTTAAAATTTCACACTTGTTATTTTCTTGCAAAAAAGAAATTTTTGGCCGGTGAAATCGAAATTTGGACCATATATTTTCATTTAATTTTTTACTGAATTTATTATATTAAATGTATCCCCTCTCCCTATGCGAGCCGCCATGATTACATGTTGGAAGTGTCATGACCAAATACCTGGCAATGACATTCTCTGAATGGCAACTACCAAAGTTAATGAATAATGTATAGAGCAGATATCCACGTCACCACACACCCTCCACCTTAATCCCCCCCCTCCATCGGCTACTAGTTCCCCAACACGATTAATCAATTATCTTTTCGCTCTCCCTCCAAAGCCAATCGATAGTTTGGGCTAAAACTTAATACTTGACTTATATAATGGCTTATGAATCCTCAAACTAAATTTTTATTACATCAGCAGTTATGAGGGTATTTGTGTCGAGCCGCCTTCTCTGGTCCTTCCCCGTCCCTTCGATCGATTTCTCGGAAAATTAATAGGTTCCATCCTTTTGGTGTTTCGAATTTAAATATAATATGCTCTTTTCTGCTCTCTTCTCTCCCTGCCCTGCCACGGTCCGTCCCATGTGTGCTGTTGTACTCTGCCAACATCATGTCCACTTGTCTTGTCTCTCACTCAATTAAAATTCAATGCCAGGTCACCGGGTTGTCAGGTTCATTCCATCAGCACTTCATTATTCATCAATTTTTATTTTACTTTTCTTCTATATTACGAGAATATTTCTTATTTTAGTCACTTTTTCTTTTCTCTTTTTTTTTTTTTATTATTATTATTTATTTGTTTATTATTATTATTTTTTACTAAAGATACTATTTTTTATTTATTTATTAATTTTTGTATTTTTATTTTTTTTTTGTATTTCTTCTCTCTATACTATGTTAAATTTTTAAGTGATTGTACAGTCCTAGGAGGGCGCCGGTAGCTCAGTGGTATGCGTGCTTGACTTCTGAGCTCAAGGTTGTGGGTTCGTAGCCTGACCGAGGCCCTTAGTTTATTCTATCTGGGAGGTAAAATAAACTTAAGCACGCCGTCCTTCGGATGGGACGTTAAGCGATGGTCCCGAGCCTGTACGATGTCAGGTACTCGTTAAAGACCCCTGCGCTAGGTGAATAAAAATTTAGGGTAGGCAAAATTTAGGACTCCCACAGTAGAGTCGGGCTCATGTCCACCAGTGTGACGATAGAGCGCTCTGGTAGTTGGCGATATGACCTCGTAGTTAAAGCCCGGGCATGAGTCATAAAACCTAACCTAACCTAAAAAAAAATAATAATAATATTTCATGTCGATACATACATACATTATATCGACGGTTATTGTGATTTTTGGGTTGAGCGCCCTCTGATCCCCCCCATCACATTCTGGTGATTCCAAAGAAAATCAGTAAGGTCGTCCTTATCGGGTTTTGAATTAACATACCGTCGGCTTATTGCAAAAAGTCATTAACTACATTTTTTTCATTTTTCATGTTAAAGTTGATAAGTGAGTCTTTTGATCGTCTCTATCAGTGCAAAAAGTCTTTAACTGCTTCAGGGACCTTCAAACCTATAAAAAGTTGATTTTTGTTTTTCATTAAGTGCAATATTGAGTGAGTTAGTAGGGCAAAAACTCACTGAGTTATTTGTTGATTTTTAGTAGGTAACTAAAAATAAACAAGTAGAAATTTAAATTGAGTGCTAAATCTCATCAAGTGGTAGTTGGTGTCTTTTTGCAAACCTGACTGCCAATGAGAAGTTGCAATACTGTGAAAATAACTCATCAATTGGTAATTAGTGACTTTTTCCACTGAGCACGTGACCAACAATTTGACACTTGCGAGGTTATGATTTTATTTTTAAGTTTTACTTTTGTTTACAACTTTTTAATTGAACCCATGAAAGTTTTTAATTATAATAACGTTATTATTACAGTGTAATTTTGGTACTATATTTGCTTAGCTTGTGTTTTAATGTGTGTTTCACAAAAATGTCAAGAAAAATGGTTAGAACAAAAAACTATGTGTACCCACCAAGATCTAGAGGGGAAACATTTTTTTCATATTATGAAATTTCATGTCGATACATCCATTACAACAGCAGTTATTACAGTTTTCGAGTTAAACCTTTTTCGTTAATCCCCCTTCCCTTTGGCAGATTTGGCTGACAATCGATAGGCGTTTTCCTCAAGAGGTTCAGGTCACAAATATAAAATGTCATGTAAATAAATTCATTACATCGGCAGTTATATTTGAGTTGAGTCTCCCTCCGATCCCCCCTTCCCTTCTGCCGATTCCAAAGAAAATTAATAAGTGTCGACCTTATGAGGTTTCGAATTCACATATAAAATTTTATGTCGATAAATTCATTACAACGATAGATATTAGAGTTTTTGAGTTAAGCCTCTCTCCTAATCCCCCCTTCCCTTTGGTCAATTTTGCTGATAATCAACATATGAAGGGCTTAGTTTCAAAACCGGCTAAGTCCAGTTTTGTAAATTTTGAGAAAACAACAAATAACTCTCCAGGTGCATGAATATTCAAAAAATATATAAAACACTATATTTAGCGTATTGCTGATGGAAATAACTTTTAATTTCTGTAGTCCGGCTACTTTTTGTAAGTGAATATACACAGAAAACGAAAAAAAATGTTTGGACTTAGCCGGTTTTAAATCTAAGCAAGTTGACTTTCCAGAATAAATAAATGGACTTAGCCGGGTTTGAAAATCAAATACGAATTTATTCAATTTTGTAGAAAAAAAAGTATTTTTGTTTGCTTATAATTATCGATATTAGAGTTGTATCGTCTGTTTAAATAACGCGAAATCCTTAAAGTCACGGTATAATAGGTATTCAATACTTTTCATCGTAACATGTGGAATTTTTTTTAGAAATTAATTCTTGGACTATTGGAGTTAGCTGGTTTTGAAAATCAATTTTTTTTAAAATGCATTTTTTTAAATTGTTTGTTAAGAAAACATTTTTTTTTTTCGACTATCTTTGTTACTAAGAAGTTGGGAAATATCTCATTTTCCTGAAATATTTTATATTTTTTGACAGCCGGTTTTGAAACTAAGCCCTTCATATGTCATCTTTAGAGGGTTCTAGATCCACATATATAATTTCGTGTCGATACATTCATTCTATCGGAAGTTATCGTGTTCATAGACACACACATACAGACAGATTTTTTTTTTTCATATTTGAATTTTGGAGGTTGGAAAACATGAATTTCGAATTTTTGGTTACGTAACATCCCCTATACTTCGTATAGCTGGAAAAGTAAAAAAAAAAAAAAAAAGTAATATTATGTGACATTTGTTACAGAAAGTAGTTATCTCATGGAGGTGGGATTTGGTTAAAACGGACGTAGGCGGCGGGTGGGCTGAGTCCCCTCCTTCCGGCCAGACTTCTTATAGAGAGTACAAAACTTTCTGTTAATACAAATTAATACCCATTCAGTGACTTCATTCATGAATCCAATATGTTTTATTTATGTGGTCCAACATTCATTCATGAAATTCACTTCTATACAATCCTGAGAAAATGAAAAAGAATATAATACAATTAAGAATCCATTACTCAAAGTTTTCGGGAGTTTTTAAATAGGACAATGAAAAGTGTTTGTATTCATTTTTATTTTTATTCAGAGATAAGTTTTGGTGTAAATGAGTATTAATTATTATTAATTATTTTTACATTGTTTTACCAAGAATTTTTAACATTGACAACAGAAAAAGTAAGACGTTGAGAATAGCTTATCTGTAAATATTCAGAAAATTGAAGTTTACTTGAAAAATAAATCTTAACTTTTAATATGAAATTTTTATTCCATAAACCTGACTAACATGAAGCCGTTAAGGATTTAAAAAAATTAAATTATAGTGGTACTGCTAGATCTGTAAATCTCAGAAAGATGGCAACCAGCAGAGAGCCTTTTTTTTTTTTAGGTTTTATGACTCATGTCCGGGCTTTAACTACGTGGTCATATCGCCTACTACCAGAGCGCTTTTTCGTCCACTCTGGTGGACATGAGTCCGACTCTACTATGGGAGTCCTAAATTTTGCCTACCCTAAATTTTTATTCACCTAGGGCAGGGGTCTTTAACGAGTACCTGACATCGCGTACAGGCTCGGGACCAGCGCTTAACGTCCCATCCATGCCAACCACTGAGCTACCGGCGCCCTCCAGAGAGCCTTTCTTAGTCAAGAAACATGGAGGGCTCTATTTAAAAAAAATATATATTTCTTAGTGAAATGATACCCATAACATCACCAACGATACATCAAACAAGAATAGCTAATATTGATATAGTACTTAATAACAGCTGATACTGCTATAAATATGAGGTCATATAGCCTACTACCAAAGCACTCGTTCGTTGCTCTGGTGGACATGAGCCCGACTCTAATTCCCAGTGGGCAGTGAGTGGAAGGGTCACTATCAGGGTTGCCACCTTTTTTTTGTGCAAATAAAGTACATTGGTTATTAAAGATAGAAGAAGAAGAAGAAAAACATTTTATTTGGACCAGTACTAAGTATGTACTTTACACAAAATGAGCAAATAAACAAGAAAATTATAATTAAAACAAAAAGTCTTGGTACAGTCTTGGTTGCAGCCTGCGAGCTACAGGCTGGCCGAGACTGTAGTGAACCGCACCAGAGCAGGTTGGCAGACCTTCATGGAAGCTTCGGGTGAGTTTCTCAATGTGGGCTGCAAAAGGAGCAACTCCCAGTTCCCGATGGATTTGGGTGTTCCTGATAAACCAAGGTGCGTTCACCGCTATCCGGAGGACTTTGTTTTGGAATGTTTGTAATCGTGTTATGTTAGTGTGGCTAGTGCAGAACCATACGGGGCAAGCGTAGGTTAAGAGTGGAAGTATTAGTGTTTCCTGTTCATGAGTGGGTAGATGAGCCTGAGTCGTGTGTGTGCTTGTTGGAGTTTTATGTTGATATGTAGGCGCCATGTTAGTCTTGTGTCAAGGTGCACTCCAAGATAGCGCACACCCTGGTCTTTAGGATTCCATGGAATTGGGAGTTGGTCGATTTGCAGCCTTCTGAGGTGTTCTATCGAGAAGCGGCGTAAAGCGAACACCTTCGCCTCCGTCTTCCCACCGTTCAACTTAAGCTTCCATTTTCCAAACCACTGGCCGATCTCATCCACCTGGATTTGTAGGGAGTCGATGGCCGCTTCCAGATCTATGTTTTGGCTGAGGATCAACGTGTCGTCAGCGTAAGTCGCCAGGGTTGCAGAGACTGGTTCTGGCATGTCGTGACAGAACAGATCAAACAAGAGTGGACTGAGGATCGCACCTTGTGGGACTCCCGCTGATATCTTCTTTCTGGAGCTCAGTGTGTTGTTCACCCTTATTTGGAATGTTCTGTCACGAAGAAAAGAGCTAATGATGTTCTGGATGTATTGCGGAGGCCAGGTCTGTTTTAATTTGAAGAGCAAGCCCTCGTGCCAGACGGTGTCGAAGGCAGCTGCGACGTCCAAGAAGGCTGCTACTGTGTACTGCTTCCGCTCAAAGCCCCCCACAATGGTCTCAGCAACTCTCTGTAGCTGATGGACGGCTGAGTGGTTTGATTTAAACCCAAACTGGTGGGCAGGGATGGTCCCTGCAGTCTCCAGATGATGGAGGAGCCTCTTGTGAATTATTTTCTCAAGAAGTTTTGAGAGGCTATTTAAAAGGCTTATTGGTCTATAGCTGCCTGGATCGTTTTTTGCCTTACCTGGCTTGTGAAATGTTAGAACAACGGCGTTTTTCCAGTCTGCAGGAAAGTAGCCGTGGCGAAGACAGGCGTTGAACACACTTGCCAGGTAGGCTATGCTCTTCGGAGGAAGCTTCTTCAGCACCAGGTTGGGGATGATGTCTTCACCGGGGGCCTTCTTGATGTGTAGTCGTGTAATGTGGGCGTGTATTTCTGATGGTGTGGTATGCTGAATGGGTGCTTCGACTGTGTGAAGTGTATTTGAGAGGTATGATTCAACTGTGATGAGTGTTTCATGATCGTCAGCGTCTGTCGTTGTGAATTTATTTTCCAAATGGGTCGCCAGTAATTCGGTTTTCTCTTTGTCAGTTGTGGCAGTCATTTGTCCGTCAGTTAAGATGGGTAGGGGTGTCCTTTGGTTTAGAAGTCGTCGTGTCTCTTTCCATAAGTTGTTGTCGCCCGGAGTCATATCAGTCAAGTATTTTCGATAGTTCGCGATTCTGTCTTTGTCAAGTTCCCATCGTATGCGTCGGGTCAGGCGATTCAGTTCTCTTTTCTCAAGGGGATCTCTTGTTCTTTGCCAGTGTTGTCGTAGTGTGTTCTTTGTACGGATCATATCCATTATGTGTGTTGGTGTCTTGTTGTGGAATAGGTGTCGTTTGTCAGTGAAATGTCGGTATGTTGCTTCATGTACTGAGGTATGTATGGTTTGTGTGAACGTCCTAACTGCATTGTCAATGTCGTCCGTCGTGCTATAATGATGGGGGACCCCGAGACAGTTCATTCCGTCTTCAAACGTGGCCCAGTCGATCTTCCCCGTGATCAACCTTGGAAGATATTCCTCCTTCTGTGGCCGTGCTAGGAAGGTGCAGATAACTGGGAGATGGTCTGAGTCTAAGTCGGTCAGTGTCTCGTGAAACAGGGGCAAGTTAAAGTTGTGTATCAGTCCTATGTCCAGTATGTCGGGTTGGTATGTTCGTTGAGTTGGGTAGAATGTCGGTTCGTCAGGTGTCGATATTTGTATCCCCAGGTTTTCTGAGATAGATTGTAGTCTAGTCCCGTTGTTATTCTGTCTTCTGCATCCCCATAGCGTGTGTTTGCTGTTGAGGTCCCCGATCATTATAGTCGGTAGTCCTGTGAAAATATGTTCGAAGTCAGTCTGTACCAGTCTTGTGTTCGGTCGATGGTATGCTGATATGATGTTGAGTGTGCCGGAGAGTGTGGTGAGGGTGACTCCAACTGCCTCCAAGTTCTGGAGAGGGGGAATGTTAATCTGTGAATGTTTCAGGTGTCGTTTGATGAAAATGCCAACACCACCGAAACGTGTCGGTCGGTCCAGTCTATATGAACAGTAGCCAGAGAGTTTGAGTTTGTCTGTCGGTTTGAGGTGGGTCTCAGTTATGCATGCAATGTCGACATTATATCGTGATAAAAAGTTGGTTAATGACGGTTGCCTTATCTTTAAGCCGTCCGCATTCCAGTTTAATATAGTTAAATTTTGAAAAGTTCCCAGATTAGGGTTTGCCATGATTCATCGAAAAAAGGTTAGTGAATAAATTGGATAAGAAAGCTTGGATGTGGGGGATGAATGGTTTGATGAGGTTCATGATGAGTCCAGTCAGGTCAGTCGTTGCCTCAGAGCTAATTCCATTGTTTGCAGTATTAGGTTGCGGTGGTGTTGTCCTACTTCGATTTTTGTCAAACCAAAAGTTCGTAGGTGGTTTGGGCTCCGGGGAGGTAGGTGCGTATGGTGGTGTATTGGGTGTGTTGGCTGAATGTGCGTGTGTGTGTTGCGGAGGTTGATTAGTATTAGTGTGAAATGTTTGGCTTGCGGTGGTGCCTGCGGAAGCTGACTGTAGTTGCCGTTTCGGTGGTCGTTTCAGACAGCCTCCAAAGTTGGCGGTATGGTCGCCCCCACAGTTGGCGCACTTCGGTTTGTCAGTTTTTTGGAAAGGACAAACTTTATAATGGTGATTCCCTGCACACTTAACGCAGGTCGACTCAAGGCGGCAGTAGTTCTTGGTGTGCCCGAATTTTCGACAGTTCATGCATTGAGGAACGTGCAGGGACCGGCGTCTTTCCTCCACGTGGGTCCGACTGTAATATAGTTTTGTAAGTGAAAATATGGCTTTTCCCTGATCGTTATTAGTCAGTTCGACTGCGCACAATGGCGTGGGCATTTTGTCTCTATTGTGCAACCTGGTGACCGAAATAACTGGGTAGTGAGGGAGCAATTCATTTTTGACGTCTTCTTCACTGAACGCGTATGGCACACCTCGGAGAATCACCGATACATTTTTAGTTTCTGGATTAACATAAGTGTAATAGTTAATTTTATGTGTATCGTAGAATTTTGTCAGGGCCCTAAAATCGTCTGACGAGGTCGCTTGAATTTTAATCTTTTCTTTTAGGCATTGTTTGGTTTCAAACGGTGATGTAGCCACCTTTAATATGTCAGCTGTTATTTCTTTTAGGTTATTGTAACCTACAATAAAAATTGGAGGTATTTTAATTTTTTTACTATTTTCGGAATTTGAATCGGCCGTTTGGGGCTTGGAAGTGTCTAAATTGGTTAGAGCGGAATACCTGTTAGAAACTATGACTGGTGAGTTGTAAGATTTATACCTCTTGGTGACGGCGAGGTGTGAGGCGGGTGTCTCCTGGTCAGGCTGGTCTAGGGTCCTCTTCTTGCCGCTAAGGCCTGGATGGTCAACGGCCATCGATGCTGTGGCCAGGGGCTGGTGTGGTACCTGTTTGATGTTACTTGGCTGGCTGTGGCTGGCCGTGGGCACTGGTGCACTCTCTTCAACCCAGGAAGAGCGCACCCCGCTGCAACTCATTCCGTTTGGTGAAAAGGTCCTCTCCCTGATACTTTTCACTGTTTCAAGTACATTGCGTCAATATAAAGTTCGATTTATTTTACTTTATTATTTTGCTTAAAAACATAATAAAAACAGCTTCACAGCATCTTTACAGTCTATATTTAAGTTAAAGTAAATAAATAATTCATTTGTTATCAGATTCAGAGACGCTTTGTTTCTTTCGTCTCGCCATTTGCTATTTATCACAGTAAAAACTCTCTCTGTGAATGCTGACGTAGCGGGAATTGATTGTAAAAATGAAATTAATTTATACAAATTTGAAAAACTATCATCAATCTTATTAAATACTTGCTGCCATGTTTGTGCAGTAGACAATTCCGCAAAACCTTCAGAGCTATATAATATATTTGATTATATAATTTGTTTAATAAAGAAATTTCTCCATAAAGATCCTTACGACCAACCTTTTTTTGTATGTTATATATAAAATGAATCCCAGAGAAATCAAATCATTCGAAATAAAGTATTTTCGCGTACTTTATTGTTCTCATAAAGCATAGAATACAATTACCTGAAATAACGTAGTTTAGCGATTATGAAAGCTAATAAACTTCAGTTTTGAAAATACTTTTAATTAACGAGAAGCAACTCAAACTAACTACATAACATGTATATTGTCTTTTTCATAAAACATATGTTTTTAAATTACATTGAAATAAATGTTATCGATTATTAATTAATTCAAAATAATAAAACAAATAAATAAGACATGTGGGAGGCGCCACAGTACAATACTTTATAATAAAGCACGGGTGGCAAAGCTAGTCACTATACCTTCTGCCTCCTTTTATTGACTTGGTTGAAAATAAAATCGGCGGAATCGAAATAATTAACCATAAAAAAATACTTGAATTCTCGTAAATAAAAAAGCATGATTTTACACAGCAATACCACTAAAATTTAAATATATTACAATTTAAATGTATATAACGGCTTTATGTAAATAAGGTTTATGGAATAAAGATATCATATTAAAAATTCAAATTTATTTTTCATAATATTTCAATTTTTGAAAATTTACAGATAAGCAATTCTCGCTTCTGATAAAAATGTTCAGTAAAACAATGTAAAAATAATTAATAATAATCCAAACTTATCTCTGAACAGAAATAAAAATGAATACAAACACTTTTCATTGTCCTATTTAAAAACTCCTGGAAACCTTGAGTAATTGTATTCTTAATTGTATTATATTCTTTTTCATTTTCTCAGGATTGTATAGAAGTGAATTTCATGAATGTATGTTGGTCCATATTAATAAAACATATTGGATTCATGAATGAAGTCTGTGGTAGTCCTACATTTTGCCTATCTAGCTGAAATTAAAGTGAGGTTCTTTAACGAGACCTGACATTGCAGAGGCTCGAGATCCAATTTTAACGTTCTTTCCGAAACGTGCTGGAAAATAGTGACGTGCAGATGTGGGAAAAATACATACAGTAAAATCCTTTTATAACGATTCCTGATATAACGATGTAAAACCCGTATCTAGTTTGGTTTGCTATTTAAAGTGAAGAAATAACGATGTTAGGTATAACGATATTCCGTATAAAACTATCTAAAACATAAGAAAAAGTTGTTTTTTTCATTTTATAACGATATAATATGTATGAACATACGCACATATACCTATACATAATTGAGTAAAACAGTAAGAGTTTTGAACGGATAAAAAATACGAACATTATAGAATTTTAGAAAAGGGTTTTAAACGGTTCTTGTTTACTCTCTACGAGAGCAATAAGTCATTCCATTTCCAAACATACCACTTCCACCTTGTAGAATTTTCTTCGAACTCCCTTCTTCCCTTCTAATGCGTATATTCCTAATTTCAGATTAGTCTTTCCTTTGCCTCCGTAGGGATCGTGACAGTGTAAAATTGAATTGAAAATGACTTCGATTCAAGCCTACCACAGCTTCCTTAAAAGAACTTCATAACCATGTAAGCAAAAATGTATACTTAAAAAAAAGGCAAGCGAACTAAAATAACTGATTTTTTGGGGGAAAATTAATACATAATATTAATACATATTATGTACTCATGTGTATACATAATTTATGTATACAGTTACAAATGTATTTCAACTCCAAACTGTTCTTCTTTCACAGGAAGAACACCCCGAACTGTTCGTGCGGCGGTATCGAGACTGCAGAACATGTGCTCCTCGAATGTCCGCTGTACGACCAAGCTAGGGAGGAGTTGATTCATGGGACAAGATCGTATTTGGGACTGGATCTACGGCAGATGGTGACGGAAACTGACTACCCGATGTTCTGCCGTTTCGTCGGCTCCCGGCGAGAGCAGAAACAGGCTATTCCGAGCTTTGCCTAAATGTAGACTGGGTGATGTTGCTGCAACGCAAGGCGCACCCTCTTTTAAAACCAACTAAACAAAAAAAAAAAAAAAAAAATGCAAACTTTTGTAAGTAAATTTTATGTAAATTTTAAAAAGTAAATAAAAATATGTAAACGTTCTCGTTATGATCATAGTAAAACACCTTTTTTTTCACTAACAAGCCCATACATTTGTATATAGGTTTAACAGTTTGGTTCCGGATATAACGATTCGATTTCCGGATATAACGATGTATTTTTCTTGGTCCCTTGAATATCATTATAACAGGATTTTACTGTACTACGTAAAGCTGGGGAAGTACAATTGGCGATGATTTACCAAGGATTGGATCAAAGGGTTGCCGACATGGGCTTCCTTTCAACAGGGTCTACATTCCTAGAAGTGGTCTATGTCTAGGAATGTGGGGGTGAAGGAAGGAAGTACCCCCCCCCTCCACCACATCCTTGGCAGATGGGGTACCAAACAGTTACCCATCCCCCATCCCACGCCCTTCATTTTGTCTGCCGCAAACAAATGTTGGAGCCTTGTTCAGCAGAAGAGGAAGACATCTTAGGTAAAGTGGATAAATAGTAAGGCGACCAACTGTATTCCTTAGTTAGTGTTGTAATCCTTTGTGCTCCATTAATAAAGTACTTTAAAAAAATAAACATTTAATTTCGGAGGAATCCAATCCTGGGATCAAGAATGAATTTCTAGAATTACTTTGCTTAAAGTGGACTCTTTTAAAGTACTAAATTGAATGAGAAGATGTTTTAACATAGAAGGAATTCGAGGTTCTGTCGTGTAAATGAAAAATTCAAAACGTTTCGAAAACTATTTATTTCCTTCTCCAGGGTCTACAGAATACAACAAACAAATTAGTCATTATGTACAATATAACCAGATACTTAATAATAATGTGAAAAAGAGATGGAAACAATTTTTTTTAAACATAAATGAAAGAGAGAAAAATGATAATAATAATAAATACAAATTTTGGAAGTCATAAAATAACCTATGTATCTATGTATATCAATTTAGGTTTAAGTTTTATGACTCATGCCCGGGCTTTAACTACGAGGTCATATCGCCTACTACCAGAGCGCTCTTTCGTCACTCTGGTGGACATGAGCCCGAATCTACTGTGGGAGTCCTAAATTTTGCCTATCCTAAATTTTTATTCACCTAGGGCAGGGGTCTTTAACGAGTACCTGACATCGTACAGGCTCGGGACCATCGCTTAACGTCCCATCCGAAGGACGGCGTGCTTAAGTTTATTTTAACTTCCAGACAAAATAAACTAAGGGCCTCGGTCGGGTTCGAACCCACGTTCTTGAGCTCAGAAGGTAAGCACGCATACCACTGAGCTACCGGCGCCCCTATATAACAATATATATTATCTAAATAAATAAAATCATTATAAGGTAATTTTATATATATATATATATAGGTTATTTTATTACGACTTTCAAAATTTGTATTTATTTTTATTATTATCATTTTTCTCTCTTTCATTTATGTTTAAAAAAAAATTGTTTCCATCTCTTCTCCACATTATTATTAAGTTTCTGGTTATATTGTCGATAATGACTGATTTGTTTGTTTGTATTCTGTAGGCCCTGAAGAAGGAAATAAATAGTTTTCAAAACGTTGGTCAAATTTTGAATTTTTCATTTACACGACAGAACCTCGAATTTCTTCTACATTGAAAAGATACTGTCGACTCTATTAATCATTGGGAAGATGTTTCTTCAACAGTCGCATTCGTAATGAACGAATTAAAAGAATTTGATATTGTTATTGATGTTAATTTTCTGTTTGAAGAAATTCGAAGAGTAAAGCTAAAAATTTTTCTCATATATTTTCCCGTCTGCTATTGTTGAAATATTCAGGGTGGCGCATGTTAAATATTTCTGGATAGTTTTGCACTAATATAATCAATTTGGACACATCCATCTCTTTTTGTAGAAGGGTAGAACTTAACTGACTGTCAATCTGTCATGAGGATGACGTGGCAAACAATTCCAAGGCGCCCGCCGGAGGGGCGCGCTCACTACCCCAGAAATGCCGATGAGTCATTTTCAGCGGAAGGTGCGGAAGCCCTGTCCGGCCGGCCGTACCGACCAAGTGAGCGCATACACATTTGATTGAATGATATTAATTTTTTTAAATTGCCGTGACGGCCGCCCGTCCGTGCCGTGCCGCCCTAGTGCGCGCTTAGCTTAAATCTTTCTTTAAATAAAGAAAAACTGAAAAAATTGTTGAATGAAAAAGTTAGCGTGGATAGAAGGTGGGTAGAAATATTTTCACATTTTAAAGAAGAGTATACTCCCGACAAAAATTTTAAATTATTAATTGAATTTGCAATGCGTCGCCCCGGCACTAAGGGGTCATTCATAAATTACGTAAGGCATTTAGGGGGGAGGGGGGATATGCTCAATATTACTAATTCTTACTATAGGGGAGGGGGGTAAGGAATTTGATCTTAGGTAAGTTTTTGAATTTAAAATCTACTACTTTCGCGTTAAGAAATGGGGCTATTGGATTAATTGTCCATTTATATATATATTATTTATATATTTTATGCTATTTATATATTGTAATTAAATGCAGCAATGAAAAAGTTAAGACGATTAATCGAAGTATAATTGCAATAAATAATATTTTTTAATCAAACTGTCTTTTATTTTATCAATGCGATTATTTCTTACGAAAATTTCTTATAATGAGGTGGGGGGCGGGGGGGGGGGGGGGGGGGGGGTATAAGCTGAATATTACTAATTCTTACTATAGGGGAGGGGGGTAAGGAATTTGATCTTAGGTAAGTTTTTGAATTTAAAATCTACTACTACAGACTACAGAAGACAATAACGACAAAGCCATGGTTCCACCCACACAGTAAAACACTGACGAGTAAACAAATCATATACTTGACACGACTGAGGACCGGACATGCCAGAACAAACAAATACTTACATCTAATCAAAATAAAACCATCCCCCAACTGTGAACACTGCAATGAGACTGAGGACGTAATCCACATTTTCACTAACTGCAAAAAATACGACAACCAGAGACAACATGAGACACTACTATCCAACGAAAACACATTTCTTCAAACAATAGCTAACATTAATAACATAGAAAACATTAACAAACTCATTAAATTTATTACCAAATCAAAAATAGAATTGTAATAAGATCAATAGACTACTACATACTCGCTCCGGCTTTATAGGACTACAGTTAGTCTTACGGCATAATAAAAAAAAAAGAAAGAAAAAGTTAAGACGATTAATCGAAGTATAATTGCAATAAATAATATTTTTCAATCAAACTGTCTTTTATTTTATCAATGCGATTATTTCTTACGAAAATTTCTTATAAAAAGGTGTGTGGGGGGGGGGGGGGGGGGGGGGGGGTAGTTGAAATCTTATGATATCTTACAATACGGGAAGGGAGGGTCAAATTAGCTTTAAAAAAGTCTTACGTAATTTATGAATGGCCCCTAATGCTGCTGTGGAGAGGATGAGGATATTTCCCCTTGCAAATGATTACTGGAGCAGTGAAAAATTACAATTATCTGCGGAAACACTAGCTGCAGTTTTAATGGTAAAGTTCAAGACGCAAGTTGTTCTGACATAAGTGTCCTCTTAGAAGAAAATTCAGAACTATCGAAAAAAAAATCATTCAAAAGGCAAATACGATGTCAAGAATTAAAATGATGTAGGTATATAATATAATTAAATTTCTATAAATTTTTATAATATTTATATAATATTATTATTATTTTTTTTAAAGATATAGCCGAATGGTTGTGACTTGATGTTTTTTTTCACAACCCCAATCACCATATTCAATGAAATTTCATACGTACTCCTTTTGTAAAAAAAATAGTTGGTCACCTTAAAAAATAGGCATTCGGTTTTCCAAATTTTAATAATTTAGTATTTAAGGGAACGTTTTGACCATTTTCGCGATGTCTGGGTATGGGATTGGAACTTTGTGAGAGCTCCAACTCAAAAAATATTGTAGCAGTGAACTTGAAATTTGAAATGAACACATCACATATGCTTTAATTTGATTGTTGGCTGAAATCGGACGAAAATTAACATTATTTAACTTCGGGATCTAAATAAATTTTACAAGATACTGGCTTATACCTATTTATGAATTGATCAAAAAATTTTTAAAATAAAAGTTGTAGAAAAAACTAAAACAAGGTTAGGTTAGGTTTTATGACTCATGCCCGGGCTTCAACTACGAGGTCATATCGCCTACTACCAGAGCGCTCTTTCGTCACTCTGGTGGACATGAGCCCGACTCTACTGTGGGAGTCCTAAATTTTGCCTACCCTAAATTTTTATTCATCTAAGGTAGGGGTCTTTAACGAGTACCTGACAACGTACAGGCTCGGGACCATCGCTTAACGTCCCATCCGAAGGACGGCGTGCTTAAGTTTATTTTACCTCCCAGATAAAATAAACTAAGGGCCTCGGTCGGGTTACGAACCCACGACCTTGAGCTCAGAAGTCAAGCACGCATACCCCTGAGCTACCGGCGTCCTCAAAACTAAAATAAGATTATATAAAATAAGAGAGGGCGCCGGTAGCTCAGTGGTATGCGTGCTTGCCTTCTTTAGGCAAAATTTAGGACTCCAACAGTAGAGTCGGGCTCATGTCCACCAGAGTGACGAAAGAGCGCTCCGGTAGCAGGCGATATGACCTCATAGTTAAAGCCCGGGCATGAGTCCTAAAACCTAACCTAACCTATAAAATAAGAATTTTCGAAGGTCACCCGGTTTGCCAGATACACGCCAAAACCGTTCTAAAATAACGTCTCGAAACTCAGTTTTCTTTACATTTGCTTCGTTCATGCAAAAACGATTAATCCTATCGAAACATCGGTACGTACAAAAGATGTTCCTTATTAAATTTTTAACCTTAAAAAAAAATTTCGTATAAAAAAAATAAATTAGAAATAAAATAGATGTGATGTGGCCATATCAGGACTTCCTTATACAACCATTTTTGTCACTCCCCCCAAACCTTCTCCTAAATGCATTTCATTAATGTGTATAAGAATTGCCTACGTTGTTTAGTGAAACAAAGAAAACCGCTGACGCCATCATATTATTTTCATATGCCCAGTAATGCCAGTATGAAATGATTTTGAGAAGGTATAAGAAAGTTCTAACGAATGAGTAAAGTAACAGTTGCGTTTTATGTAAAATCAATTGGGGGTGGATTCATACAGATCACAGCCCGCAACTGGGAAACAATTTAAAAATAGAGTAAAAGAACACGTTTCAGAAATAGGCTTAAACATTGACACAACACACGCCTCAGTAAAATTAAATTGTAAAAAAAACGTTTTAAACTCAATTGGGAGTGGATTCATACAGATCTCAGCCCGCAAGCCGGGCGAAGAGTGGGGGCGACCCCCCCCCCCCCCCCCCCCCTGCTAAAAATCCTGTCTACGCCCCTGTCAATTTCACATGTATCTTTTCATATTGAACCAATTATGTACTTTTATACTTCCCCAGTTATACTCAATACTTTCTAAGGGAACTTAACATTTTTAGCCGAGATATTTTGAAACACTTAATAGAAAATGAAGCAAAACGTATGTTTAAAAAAAAAAAAATATTGTCTATTTCACAAAATATATATAATATGGGAGTACTATCGGTATTGCTACCATCTTCAGAGGCGATGTACTTAAAAAAGAGCAAAAATGTAGTTTCTGTAAGTCAAACTGGGAAACAATTTAAAAGTAGAGTAAAAGAACAAGTTTCAGAAAAAAGCTTAAACATTGACACAAAACACGCCTCAGTGGAATTAAATCGTAAAAAAATTTAATTTTTACAAATTTTAAATCAGGATTTTCAGATTCTTCCCAAATAGACTAGGTTTCCGGTATTTTTAGTTTTCTTGTAAGAGCAATAGTTTTCGAGATATTGGTCTTTGAAAGTTGCGTTTTAAATAAACTCAATTGGGAGTGGATTCATACAGATCTCAGCCCGCAAGCCGGGCGAAGAGTGGGGGCGACCCCCCCCCCCTCCCTCCCCCACCATAAGGCTTATTAAAATCCTGGCTACGCCCCTGTCAATTTCACATGTATCTTTTCATATTGAACCAATTATGTACTTTTATACTTCCCCAGTTATACTCAATACTTGTAACTTTCTAAGGGAACTTAACATTTTTAGCCGAGATATTTTGAAAAAAACTTGATAGAAAATAAAGAAAAACGTGTTTAAAAAAAAAAATATATATTGTCTATTTCACAGAATATATATAATATGGGAGTACTTTGGGTATTGCTAACATCCTCAGAGGCGATGTACATAAAAAAGAGACCTGTTGGCTAGGTTCCAGAACAAATAATACATTATACAAACATCTCGACAGCACTAAAGAAAAAATGAAAACAGAAGAAAATCATTTCTTTCTGATAGAGCTGTGGAGTGTCCGGGGCTTTCGAAAATTATGGTAGGCCTAAATATAACTCACTTGTTTATTTATTTAAATAGGTACTTGTTTCTATGTTTGCACTTGAACATAACCAGGGGAATATTACTTTTTTTCTATTGTCCTATTTATTTGCACAATAAAGAAAAATAATTAACGAACTTAGTTTTTGTTGAGGAACGAACGTTGTTTGATGTAGTTCTTAGATCTTCCTTCAAACGAAAGACGATTTCTTCCTTTACTTTTCGAAGAGTGATGATAATTATTGTCGTCCTTCGCACTCATGATATCAAGTTTAAGTACAGATCACTTAAATTCACAATTCACCACGATTCAAACTGTTAGATGTGTTCTAATTGGTATGAACATAAAAGGGGCGGGATCTACAGATGTAAACAAAGCCGCTAAAGAAAACGGATTAGTGTTGCCTTCGCTCATCATTCATCTCGAACCTCCCGGACCCCCTGTACATATTTCGTATTTTTCAGTTTCATCTATTCATCCGATTTTGAATCTGAAAAATAATTTGAACTGCAATTCATCCACGAATTTCGATAATGGGTCATACATTATTACCTTTTGCCATTGTACTAGAAGCACGCGGAAGTTTTTTTTTTTATTTTGATTTTTGTAGGTTCGTCAGGATCATAAAATTTTAAAAAAATTTCGCCATTCGGGATCGGACGAAATATTTTTTTTTGTCATGAGTCAATAAAATGTGTTTTTATAAATAATTTCGAGCATCATGATTGAAGATCGTCCTGAGGTTTCGCTTTACACTTTTTCAAAAATTCGAGAGTTACTAAAAAATCGTTCTCACTTGCAATTTCTTCCGTTGGGTTGTGGTCAAATTCTTCTTTAGGATATTGTCTATCTTGAAAATCAGTAATAATATTCGATATTTAAAGGTTCCGCTTCAGATGTAAGGTAGAACAGCTTTTACTTACATTATTCCATACATAATTCAGATTTAAAAAAAATATTTCAATTAATATCGAAGTTATAAAAAAATCTGTGTTCGGATAAAGGAGGACATGACGCTGTTAACTATCGGAAAATTAAATAAAAATTTGTTTAGTTCTAAATAATAACCCTTTATTCATATTTCTGTTACAGCAAAACTGCATATTTCTCTTGTATCTTTTTACCTGGCGAAAAGTATTATAAATATACCATTGGTGATTTTTCCGGTGGTAAGTTTATTAAGTTATTATAGATTCAAGAGCTAACTCCGCTTATTACTTTCTTATACCTCTATAGGTATAAGAAAGTAATTATACTAGTAGTAGTTATACTATTATAAGGAAGTACTGTAATCGTGCGAAAATCCGAGATAGAGGTTTCAACTGATTTTCACGTTTCAAGATCCCCTCAATATGTTTTGACCATTTTCGCGATGATGTCTGTCTGTGGGTGTGTGTCTGCGTATGTGTCTGTGTGATTGAAAAGTTGTGAGCTCTCAACCGGAAAAACGATTGTAGTTATGAACTTGAAATTTGGAATGAAGGGGTCACATGTTCTAACTTAGGTCTGATTAGATTTTGCCCGAAATCAAATGAAAATTGAGACCACTTTCCCCCGGGATATAACTAAGTTTTACAAGATACAGCTTATGTTTATGACCTAATCAAGAATCGTTTCACGTAATAGTTGTAGAGAATATTAAAATACATGATTTATATGGAATACGATTTTTTATAGGTAGTCCGGTTTTTTAGATACATGCCGAAAACCATCTTCGAATGTTGTTTTGAAACCACCCGAAAACGGTTAATCCTATCTAAAAATCAAACCTTGCCAAAATTGTTCCTTATAAAATTTACAATCGCTTATAAGTTCTTAGATTTGCAATAGGATCAATACTACAAAAGTTATTGCTTCCCGATCAATGGAAACTAAATGTCTATAAGGAATATATCTAACAATAAGTGAGGGCGCCGGTAGCTCAGTGGTATGCGTGCTTGACTTCTGAGCTCAAGAACGTGGGTTCGTAACCCGACCGAGGCCCTCAGTTTATTTTATCTGGGAGGTTAAATAAACTTAAGCACGCCGTCCGGATGGGACGTTAAGCGATGGTCCCGAGCCTGTACGATGTCAGTTACTCGTTAAAGACCCATACCTTAGGTGAATAAAAATTTAGGACTCCCACAGTACAGGCGGGCTCATGTTCACCAGAGTGACGAAAAAGCGCTCTGGTAGTAGGCGATAGGACCTCGTAGTTAAAGCCCGGGCATGAGTCATAAAACCTAACCTAACCTCTAACAATAAGTAATTTTTAAATTGTAACTAATAGCAACGAACTAAAATATGGTTTATTTATTTTTTTTTTTTTTATTTTTTTTTTATTTTGGCTTTATGTACGGTGCATATTAGCCATGTCAATGTGTTATATATAATTATTTAAGACATCCATGGCCCCGGGAGGGAGTTCTATCTACGAAATAAAACTCACTCCCGGACGGGATTCGAACCCGCAAACCATGGTGAGACCATGCGACCAAAGCCCTACGCTCTAGCCCGCACGGCCACCATGGCCCCCTAATATGGTTTATGTAATGGTAGTTTTTTTTGAACAATTATAAAAATATATGTGATGTATCCATTAAAGGATTTTCTTAAACCAACAATGCTCACAGATTACTCTCTCTCACCCTCCCCTACTCAAAATCATTTAATTTTGTCTCATTATACAGCGTGATCTTGAGAGTAGACATTCTTATACCCAATAATGCCATGAAGGAGTCACTTGGGCCAAGTTATTCTTCCGATGGTAACTGTAACTTTATTAATGCTATTTTAGATTCCTTTGAATAAGATATTAATATAAATAAGGCTTATTTTTGTGTTACAATGTGCAAAAATAAGCTACACTGAAGCAATCCCTTGCAGGATATTTTTGTATAGAATTATTCTAGGAAACTTTATGTAAAATAATTCTAAATCGGAAATGTTTAAAAATGCACTATTAATATTAAACCTTCCAACGCCCCTATTGGTGGGCCCCTCTACTAGAAATCTCTCTCACCTTCCTATACATCCAGTTATTGGGTTCCCTGGTCTACAGAACCCTCAATAACGCATATGAGAGGAGTGACACAGAAACTTGCTAAAATAATAACGTTAGATTTGTGATGATGTGCCTTCTCCTTGTTCCATTCTTCAGTATTTTCTCGTGCTTCTCACGGGTCACTGTACTCTGTAATTTCCAAAAGAAAGTTTCCAGGAGGTTAGCTCCGTTTCTCAGCCTGGGATATTCATCCATTGTTTTGGAAGCCATATTTTTTTTTCTCTTTTTTTTTTCTGCTTTTAACACACAATATATTCCGGTTGAATGGGAAACGTCGTCGGTGAATCACCAGCAATGTATTTAATACAGAATGAATTAATCAAATATATTTTCGCTCCCACTCCAAAACCTGTCGAGCGTTTTGACTAATAATCAAATCGGGCTTCTAAATGATTTTACTAAATTTAGTGTCGATAAATGTATTACTTCGGTAGTTACTAGGGTTTTTGAGTTGAGCCCCCTCCTCTGAACCCCCTTCCCTTTGGCCGATTTCGCTGAAAATTATGGGGCTTTGAAATGAAATGAAAATAAATTTTATTATTCTAGGACCGAGGTCCCCTAAGAATAAATACAGTGTAAACTCTATTTAACGCCACTCGATTTAACGACAAACTCCCTAAAACATCGAAATTACTTGAATCTGGTTGGTTTACCTTGTTGTCCATACAATGATACACTCTATGTAGCATCACACCCACTCTGAATAACGACAACAATACGTCATTACTAAGCAATAAACAGTACTTTCAAGTTGCCGAAATTAATAAGAGCTGCAGCTGTGTACGTTCTTTTGTTTGTTATTTTGTTGCTTTATTGTCTAGCACGTATTACCTCGACTGTCAGCATCATACGTACCGAAGATTCTAAGAAATTGGTTCTTTTATTTGTTGTGATTACCTTGCAAGGCAAGTTGATCCCACAGTATCCCAAGATATGAATAAAATACATAAGAAAATACAATTAAAATACTGGAGCGAAAAACGTCAGACGAAGATAACAGACTATACGCAATAAGCGTTGTTATTTGTATCAATATTAATGTTTGATGTTTGTAAATGTTATACTTTATTAGTAAATACATATTATAATAGTAAAATACTATTAAATTTAATGTAATATGTATTGATTTTTCTTCTCTTCATTTAACACAACTCTCAATAACGCCATAAAATGCACAGTCCCTTAAGTGTCGCTATATAGAGTTTACACTGTACATACAGAGTATAGAGAAGGAACAATGAGAAATAGTATCAGTATATCGTAAAATGAAATAAATAAAATAGTGCTACATTGGAGAAAACTAGAAATTAATAATATATAGATATACAAAAGAATAACATGAAAAAACATAAAATTGACAGCTTAATTATGATGAAAAATAATAATAAAAGTATCTAATACATGAATAAAAGAGAATATGTAAAAAAAATACAAAAACATATAGTAAAAAATACATAGATTAATAAAAACGACAGAGCATAATACTGTGATGGTTGATTATGAAAGAGAGGGGAGGATGCCCAGACAAGGTTTGAAATAAAATTACATAATAAAATAAGATAAAATAAACAATAAATAAATGCTTGATGAAAAAAAAAAATAAATAAATGAAAAAAAAAATATATGTATATAGAAAATAGAAAGAGAAAAAACATTGGGATAAGTAAATAATTTGAATGATTAGAATAATGAAGTTGACTAATTAGAGAATACGTGGGAGAGAGATGAAGACCTAATCAAAGGGGAGTGGCTTTGAATTTACATCTAAAATTTGGTGTCGATACATTAATTCTAACGGAAGTTATCGTATTCACAGACAAACACAGACAGATAGATCCCCCCCCCCCCCCCCCCCCATTTTTATAATAAAAAAAATATGAAATTCCAGTGGAAAATAAATTTGCAAATTCTGACCGATTAAACACTATCTAACTTCATATACTGGCGAAGTAAAACATGAAAAAAAACCTAAAAAATATCCGTTTTTTTTTTTTTTTTTTTTTTTTTTTTTTTTTAAAGATGTTTTGCTTAGCTGATTGAGGTCAGTCAGTTACTCTTTCCTACTAGGAGACGTCTTAAAAGCATCGGATCATGCGAAAAAGGGCTTCGCTCCACGGATCGTCGATTTAGGAAAATATTTAGTCTTATATCGAGGCGAACTGTTAAACGAAATAGCTTAGAAGAAAAAAAAGTTGTGGTCTCAAGTTTGCTGAATTGCCGTATGTTAACGCTTTAATCAGGTTTAACGGTTGATCGGATTATCATCTTTCGCAAAAGCACCTTATAAGCCCTGTTCAAAGGTAGACTATCTGGCATCTCCTAATTTTGAACGGGGAGGGGTTGTGTGGAAGGGGTAGCCGAGACATAAAATTGTTAAAGAGCTATTGGACATTTCGAGGTTAATGTATGAAAGAAAAATGTAACAAATCATCTAACATCCCACTACATTATTGTATTGGCAACAAGCATACGTTGAAGAATCTACATCAAAAGGAAGAGAGCACTATGCTGTACAAAAGACGGTAGATCTAAAACCATGGTTCCAGGACATGGGCTTGCGTCGTAGGGAGGTAGTTCAGTTGAGCAGGCTTCGGACGAACCACGGGCGTGTCAACAGAAACCTACACGTCATCAAGGTGACTAATAGTTCACACTGCGACCGGTGCGGCAGCACAGAGGATATGGACCACGTGATAATGAAGTGTCTGAAGTACGAGGAGACTAGACGAAAGTATCCAGATCTCAACCGGACGGACACCCTGAAGTTTGCCTGAACAACCCCGTCAAAGATAAATATAAAAAACTAATAGACTTTCTTAAAGACATTGAAATAGTAATTTAATTTATTTAGAATCTGTACTTTTTTTTTTTTTTTTTTTCTTTATAATTCATTACTTTACTTATAATTTTATTGCTGATATCTTGTTGTTTTCACATGACAGTATAGTTCGTAATTGAGCTGTTGTCAATAAATAAAATAAAAAAAAAATAATAAAATAAAAATACATTACATATTATATTACCCAAGTCAACGCCAACTTCTCTGACATACAGACAGTAGTTCACTCCTATGCTGGAGACCTCGGAGGGACAGAAAGTGTTGTAAGCGGTGAATTCAAGTGATAGAAGAAAAAGTGGGAAAACCTTGTCCTGAGTGACAGCTCAAAGTATTAAAAAAGTGCTCAAAGTGCTTTTTCCCGAACATTGGAACTTTGAAATACCTGCTGTCTTCGTGTAACAAGCTACTAGTCTCAACTCCCTGCATCGACTGAAAACGTACTACGAAAGAACTGGCATTATAACTGGCACATATAATTTTTGTGTTTGCCTGATACTTCCATTGTTCCTGTTGAAACTGAAATTCGCCGTTGCATATTAAGGGTTATTACAGCGCAATATTTACTTTACTTTCCCTAGCACTCCGGTCCTTTTAGAACCTGGGCCTCATCAAGGAACTTCCGCCATTCTTCTCTATCTTCAGCCTGATGTCTCCACCATCTCACAAGCATTATCCTGAGGTTGTCCTTCAGCCAACATACGCGGGTCTCCCTCTTCTCTCTCTTTTCCAGCCTGTCCCTCCAGTACTATATCCTTCTCGGTACTTTTGTCTGGTTCCATCCTCTGGAGATATCCCAGCCATCCCAGCCGCCCTTGTTTCACGTAGGCCACCTGGATCCCTCGTTCCTTAATGAAATTACACTTTTATTAGTTTTATTTGACAGTTAATAAATATAACAGAAATTTTCTTCAGAAAGTACTCAACAAATTGATAAAGAAAAAAGTTATCAATTTATTTAATACAATATATCGATGTTGCCCTTTACGGAGGTTCTCTTGGGGTTACAATATATTGCCCGCTAAACACTAGTTGATTCTTCCTTTTTGAATTTATTTATTTACTTAAAAAACGTAACACAGTTTTTATTTTTCAATATTGTTGTTTTTTATTATTAAATGTTAGGTGCTTATGGCCAAAGTGATTATTTATTGTTTAGAACCATCAGATCCATTTGAGGTAAAGTTTTTTAAGTATTTATTTTCTTATTTATCGAATATCACTATTATATATTTAGCTTTAGAACATTACTGTATGTTTCAGAAGAGAATATTAATTTTGCAAGAAAATATTCCTATAAGAATTGGTCGACCACATTCTTACGAAACAATAAGTGAAGATAACGCCCTTTTTACAGTCACTACTCCTCTTATATCATATAAACATGCATTTTTTACATATAAAAATAGAAAAGTAAGTGTTAACTTGTTTTCTTCATTGCAAGACAGATATTCGGCAATCATCTACAATATAATCATCCCTATCTGTATTTTTTATAGGTTCATATTAAAGACTGCAGTCGAAATGGTACCTTTGTTAATGGATACAGGCTGAATAAAGAAGACAACATCATCATTTTTTCTGGCGATATTATTCAGCTGGCCAAGGATGCTGTCCTCTCGAATGGTATATTTGCTACTTATTTATCCTTGTACTCGTCATTCAGAACATTTATGCTCTCTTATCTCGTGTGTTTCAGTAAATGTTACAGGTTTGACGTTAGTTATAAAGCTAATCGACATGGATGATTTAAATTACATGTTGAGTATATTTTCATACACATATTATGATTTACAATAATATTGGTTATTATATGTATATATATTTTTCTCTTTGTGTGAAGGAAATTGCTTAGCAGAGATTATCCTTTTCCTGTGCAGTTATATGAATTTCTACCAAATTTTGAGTATACTTTGGAAACATTTTATGATTGCACCAGAGAAAGGCTTGAAGGTTAGTTCGTTATTTCATTATTTTTCATTTATCACTTTTCAAGTATATTTTATGTTTTATACAAACTTGTAAATTATTATTCAAAAACAGTTTTACAGATATTAGATTCTTTCGGAGATTTCGAGTGTAATAAGGGAAGAATAGTCAACATATTTCTTTCAATTTTAGAGAAAAAGTCATTGTTTAATTTTTATCGTTTGGTGAGTTTTGCTTTTTTTTTTATATATATACATATTTGTATATCCCTCCATAAACATGAAATTTCACTAAATGAAAATCTCATTCCTGTATCATCGCATTCATTGTCACCAAGCTGTACTGCTTGAAAATACTCATCCTAATCCTAGAGGGCGCCGGTATGCGTTTTTGTTGCTTGGGGGCTCATTGGTATGCGTGCTTGCTTACAGAGCTCAAAATCGTGGGTAAAGAAATAAAATGAAATTAATAAATAAACACTTAAGAATATATGAGTACTACGAGTACAAAAATAATAATATGAATACATAGATACATTTATAATAAGTAGATACATGTTTTTTTAAAATAACTTTTTTATAATTGTTTCGGTAGTGTCTTTATCGCGACGATATTTCGGGACGTTCTTACGTCCCTCCATCAGGTCCCAATATGTGAAATATAGAAAAGAGAAATAAAACAATGTACAGAAAATATACATTAAACAAATATAAATGAATAAATAAAAAAATATAAAACAATAAATAAATTTGCATAAAATAAAAATAAGAGTAAGAAATAAATAGAAAAAATAATAATTAAAAAATGTATACCAAGAGAAATAAAAGAAATTAGTTCATAAGTAATCAACAATAATAATTTAACATAACGTAGATTCGACAGACCTTTAAAGAGGTATGTACATATATCTATGGAGGAACTATGCCCAATGTATACAAATGAAAGCTATGTATCAAATAATGTTTTTGGCTTTAAAAGACGATTTTTTACTGTTGTTATTTTATTCTTTTTGAACAATGAATAAATAATGTTTACGAGTAAAGGGTTTCCTCTAACATAAACATTTTTCGTTGAAGTTTACATTTTTTTATTATATCTACTGACTTTAAGAAGTTGGGAAGGGCATTACTTAGAAATAAGACTAACAACGAGGCCTAAAAAAGAACTAAATATAAGTGCGGCAGAATATAATTATATAATATAATAAGTACTCAAAATACACTTTTTTAAAAATTGTTGCAAATGAATTGAACTGCAACAATGTTTCATGTTAATCATTCTGTGTAAGGCACTTGCATTGCCGGCCCAAATAAAGTGATTGGTTGTATTGCTGCCTTCCATCTCCTTTTGCTGAACGCCTCATGTAATGTATTTACTGTAGTATTTGTTGAAATATTCCTTGTCGGGCCTGTATACTGTAATAATATATGAGGCGTTAGGAACCAGCAGTATTCTTGAAACATTAGTTGACTTAACGAAGGAAAAACATATCCTTTCAGAAACTCCTCAACACTTCTTTAGTTGTTCCATATTTCAATTATGAACACTGAACCACAGCTTCTCAACGCTTACAATAATTATAACTGATTTCAATATAATGCTGTTGCTTTTTCCTTGCCCATAGATACTCGGATCATCAAAATCGTTCCAAGAAGAATATAATCTGCAACAAATGGACCATGTATCTCATTACATTCTTTGTATGGCTTGTTGTCGGAATTTCGTCATGAGGAAGTGGTTCGAGGAACAAGAATCCAAACTTCTTTTCATACGATGGCGTTTTCTTATATTGGGGGACAAAAGAGACTTCCTTACAAAACAATTTCCACATTATCAACTTGTAAGTAAAAAATTAATATGAAGATAACCAATTATTAAAATATACCATTTTGGGGTGGAGGGAGGCAATTTTTCTAGAAGTGGTCGTCTAATGCATTTTTGGAAAGCTTATTTCAGGGGACTTGTGTGAGGATGAGAGAATTTTTAGGGGTGGTCTAATGAAGCGATGTTTCACCACATTGGGTCGCCATTTTGGAATAGATAAGTTATTTACAACTTTTTTTCGATAAAAATTGTTTCTTTTTGTAGGATCCTTAAAACGGGTTAAAAATACACTCCTTTCCATTGGAGATTTTGATCTTCGTGTGCGGGGAGTGCTCTTGGTCGGGAGAACGATCAATATTATGATGGCTAGGTCACAAACTTTTCAACGAGTTCTCTTTTAAGTCTGTTTGTAGTACCCCGGAGATATTGGAGTGTATGTTATTGCAATCTGTAAGTCTATGTACGTAAAGGGAGAATATGTTAGCCAGAAAATTCACTCCCTTTTTACGTTTTACCAATAATCATCACAGTAATATTTAATAACAATCAATTTTTTGATCATTTGATACCAAATGGCATGAAAGAGTTGTAATAACGCCAATATTTCCCTCCTCTTTTTAGGATTTGTAGAGTCAATCTAAGGTAATCCCAAAATTGCATAATATGCCACCCTAACAATCTTAAATGTGCACTTTCTGCTGACGATGTCTTGAGCTGAATCCGATGCACTATATATCTTTGTGGAATTAGGCAATATAAATGTTCAAATAAGTCTTTTGTTTTTATTATTAGTTTCCCCATGTATCGACATAGATCGCGCAAATGCATTCGGACACAGAACCGGAGGTATTCAGTTTTTTTTTTGTTTTTTGTTTTTCAACGTTTGCACAAAAATCGTCCGTTCAATTAGGAAAGTCAAAAAAACAAATTCGCTATTTTAGGTCAGAAATAGATTACATTGTGTTTTTTCTTTAATTTTAACTTCGAAATGTTCGTCTAGTTCCATTAGAGCATAGATATGCCGTTCAAAATATTAGTGCCTTACGTCTAAACCAGGGTCTAGCTATGGTCCGCAGGCAGGAACCGGACTGTGATAGGATGTCACCCGATTTATGACGCCCGGGTGAGCTGCTTGTATTTTGACTTGAAACGTTTGGGTGATCGCTGCTCTAAACGAACAACTTCTGTTAATTACCGCTGAGTTTTTTCCCATTTTTGTAACTAGCCAATACGATGCCATTTGAGGGGGGGGGAGTGAATATCTAGCAAGGAAATCCGCTAACTTTACCTAATTTTTGTGTTTATGAACTTTTTAAACATAACCCATGATATTGAATCTACATATTCTGAAACACAATGTGTAATTACAGTTTCATTTTATCTTTTGAAATAGACTCTTATTTTATTTTATGCTAATTTTGTTATTCTGATTGCAGATTAGTGATTCAGAAGAAAATATGATTGTGGATTTGAGGAATGAGCAAATGATCTCGTACTATCGGGTACCATTTCAACATATATCTCAGTTGCTCAGGAGCAGACAGGTTCTCATGAGAAGTGGTGTCTGTTTTGTATCAATTGATGATATTGTTTTCGCTGTTCAAAATTATTTTACAAAGTTAACTTATAATCGTATGCTGGTATGTTATTATTATTATTATGATTGGGGTAGACCGAGCGAAGCCCTTTTATCCCCAGCTTCGTGTCTACTTTTTTAGTGTAATTTCTTCGGAACTGTCTGTCGATTTTTTATGGAAACATGTCTAAACATCAATTAACTGGGCTCATCATTATAAAATAAATTAAAAAAAATAATTGTTCAACTTCTATATTGTCTAATTCCAAAAGAATAGTAAATTTTTGTTGTATAAGAGAAATTAAACAAGTTCTTTGTTCTTATTTACCTTATCAGCTTTTCTATATCGACACAGACCGCACAAATGTATTCTGACATTATCATTATAAGTAAAGGCAGAATTTTCGTTAATTTTTAGTATTCGAAAAGTCAGTGGGAAGGTGGGAAGCGCGCCCAAAAGTTGGTCTCCTCCATGTAGCTCGAACAATTCTGATGAAACTGTGAACATATTCTTTGAATTGTCTAATTGAGAAAAGCTTCGAATATAGTTTGTTAGGATCATAAACAAATCATTGTTTTGATAATATTTTCGATTATGAAATTTAATTTGTTAATTGTCTGCATTAAAGTTATTTTAATAAAATATAATGCAATTTACAGTTTATAGGCTTATTAATAATAATTATTTGTAAAGGTGTCTCATCTTAACCAAACTTATTAAATAAATAATCCTATGTTACAAAAAACTCGTTCGCCCCATTTTTGTCTGGAAACACTTCTAGTTTTATTATTAAGGATTGTATAACAACATAAACGACTGATTGCATATTACAATTAATTTTTATTTGCAGGAGATGAAAAGAAATCTTAACAAAGTGTGGTTGGATGAAAGGATCGCTGCTTTAATTCCTTATGTTGAGAGACAAGTTCAGTTCGAACGTTTTTTGTTCTCTGAAAAGGGAAGTTCAGTATTACTAAAAGAACTGAATGTTGTAAGTTTTCATACTAGTTTACATAAGTTAGTTATTATGACTCATGCTCGGGCTTTAACTATTAGGTCATATCGCCTACTACCAAAGCTCTCTTTCGTCGCTCTGGTACACATGAGCCCGACTCTATTGTGGGAGTCTTAAATTTTGCCTACATAGGTTTATTCACCTAAGGTATGGGTCTTTTTCAACATCGTACAGGCTCGGGACCATCGCTTAATGTTCCATCCGAAGTGTTTAGGTATTTTTTTACTAATAAGAAAAATATTATATCTAATAAGAAAAAGTAATGTTCTGGAAGAAGTGAACCGGGTACTTATCGATTTTTGTTTGTTACCTTACCATTAATCTCTCTGCGCTACTCATTCGGCATTTTGGCCAGTAAATACCTCATTTCCTGTACAAAAATTACTTGAAATATGCATTTTTCCATGTTTTAAATTTATATATAAATTACGTAAAGTTATCGCTGTTTCAAACTGAGCGAGGCTGAAAACATCTATACCTACATACTGTACATTTAGAACTCCAAACGATTTTCTTATTGTGGTGCTGTTTTTTAAGGTTCCATAACTTTTGCTCTTGCTTGCTTGTCCATCCATCTGTAACCTCCTAATCTATAAATGCTATATACATCACATTTGCACTATGACCCAAAACTAGCGCCGGTATTATTTTGCAAAAAAAAAAAGTCATCAATGTCAATGTACTTCCCCAACGAATTACTCAACTAAGTTTTCTCTTTCCCCCCAAACCCAATGAACCATTTGTGCTAAAAATCAATAGTTGACTTACATAGGAACGTCTGAATGTTGTATCGCCAGTTATACTTTTTGAGTCGCGTCTCTCCCTCTCATCTCCCCCATCCTTTCGACTGATTTTGCTGAAAATTAATCGGTGTCTTCCTATGAAGTTATGAATTTATATATAAAATTTCATGTCAATACATTTATTACTAATTATAATTAGTAATAGTAAGTAATAATTATTAGAGATTTTGTATTAAGCCCTTCCTGTTTGGCTGATTTTGCTTAAGATCACTAGGTGCCACCCTTTGGGGTTCTGGACACACATATAAAATTTCGTTTCGATACATTCATCCTTTTGGAAGTTATTGTGTTTACAGATGCACAGACATACATAATTTCAATTATTTTCTATTATAAGTAACCCTCCATCTGCGAACGGATTCGCGCTTGACTTTTTTTTTTTGTTATAAAAGGAAGTAAACAATTTATTCTTATTATTTAATAAAAGATTACAGAATGAACTTCACTTCAAAATTAAAAACATTTGATCTTCTATATTTTATTTCTTACATTTGTTTCAGCTAGCAAATGAATGTTTCCCATTGTGTATGAATATTCTTCATTATAATTTGAAAAAAAATAATCATTTGAAAAATGGAGGTCGATTTCAGTTTGGACTTTTTTTGAAAGCCATTGGCCTGTCTTTAACTGATTCCTTAACGTTTTGGCGTTATTATTTTACAAAGAAAATGTCTGTGGTGGACGTAAGAATTTTCATATTTTCAAATACTTTCTAATCAGTTATTTTTATTTAATTTTTTATAATTATTATTTTATCTTACAGTTTTTGAAGAATTATAATTATCACGTATTACATTTGTATGGAGCTGCTGGTAAACGAGCGGATTATCCACCTCAGAGTTGTAAAAAAATATTAAAAGCAACTCCGACATATGGAGAATATCATGGCTGTCCTTTTAAAATTTTAGATGAGGATAATTTAACTGTAATATTAAAAAGGAATGGTATTAAGTCCCAAGGTAACGAAAATAAACTTAAATGGTCCAAGAATAACTTAATTTAACAAATCATATCATTTTAGGGGCCATGAGGAAGCCATTAGCAGTTGTTAGTTCGCCCGAATGGAAGTATAGGGGATGTTATGTAATCAGTCAAAAATCACGAGTTTTCAGTTCATTTTATGTTTTCCAATACCATTCGGTGTGCTGCAGTACACATTTGTGGTCGAAAATTCAAAGTGTGTTTTGCAAAATTATTCAATTGGTGGACTATTAATTTTATAATGTTACTAGCAGGTTGTCCTGGAATAACTTGGCGTTGTATCACTTTACCTGAAGTTGATAACGTGCGATATCCGGACAAAGAATAAAGAACTTATCTGACCCCCTACCCCCTTCTGCCTTCATCACCTCTCACCTTCTTCGCCCCTCTTTCGCTACTCGTTATGAATATATCAATAGTAATAGAAATGTTTCATATTTATTGTCATTTGTTTTAAGGTATCAGTGAGGTTATTGATATTACAAAAGAAGGAATGCCTCAAATGGCCTGTACAAAATATTTTGAATTAAAATATCAAATCCAACTTGAAGAAACTGTATACCACCCAAATGTTTATTTTGATGAAATTCGAAAAATATTCGACCAGAAACGTTTTTTGAATGAAAATACTGGTTAGTCTTGATTCAAATGAAAAATATAATTAATATATTCACTTAATTTTCTGAATGCTTATATACTTATTTTTTTCAGAATCAAACCAGAATGGAAATTCTCGTCATGCTAAACAATTGAAAATCAGTAATTGTAAATGTTATGATGAAAGATTGGACTGGTGACTTGGGGAAGCTCTTCATTCTCCGAAGAAATGTTGAAGAATGTGATTGATGCAAATCAAAATAATGTTGTTATTAAATAAATGTAATTGTTCTAATATTTGGCATAGTCCTTTTCCTACCTAGCTAATGCTCACGCAGTCACGCTCAGTAGAAAAATGTCTTTTCGAAAGGACAAAAATACTACAGAAATCCAGAAAGAGTAGTAGTTGTACAGTAGAACCCCTCTTAACCGGTCTGGTCGGGACCGAGACCATGGCCGGTTAATCCGAGGTTCCCGTGAAAAATCAATTTTCGTTCAAAGATAACCTACATTTGTACATATTTCATCAGGTATCATGAATAAACAAGCAAATAAGACGTTATTGCAACTCATATTATGTACATACATGAAAAACGAACATCAAAAAATTAAACATTACGAACTTACATAAACTTTGAAAATTTTATATACATTATACATATCATTGTTTGAAGAAATCAGTTATTTTTTTCTGTTTTTTACATTTCAAAGATTTTTTGAAAGCCAAGTCTCCATTTTCGTACGTTCATCACGTCCAATACCGTTGAATCGTGTTGCTGCTCAATATATAGCAATAAAATTTCTGCAGCTTTTTTTGCTTCTTCGTGACCTATTTTTTGCAAGTCCTCCATGTCTGCATTTTTGCCATCGTCTTCGCATTCGCAGTCAACTTTACTGGCGATACCGATTATTTCCTCGTGTGTAAAAAATTCTTTTTCGAGTTCTTCGTCACTTTTTATCATCCATTCCTCCACGTCCTCAAACTGCATTTGGTTCCCACCAGGTAACGACTGCAGATCGTATAAAATGGCTAGATTTTGGATTCCATGAAAGGCCCGTCAGAGAACCAATGTTTGAATCATATCCCAGCTACTATACGCTGAAAGAGAGAAAAGAAAACTCTGTTTCATTGGATATGCTGGTTAATCCGAGGCCGGTTAAGAGGGGTTCTACTGTAGTTTGCTTTTTTGTGGCGCTCAACTACGAGGGCTATGAGCGCCAAGGATTGCTACTATGTTATCCAGAAAGATAAATATTTTCCAAATGTCCGTTCAAAAGTTCACATAAAACCGGCTTCTTACAATTAGCCCAAGGCTCATTGTAAAAAGGTGCATTTTACATTCTAAATTGTCAGGAATGCAAATATAAAAATTGCCAAATTTTATGTGAAAAATTGCAAAAACATTTAATTAAAATTGGAGAAATACAGCGTAGGAAGGACTAGTTTTCTTTTAGAGCTAAAGAAAATGCTGAAAATTTCTAATGTAGAAAGCAAAAAGGTATAGATGAGGGGGGGGGGGGATGTTGATGTGTGCTATTATACTGTTTATGAGCTGTATTATTTTAAGCCAAGTAAATTAGTTTTCAGTTTAGTTAAAAAGGCTCTGTTGAATGATTCATTTAAGTTTCAAATCAAATTTCATTCACTAAGTTCAGCTTGTTTAAAAAATTGGATGTCTTTATTACGTCTCCTTGAACATACTTTCCCTGAATGATTTATTACAGGATTTTTATTCAATTGGCAAATTAGGAGCTTTTTTCTTGTGCGTAATAGGATTACAATTTAACATATGAGGTATTGGGTTTTAACGAAAAATTCTAGCAAAAAAAAGGATGGATGTTAATGCTAAAAAATAATGTTACATCTCACATAAATAACCACATAAAAAATGAATATGAATTCCTTGAATAAAGTAGTGATGCCTTTATTTATCGACTGGTAATAAGGTAGGCGAAAATTAAAAAAAAAAAAGTTCGGGAGGGGGCGTTTTGCAGTTTAGTAGTGTTGGGTTTGTGTTGGAGGTAACTTGTAATCATGGCTTCTAACGAAGAGGTATGTATGTGTCACGTGGAATTTTAAAAAAAATTTACTACCAATGCTAATTTTTTATATTTTTATTTTAGTTAGCTAAAGTTCTGAAGGATCTTCCTTTAAAAATACAAACAGCCAGTCGAAACGAAAGAAAGAACATTTTTGACAACGTCAAATCTGTGTTGACGTATCCAGGTTAGTTTACCCTTTTAACCGGCTTTATAGCTAAATAATGAAATAATCACAGTTTTAACTAGATTCACTTATTTAAACAAATAATTTTGAAAGCTTCTTTTTCAAAATATATAAAAATTGAAGAAGTAAGCTGTTTGCCGAGTTTATCAATACTGTTACAAATAATGTGAAACATTTTTTTTTTTACACAGCTTTTTCAGAAAATGTTGTTCGAGGGATTTGTAAAGTATTACAAATGACCCTTGCTAGATATTGTGATTCAGGCTCTCAGAGTTATGTTCGTTCTATATTAAGTTCTTTATCTACTGTTCATCCCAATTGGACTGTGAAGCATCTTACACCTATCTTGACAGATGTAGCCAATTTTAGTACTTCTATCATAGCTACGTACGTTTCTTATATAATTTTTGAAGTAAGTTTTACTCTGTTATACTTTATTCTTATTATTGATTGTTCCTTTTAGGAAGAGTACCGCGCAGAGCTCTGTTCATGCACTTTCCTGGAGTTCTATTTTGATATCAAATGCATTTAGCAAGTGTACTGATGAAACTAAACAAGAATTTCAGAATATTCTTACTGCCCAAGCTATGTTGTTTTCTTCAATTTTGGCTGCTGGGAACAAGAAGTAAGTTTTTAAAAAAATTGTTATATATTTTTAAATGATTTAAATATGCAATACAGTCTAAAAGGAACAATTTTGTTATTCAAGGAAAATTGACAAAGGGAGTAGATTACTAGTGTCACTTTGGAATTCAGATAAAACAATACTCTCACTTTACGAAAACGGCGTATTGTGTCTTCCAGAATCGAAACATTCAGTTGTGTTTGGCGCTTTTTTTATCAAATATATGTGTGAAAAAAAAATGTCAGGCGTTGAATCACATAAGGTATTGTATTTTTTTAGTTTGATTTTCCATGTCCATGTAGTTAAGTAAACTTACCTGTTTAATACAAACTATTAATATTTATTATAGGAGAAAATGTTGGATTTATTTGTGAAAATAGTAATCATCAGTAAGGTACGTATAGAGGAGTACATTGTTGATGCCTGTCGACCTCTTCTTCTTCTGATAACTCATCCAGAATTCTCGGATAATCTATTACCATCGCTTCAAAAGGCGATGCTTCGAAATCCTGAGCTTGCTCTTCATGTGATTGGAAGAGTTCTTGGCAATGTTTCCCTTGATCTGAGTCAGTATGCTATGACTATCGTCAAAGTAATCGCAGGTATATACCGTATTATATAATATATATCTGTGGTGGGCTGGTGCTTACACCTAGGGACCTAAGCACTCAGTGCTTTTATCTCTTCCCTGGAAGCGCTTGGCTTCCCCCTTATTATATCACCTATATGCCTATATTTATACTAACTTATACTACCTGACCCAAGTCCTTCATGGAGTGCTCAGTCTCCCAGTTTCCTTAATGAACCTAAGAATGCTCTCATAGTTCAATCTTCTGAAGTCTTCCTCTGCGATTGCATCTCTACCAAAGATGTGGAATCTTATTCGCGCATATCCCGAGCAGATACCCAGGAAGTGTGCCGCCGTTTCATCTTCTTCCCCACATCTATCGCAGGTAGGACTGTCCCTGACTCCCACAGTGTGTAGATGTCTATTGAACGGACCATGTCCTGTGAGAACTCCAGTCAGTTGCCTGAGCTCGTTCCTTTTGAGTTTCAGGATCTCGTCTTTCAGAACCCTGGACTCCCCTCCCAGGAACATCTTCGACTGCCTGCATGTGGTCTTTTCTCTCCAAGTGCGCTCCAAAAGGTCCTTAGTCCATTCTTTGATTCGGGTTCGATATGTCTCCCGAGATACTCCCAGCACCGGTTCTGGCCCCATGAAAGGTTTACTTGAACCTTCCTTGGCTAGTCGGTCCGCCTCTTCGTTTCCCTGGATCCCCGAATGTCCGGGAACCCAGTAGAGTCCAACCTTCTTGCGGTTTCCTAGGATGTTTAACTGATTTGCGCACTCTCTTACCAGCTTTGATTTGATTTCTGCGCTGGCAAGTGCTTGGAGTGCTGCTTGACTATCAGAGAAGATTTTCACCTCCTCCATGTCGCTATTCAGTACCTCTCTTCTGGACGCACATTCCAGGATGGCCATCACCTCCGCTTGAAATACCGTAGCATGGGATCCCAGCGGGATGACGGCCTCTACCTCCAGACTCGGGATCCATACACCTCCTCCCGTGAGTCCTGTGTCCTTCTGCCTAGAACCGTCTGTAAAGCAAAATATATGCTTCCCAGTAACTTCTGTCGCTTCTTGCTGTGCTCTCTCTCTACTCCTGATGGTTACTGCATACTTCCTATTTAGGTTGGTGCGCTGTACCATCTCATCTTTTCTCCATTTAAATATGGGATCTATCTCACTTAATACCTCCTTGATTCTGGAGTGTCCCCCTCTGAACGCCCTATTCCACTCTCCTTTAGCCTCGAGACTGCAGCAGGTATTCATTGCTGAATTTCGTACACTTACATCCAGAGGCTCAATTCCTACTATCATAGCCATAGTAGCCGTGGGCGTTGTTCTCATAGCTCCGGTTGCTGCAAGGCATACTAGACGTACTATCTTTTGAAGTTTACTGCTTACACTCTGTTGCGCCACCTTGTGCCACCAGCACACCGCAGCATAAGTGACTCGTGGTTTGATCACCGCCTCATATATCCAAACTACTGATTTAGGGCTAATACCCCATGTTCTCCCAATTGCTCTTCTGCACTGCCAGAATGCCCCAATAGATTTATTGTGGGTGGCCTGGATGTGTATTCTCCATGACAATGAAGTATCCAGGTGTATTCCCAGATATTTCACATTATCACTCAGTTCCAGCTCTCGTCCGAACAGTTTGGGTCTAAAGAGACCCTCTCTCTTCCTCTTTCTGGTGAAGAGGACTAATTTCGTTTTGTTCGGACTAACGGTCAGTCCCTTATCTTCACACCATTCTCCTACAATATCTAGGGCTGCTTGCATCGCAGAGCAGACAGTATCCAGGAACTTTCCTCTGATCAGGATGACTCCATCATCAGAGTAGGCCTGCATGTAATATCCTTCTCTGTTCAGTTTGCAGATAAGCTCGTCCACCACCAGGCACCAAAGATGAGGTGACAGACACCCTCCTTGCGGACTGCCCTTGGTGGCGTTTACCTCCGCTATGGCGCTGCCATGTTTGGCAATCACTCTTCTTGTTGCTAACAGGTTGCTGATCCATCTAGTGATGGTCGGTTTTACCTGACCTTTCTGTAGGGCCTCTTCAATACTATGAAAGGATATGCTGTCAAATGCCCCCTCGATATCGAAGAAGCATCCGAGAGCGTACTCTTTGTGCTCGATGGTTTCCTCAATCCTACCTACTAGGCTGTGAAGGGCTGTAGTTGTTGATCTACCCTTCAGATACGCATGTTGGTTTCTGTGTAGGGTTTTTCCTACCTTGCCCTCTTCCATGATGTACTTATCAACCAGCTTCTCCGTCCCTTTCAAAAGAAATGACGATAGGCTGATCATCCTGTATGATTTTGGCTGCATGTAGTCTGCCTTCCCTGGTTTGGGATATACCGTATTACTATCATTCAAACTTCTGTGCAAAGTACCCTGTAAGCTTATCTTAAAATATAACAACTGATATTAGATCAAATTTTTTTTTTTTTTTGTAAACTTCTGCTGGATTTAATAAAAAAAAAGTTACTCGTAAACAAAAATTTCCTGAAAATGAGCGAACCCTAAATAAAACCTATACAAAATTCCTTTAAAAAAAAAAAAAAGTTTTGTTGAATTTTCTGGATGTTGTGACAATAACTATTTTATGAAAGGCTAAATTTTGAAACATGCTTGTCGCTGGTAAAGGCTTCGAAATTGCTTGAATCTTTTCAGGCAACGCAGGGAGAACATTTTAGCTACAGTTCAGCTATAAAAATAAGAAAACAAAATATATTTAGCTTCACAATATCTATGCAAAATCATTATTGTTAAAGTTGAGGGCTCCGGTTGCACTGAGGTGGCCTCTACCATGTTCTCAAGACCCGGCCGAGGCTTTTAGGTTTTCTGTTTGCGAGATGTAAAGCCATTAGCACGCCGGGCTTCGGATGGGACTTGAACCATAGTCTATACCGTACTCGTTACAAGACCCCTATCCTAGATAAGTAAAGCAGGTAGTTAGTAGAGCGACGAAAGAGCGCTCTAGTTGTAGGCGGTGGTTAAAACCCGGACACATGAGTCACAATAACAAAATCAAATCTACACAGCTGTAGTTATGAATATTTGATGGAAATTTCAGTATAAATAGAGAATATAATATATTCTTTAGTTATTTGTGTTGTTTTTTAACAAATTTACGTCGCATCAATTGATATGGTTATTAGTGACTACAGGACTATCCGAAGATTATATTCTGTCCTAAACACATATCGTCGGTGATAGTACAAGACCGCGTAAGAGCAGTTTGGAAATACCGCGTAACATCTTTTTCACGATTTTACAGGTCGAAGAAAAAAGATAATATCTTGACCATTTGAATGTACTTTTCCGACTGAACTTTAGGGCTACTTTCTTAAGAATGTAACATACATTTACCAATAGCTTGTTTAGATTCTGTGTAGTCATTTATTCATTTATTATTCATTGCAATACCGCGTAAGTGACTATAATACCAAAACTCCGTAATATCAAGATCGCGGAACTACATCTTAAACTGAAATTATCAAATGATTTAACCTCCCAGTCCCATAGAAAGGATATAAGGGTAATTTTAATTTAAACTCTCCATATCACTTAGGCTTAGTAATAATATTAAAAATACGATAAACACAATGTACATACTTGATAACTATTCAGGACAAAATAATTATATTTGGGAGCACGCACTAACCGTGTTGCGACTTGTTCTAGAATAACGTAAATACGCGACTTTGCTGGCAACTTCAGGTCTGTGACTGGTACGTGGTATTGTTTCAATAGCGAAAACGAGGTTCTCTATTGACTATTTCAAATCGCGTGAAATCTAATATAAGCGAATCAGCGTTAGGAATCTGTTGGCGCGATACTTCAATTTTGCGACTTTTGCTGTTACGCGGTTTTTACAACCTGCTCTTACGCGGTCTTGAACTATCACTGACGATATGTAGCCAGCATAAATATAGATTTTGAGGGGAAACTAGTACCCTCGACGTAGTGGTTGTTCAGAAGGCCCCCCCCCCCCCCCCCCCCCCCCCCCCCCAGGAATGTAGCTCTGTTCTATTCAATGTCCATCTTGCAGGTAGTCTGTGCTGTAACGACGAGGAAGATCGCCGACTAGGGAGTGAGGCTTGCAAGAACCTAGCTTCTCAATGTAGTGATCCTGAGGCGGTTGGTGCACTTATTGAACATCTCTTTCAAATATTCAATGGATCACAGGGCAAAATAACTGTTGCTGACCATAAAATAACTATTCTACAGGTACTAGGGATATTTTATTATCTGTTTAATAATAATTCTAAACATATAAACAGCTTGTTATAATGGCTCCATTTTTTTGTCTTCAAACGTACAGAACTCTAGATATTTCTGAATGAGAAGTATCGCTTTCTTAGTAATTTTCTTTTCACTGCTTCATTTCATCAAACAAAATCAGATTTTAACATTCACTGTATCATCTTAGTGGTACATCTTTGAATATTGTAAACTACCTGTAGCACATTGTGTTGACCGGGAGTGTCACTAACATAGAAGACATTGTGTGGCTTTGACCAGCAATAGTTGTGATTTCCGTACACACCCTGGTATTATACGATGCGCGCAGCACCGTTATAGTGCTTTAAATACTTCTCAGAACACCTAACAAACAGTTATAAGAATTTATTTACAACCAATACGAATCCAATAACACATACTGGAGCATTTGCGGCTGGAATATACTATTGGAATGCGGCTTAGTAACCTATAAGAAATTTACCCTCATGATATTTAATATTCACCCGCTTAACAGACAACTTAGCTGAAAACCGTTTCGCGAGAAAAATTGGGAAATGCAGCTCTTAAAAACAGTTTTTTTTCTATCTACTCTCTTCACTGAATAAAATTGGGAAAATTGTCCAATGTTATTATTAGACACTGATTCTTTTATTCATTGTGAAAATTGCGTAATGGAAATGAAAAGGTGTACCAAATTGTTTGTAAAATAATTTTGCATTATTTTAATTTTTTTTCTTAATTTTATTTCAGGGAATTGGGAATTTTAGTTACAATGCAGTTACAGGAAGCAGCATTCAACCATTGGCCAAATTAGCTGCCGAGAATTTAATTAAAGTTTTGGAAACGGAGGGTGAGAATTGTTAAATTTTATTAATTTTTTTCCTAAATTAAGGGAGACTATGTTGGGGCGCCATGGTAGGCAGAAGATGGAGGCGTTGTTACTAATACGATGGAGCGGTTCTAACTGAGCATAGCCAAAATATAGTTATGACGTCAATATTAAATTGGCGGTGAATAGAAAATTAAAAATCAGTTTCGGAAAACTGGAAATAGTTGCAGATGTATGTCATTATTGTGATTATTTAGCTAATTATTAGTGAAAAATTAAGAAAAACCTATGTTTTTTAAAAATATTGTCTATTTCACAAAATATATAAATAAATTCGGTATTTCTACCATCTTCAGCCACAACTTAGAAAATACTCAGTAAGTCGTGGCTGAAGATGGTAGAAATACCGAAAGTACTCCCATATCATATATATATATATATTTTATGGAATAGACAATATTTTTTTAAAACATACGTTTTTCTTTATTCTTTATTAAGTATTTCACAATATCTGCAAAAATTGTTAAGTATTAATAATTATTAGTGAATATACTATATATCTATAAAATACGTTTAGTGCGAGTCGTGCCTCGCGCGAGAACAGTTCCTTATCCTCCTTATTTTTCACGTGCTATGTATTTGTGCTAGAGCAACAGAACTAATTTTTTCGAAAACCTTCCAATTGTCCATGTATCATTTTTTTTTTTTTTTTTTTTTTTTTTCAAAATATTCTTATGTGTACTTTCATATTAAAGAATGTGGACACTCATTCAAACGCTACTCACCCACTCATAAAAAAAAACCTGATGTTTTATATATTTTTTTTAATGTATGGTTTCTTTATCGTTCAGCCAAGTGCTGCGACAACGGGACCAAGGTTGAAGTGACTGCGGGTTTTGGTATAGTAACAACGCTTTTTCATTAAATACATTTTTGATTACACACTCTTTCTCCCATATGTTTTCAAACATCTTCTTTAATTACTATTAAAATCGACCAGTGAATACAGAAACTAATGATGGGAAAAGAAGGGGGGGGGGGGGGGGGGGGGGGGGGGGGGTCGGAAGGCTGGCGCTCCCCACTTTCCTAATTTCTTGCTTTAGTAGCTATAGAGACCTAGTTGTGCGATTTAATTACTTTTATTATAGAATTACTGATTTTTTATATTGCATAAATTTCTGCCCAATGACTCGATTTAATGATTTTTTAAAAATAACAGTTCATGAGAAGACCCTAATCCATTGTCTGGAGATGATGTGCCTATGGTGCAAGAAGTTCGTCTCGGAGGTGCCGTCTGGTGTGATAGCCTGGTTGGAGAAGGGGTTCGGCCTGAAGACATCCAGCTCTCCCGTCCGTACAGCCTACATCGGGGTGATGACGGCCTCTTGTCAGTCGGGTACCGCTGGACAAATGGTCAGCTTCTTGCCTCTCTTAGTGAAGAGTGTTGAGAAGGCTGCCGCACAATCTGCTCAGGTAGGTTTTCTCTTATATTTGACCTCTACTTCAGTCAAATTGGTTAAGTTTTAGACCATTACTTAAAACTCCCAGTTTTCTTGGTATAGATGTTGAAATACTTATGATAGGGATAACCTCTAAGCTTGTTCAGGTTGTGTTACGAGTGTAAGATGGTTGTACAGAAACCATGAAAAGCACTAACTTAATATTTACTTCAGGGCCAGTATATTTCACCTGTTAGAGACAGGGTTTCGAGGAAATCCAAAGATGTATTATCGGCACAGTTTTTCCAATATGGCGGCCAAAGCTCAAATCCTATATGATGGGGAGTTTTGGGGTGTTCACCATGAAAGTTCTTATGTCCTGCTAGAAATCAGCTCAATGAGAATAAGGTTGGTTGTCCAATAGACATAGTATAGAACTCGAGAGCAGAAACCAAACTGATTTTTAGTACCCTCACTGAAATACTTAGCGATATATTTATATGGTCCATTTGTAGACAGAGATATACCGGAACTCAACACAACAACTTTCAACTTCTTTTACCAACTTCATAATGCAAGTCTCTCTCGTGAATCCATTTTCACAACTATTATACATTGTAAAACTAATCGAGCCGAATCGTATGCGAATGGTAGCATGAGACGCTTGTGTCTCGTTAGTATAAAAGCTGCCAAAGTGTAAGAAAGTTTCAATTTGACTGGAGTAGTTTGGTGTCTTAACTATGTTTTAACAATGATCATTTCCCTAGAAGTTAGGCCTCATTTACCTCAGCTATACAATCAAATACATTGTTAAGGTATCCGTAAAGTTTAGAGATATTACAATGAATCCTACTGGACATGAATGAATGATAACTGATGGATAAATAAAATTATAATAATAATTTCCAGAATTTTTTCAAAAAAATTTCATGAGTTTTCTCGATATTCTTTCAACTTGTTTCTGATTGAATACATTTTTCGTTAGTTTGAATTGTGAATTTCTAATATGGATATATATTTTTAATGTTGTATTGATTACAGGTTCCAGTTGTGACGGAGGGTTTAAGTGCAGCCTGTCTTCTACTCAAAATATCATCGTACAATTCTTCGATTGACTCTAAACTGACGCCCCCTCTATAACATAATACTTGACATGGAAAAACAAGTTTTTATTTCGGAAAAGTTCTTATCACAAGCATCAAATGAAGGTAAACTTGTTTGTGTCTTTTTAATTATTTATTTTGTTGTACTATCAATACTTTCTTTTTTATTTGCGATCAACAATCACACTGAGCCTATAATTTACAAGTTAAATGCATTTTATACGAACGTTTGATTGGAATAATAAATAAAAAAATTATTCGCCCTTTACTCTACTAATAAGAAAAATTATTATTATCTAAACAAAAAAATATATAGTCTTCATGATACGAATTTTGTCGCATGTATATATGTATATCCGAGCTGATTTTACGGACATGATTCACTCTCGTAGCATCAGTCGAACGAAAGTAATGTTATTATCTTTTAAAATTATTGAAATGCAATTTTGTCGAAAAACAACTGAGAAAATGATGCATGATCATAAATAAAATTGGTATTTTTGAAAGGTTTTGGATTTTATCCGTTTTAGGTTAAACAAACCATTCAAGTGGTTTTTAGCTTCCGTGTCAATTTGTTTGTTTGTTCCATCATCATGGAAAAATGGTTGAACATATTTCATACAAACTTTACTTTGTGAATTCTGTAAATTCAGGAGTAACTTCTAGGTATGATTCTAAGTAACTGAATAGAGGTTGGGCTTAATTGGGCTTATTTCTTCTCAGTTTCTATTGATCTTGAGTGAAAATATAATGGATTTATATGAAAGACATTTTCATTTCCTACATTTCTTGTACTATCCGTATTTACAAGTCGGAAATAACGGAAATAAATAGCATTTTCGAGTAGCGAAGAAGGCAAGAGGTAGCGATATCAGGAGGGAGGGAGGGGAGTGAGGGGGTGGGAGCCAAGAGGGGGCTTCGCTCACTTGATCAGCCTAACCACATCCCCGCGTTCTCTTGAACCTATGCTATACTTGTTCACAGTTCTCTTACTGTCTACTGTTAATCTCCGTTGTATTTACTAGTAATATTCAATTAATACGAACACATTTTCACGCAATCTATACCTACGCGTAAACGATGGTTAACAGTTATTTTACATAATTTTCTACATGTTGCTAAGATGTATTCTGGGAGTATGTATAAAAGTAATATTTTAAGCACAATGATCCACTGCTGCTTCAGAGGTTCTTGACTGAAGAGGAGATCATACACTTTAGTACATTATTCATCGCTTGATTAGACATTCCAGGTTTCTCTTCAGATGAACTACACGATTCTTTGTTTAATTAAATGTTGTTTGTTGTTTTGTTTATAGCGCTGTGTCTGGTGGTGAGCCTCTGCGAGAGGATCCTGATGGAGAAGGTAGAACGACTACCAACGGCCCCAGAGCCGATCCACCGAGCCCTAGTCACCTGTATAGTGGCCCAGTCAGTGAAGACACGGTGTCGACCGGCCCTCCTCAGGATGTTCTCTTCTCTGCAGGGCACCCTCATCGCTACCGCACTCCTCCAACAGTTCAATACACTCCTCCTCAACAACAAATTTCAGGTAATTCATCTAAACCATGACAGGTAATGATGCCTCCTGTTGTTTCTTCTTGGTCGGGGTAACAGTACTAAGGGTAGTCAGAGTGTTGGAGAGGAGTACGTGTCTACTCAAGACCGCGGGTTGAAAACCGGTTGGATCCCCTGGGAAGTAACAAAAACGCGCGTCCTTCGCGGGAGAAGTTAAATTACAGTCCCGAGCCTGTGCGATGTCAGGTTCGTAGTAAGATCCCTAACCTAGTTAATCCTGGCTAGACAAAATTTCTAAAAAAAACTTCATTCTCCTTCATTTGACATACCACATAATTATATTAAGCTACCGAATTTTCACCATTTACAAAATTGAAATACTCTTGCAGCAATACCGAAAGTACTCCCATATATTTTATATATCTTTTGAAATAGACAATATTTTTAAAAAACATTCGTTTTTCTTTAATTTGTATTAAGTGTTTCACAATATCTCTGCGAAAATGTTAAGTATCATCTAGGATTTTATTTTAATTTATTTTACAGACATCAGAGAAGTCGATAAAAAGTACCTATTTAAAAAAAAAAATAATAATAAAAAAAAAATATATATAGGAGATCCGGAGTGAGTCAGTCAGCTGTTTTTTAGGAATGTTTTCAAGACACATTCACATTTGGTCAACTTTTATTTTGTACTGGCCGGGTCATTAAGAGTGTACAATCACAAAATAAATAAAGGATTACTCACTGTGATTATTGTTAAGTCACAAATTGACCTCGAAGTGACATTATATACGGAAGTGACATTATGTTGAAACTTATTCTAAAAAAAATTAGTTAATAATTGTATAGAATATATGAATTTAAACTCAGTTTTATTTTGTCTTCGCAGTATATGTATTATGTTAGTTATTTTGGTTCTTTCTCGGGCTTTAACTACGAGGTCATATCGCTTACTAGCAGAGTGCTCTTTCGTCGCTAAGGGGGACTTGAGCCCGACTCTACTGTAGGAATCCTCATTTTTGCCTACTCAGGTTTTGTTACCTAAGATAGGGAGGGGTCTTTAACGAGTACCGCACTTACCACATGCTCGAGGCGATCGATTAACGTCATATTCGCTCTATGATTTTTACCACCAACTACGAAAAACCTAAGTGCCTCATTAGGCTAACACGCTACCTCTGAGCTACTGGCGCCCTCATATGTATTATGTATGTGTATTATATTAGAATCAGCTAATAAATTGGGATCCTTAGGCGTAGCTGAATTTCATGTTCAAAATGTCTTGAATATATTATTTATGTGAAATATAATTTTGTTATGTTCTTGTCTTGTACAGTGTTCATCAGGTAAAGAGAACCGCGAGGGAGAACCAGAGGTGAAACCTAGACATTTGGTTGATGCTGTGGTGTTGATGTGTTCTGGAACGAACCTTTCAAAAGAGGACAGAAATCTTTTGGCCTATCATTCGCTACTAGTATGCCATCATCCTCTTATTGGTAATTATGCATTACATTGAAAATATTTATAATTGTAAAATTAAATTGGCTCCTTTTTCGTATATTATTAACATATTCTTGTTATATTTACAGCTTCAACACAAGGTAACGTTTGGATGAAAATTATAAAACATTTGAAGTTGGATCCACCAAAATTTGTCAAACAGTGCCGAGATAAATTTAATACTCTCTTGATAGATGATTACGAACCCCTGCCGGTAATTAATAATATTTTTCTCAATTATTTTAAATTAAAATTTATTGTTAAAATTGAGAACTGACTGAGACGTTTTTGGAGACGATACTGGCCTAACCCATGATTATGATAAATTGTACAGGGTTGTTTTCTTATTTGATTTGAGATATACATGTTCGATGTAAGACACAATGCACCCGTTTAAAGCAGTGTGTATCTAACCAAAATTTTACTTATTATATTTTTCTAGTCATATGAAGGGGCTTTGAAGACAATATGCAAAATAAACCCTCCACTGATATTACCCCAACTTTTGGATAGTGCTTGCGCAGTCTTCAATGAACCAGCATTGCTCAACGTTACTCAAATGGACTATGCCATATTTTTAAGCCCACCCGGAGAACTCTATGACAAATCAATATTACAGAGGTAAAACATTTTATTTTATTTATTTTGATTAGAAGTGATTTACCTATCCTTAAAAATAATCAATTGGCTCATAATACAGGCAAAAAAAAAAAAAAAAAAAAAGTACGGTTCATTCTTGAACAGATTTTACAATATTTTATTACCATTTTAGATCTAAAAAATAATTTTAGTATTTTGTTCAACGGAAGAAAATAATAATAAATTTACAGGTTAAAATTGTGATAATTTTTCTACTAAACGTCCAGTCCGTCTACGATGCGCACATGTATCAAATTTACGTTTTTCCAATTGTTGACAATGGCAAAGCCTTTCTTTTTGAGTCAGTAGGCTTTGAGTTTGTTTATTACATGATATTTGTCCCAACTAGTCTCAGATTTACTCCACATTTTGTTGCCCAAATGTTAATTAGTTCAGCGGACAAACAAAATACATATTGTTTTTAGTTATGATACAAATATGTAGTAAAATTCACTTAGAAAAATAATTTAAGGAAACAGCTTTTGTTAGTAATTTCTACTGTCTATTCAGTGTTGTCGTATAAACGTACATATTTTTTCTGAATGAATTATTATGTTGCAAGATTTTCATAGAACGAATAGAAAATTTAATTTCTCCCAACTAAGTAAGTCATTTTAGAATACTTATAAAAATAATTTTTACAAAGGAATTCGCTGCATGTCAACACTGGTTTTAGTTTAAGCATATTTTGGAACCATATTTTTATTATTTAAACCTAAGTAAGCCTAATTTTTTAAAATATTACTTCTATTTGAATAAAATACAAATGATTTCTACTTCTTGAAAATAAGGTTAAGATGATGAATATTATTTTATTCATTTATTTAGTTATTTTCATATATTAGGCACATATTTCATATGTATTTTTATTTTTTTATTTTTTCTGAAGTAGCAATTATTTAAAATCTATCTGTTGCTATATTTGATGAGCTGTTGATGTTCATATTTAGATCTTATTCCATTATTTTCAAAATAAACGTTTGAATTTTTTTTTTAAACTTTTTTTCCATGGCAGTAGCGTTTAAATATTTTTCTCTCTCTTTTAATATTCAACTTGATTGTAAGTAAATTTCTGTTATTTTTGTAAAATGTTTGAGAAACATAGTGAAGGAAATTTTAAAATAGGCCTAATAAACGACGGATTCCTGAGATGGGGGATTTTCACTCTCCTATTGGTCTCCCACCCTATGAGCTAAGAACGCCTAGGCAATATTTTGTGTGGGGTTCTTGTTGTATCTTACGTTTCAAGTTTATAGCTTCTAAGTGCATTTTGCTTCTCAGTTTCTGATATTTATAATTGCATACATAAATATATTTATGTACATTTTTCTTATTATTTTAGTAAAGAAAATGAAACAACAATGAATATTAAAAATATGAAAAGAGAAAGTAAAGTATATTCATATAAGGAACAACAAGAGGAGATCGCTCTCAGGAAAGAGCTAGAAGAGAAAAAACGAAAAGAGGGCAAGGTAGATATTCTTACGAATTATTCAATGCTTTAATTTGTTAACATTTGTAATTAATTATTAATTATTTATCATCTTCAGATAGTTCTACCTGAATTGACCCCCAAACAGAAGGAAGCCATCAAAGCTCAAATGGAAAAAGAAGCTGCCATTAGAGAAAAACTAACAGAGGTAAGCGTCATTCGCCATTGGCTAAACACCATGATCAGGAAAAATCTTTTTTGGATGGAGAATAATTTAATGAGATCGATTCTTAAGCTTATTTTTATCATCCCATCTCTTAGGTGTATAGGTAATATGTGAATTGTTATAAAATCGCAGCCCCCAAATATCGAATAAAGAGAGTTTTTCATATTCTTGAATCATTTAGACAAAGTTTCGTTGCGCTTTCACGGTCTTTGACTACATTTTTTTTTTTGTTGCCACCTCAATGATTGATTTTCATGAAACTGAAACCTGAATTTAAGTAGAGTTTGGAGGAGGATGGACATTTAAGAGTGTTTTTTTCTCTGATACTACAATATGACCGAATATAACCAAACTTGCAAGATTAGACCTTCAGATTCATGACGCTTATTGTTATATTAACATCGAAATTTGAATATTTTGAATGAACTAGCAGGTTGTCGGAGTAACTTTGCGATATCTAACTTTATATTTGAAGCTGATTACTTGCGAAGCCCCCTTCTATCAGCCCCATCAATCTCTCCTCATTACCTCTCGCCTCTTTCGCTACTTGAAAATTTTGTTTTATCTCCTTAACTGAGAAAACATGAAATAAAATTGTCTCCAAGTAAAGTATATCCCCTCTATTTGAAATTGTATGTATCTTAAAACCTATTCCTGTATAGGCAGTTTCAAAATATCAAATTCGGTTGAATTATGTTCCGCCATTGATCCCTTGATGATGGACCAATTGTATGGTGTTTGTTTGTCCTGAAACGGATATAAGTCAAATAGTTTGCAAAAATCTAGAGACAACTACTTAAAATTTTATTTATAAATAATATTTGAATTAATATTGGTTGATATGAATAACTGGTTGTGTGTTTAGGAGGAACGGAGACTGGGGAAGGCGGTGAGTCTGGTGAGCGCGGCTGTGGAGGGCGCCCCTCTAGAGCTGGGCCTAAGTCTGCCCCAGGTCATCCCTTCCGTGGTGCGAGCTCTGGCCTCTCCACTCAGTGCTCCTCTCCTGGCTCCCCTCTATCTCCAGCTCAGGATCTCTGCCTTCATGGGCACCCCCTTCAATCAGCTCACTATCCATCGGGTCTCTCACACCGCACTCAATCTCCTGAAGCCCAAGTGCACTCTACACTCAGCCTGGGAGGACCAGGATCTTGGTATGTTTCTATTTAGTCGATAATGAAACCTCTCAATAGGGGACAATATATCCGTTGGGTAACTACGCAGAAGATTAGCTCATTGCTGCCAGATTTTTTGGAGAACTAATTCACGACTCAATTCATCCCTTGAAGTCTTCACTGTTGTTTAATATCATATAAGAAAAAAAAAAAACAGATATAAGTCCTTATGTCCCAAAAAAATAGTTGATATGTTGGCAGAAAAATCAAAATATAACAAAGATTAGCTGCTTTTTTTCTTGAAAGAGGTTTTCTTCTCCATATTAATTGAAGAGCACGGGCAAAGAACCAGGTTTGTCATCAGATGTTAAAATTGAGAGAACTGAAATTTAAGGTTTGAAAGTCCATATCTATCAATTCCCCGCACGTCATATTTTCAGCTACCGTTTCGTAGTGACAAACCGTCTTTTTGAAGCCCCTAACGATGGTGAATCGTGAAATATGTTTAATATACTAAACTGTAGTGGCGATATCTCACATTCGAGAAAAAAGTGACAAACATGGTTCTTTCCCGTGCTCTTCAATTATGATTATAATTAGTGTAACGAGTTTCAGTTTTTTTAAATCTGTCGCTCCAGTAGTTATATATATTTGTGGTGGACTGGTGTATTACACCTAGGGACCTATGCATCCAGTGCACTTATCCCTTCCCTGGAAGCGCTGGGCTTCCCCCTGTATATTTATACTACCTAAACCAAGTCCTTCATGAAGTGCTCAGTCTCCCAGTTTCCTTAATGAACCTGAGAATGCTCTCATAGTCCAATCTTCTAAAATCCTCCTCTGCGATTTCATCTCCACCAAAGATATGGAATCTCGTTCGCGCGTATCCCGAGCAGATGCCCAGGAAGAGGCCGCCGTCTCGTATTCTTCCCCACATCTATCGCAGGTAGGACTGTCCATTTTTGGATTATTATTCGTTTATTGAACGGACCATGTCCTGTAAGAGCTCCAGTCAATTGCCTAAGTTCGTTCCTTTTGTGGTTCAGGATCCCGTCTTTCAGAATCCTGGACTCCCCTCCCAGGAACATCTTCGACTGCCTGCATGTGGTCTTTTCTCTCAATGTACGTTCCAAAAGATCCTTAGTCCATTATATATATAAATTATTAGATTTTGCCTGAGAGTAACTGAATTATATTACTTTACCTGAAGCTGATTAAATTGTTTTTATTAATGTTTAATTTGGACTATACTTTAAATAAATTTTAATTTTCATTCATATATGTTCAGGAGGAGTCCTTGGACAAACATAGTTTCGGACAGACAAATACAAAAGTTATTAAAATAAGTTCTAGATGAACTGAAACACCAAATTAAAGAATACTGAGAGGAAAATCTAATCCGAGAAACAAAAATACCTTTACTGTTTTATAATTATTATTTTTATTCTATTTCTTTTTTCTTTTTTTTTTTTTTATAGTAAAATCGATGGGTTGGGCTTTGATGGAGTTGGACCGATGTGGTAAAGAGCTGACCTCCCCTGTGATCAGCTACCTGCTGCCTCTCATTCAGACGGCCCTCTCTACCCTGTCTGGGGGCGATCCTCTGGTCGGCCTCTGTCTCCATCTCTTGACTGGTCAGTGTAAGAAGCGGGCCACCGGACAACCTCCCGATCTCTCCAGTCCTCGTCTTCTCCCCAGGAAACAGATCATGGTCCTCTGTATTGACCTTATTGGTGAGAATTTTTAGTTCATAATGTTTTGTGATTATTATTTATAGTGTCAGCATTAATTTATTTTTTGTTTTGTCTATTTGTGCAATATGTGTGAATTTTTGTTTGTTGATCTAAAAATAAATGATTTAAAAAAATATATAGTTATGTTGTATAATAGAGTTTAGATCGTTCTAATAAAATTAAAAAAAAAAAAAAAAGTTAACAGGCCTCTTATTTAATATTACACAGTTTAGGTCGTTCTAATACATTTTTTTAAAAATATGGAGTTATTATGACTCATGCCCGGGCTTTAACTGCAAGGTCATATCATCTACTACTCTACTATGGAGATAAAAGACCTGGGAGGTGAAAAAACTTTGAGCACGCCGTTCTTCAGATGAGACGTTAAGCGATGAGGCTCATATCCACCAGAATCACGAAAAAGCGCTCTGGTAGTAGGCGATATGATCTTGTAGTTAAAGCCCAGGCATGAGTCATAATAACTAACTCCAAATTAAAAAAAAAAAAGTATTAGAAAGATCTAAACTATCGAATACAACATATCTATAATCTTTTTTATTTATTTAATCGATTTATTATTATTTGAATATGAATATTACTGTTGAAAGGCCTGTTATGTTTATTACATAGTTTAGCATAAGTAGTGCTAATAAATTAAAATAAAACAATAATGGATATATGACTGTCGACAGGTTCTTCTGTGGGGCGGGTCCAACAGCAGGCTTGTGCATGTCTCCTGGAACTGGCCCTTGCCTCTTCAGGAGGTCCGGGTTGTGCTGTTGCAACCTCTGAAGAAATTGACTGTCTTCTCACTGCACTTCAGAACCCCTCTCCTCATGTCAGGGATGCAGCCCTAAGGGTTCGTGCAAACCCTGCATTTCATATCGTAAATCAAATTATACTTTATTTATTTTTATTTTTTAAATTGTTTTCAGGCTCTACATGCTCTAGTTCCTGTTTTTCCAAAGCCCAAACAAAATCTTGATCAAGCTTTTCGTTTAACAAAACGAATTTGGATTGCCAAGTTTGATGTCGTTACAGAGAACAGGTAATTTTTTTTTATTAATAGATAATTCCTTTAATTTTCCAAAAAAAAAAGAAATGAAAGACAATAATAGATTATTGTTGTTGTTTTTACTTTATGAAAGTCTTTCTTGTCAAATAAGAACATAATACAAGATAATTTGGCTAAAGTAAATGTGAACTTACGCTATGAGAATTTTATACCTAAATAAATAAAGAAAATTACTGAAACTAATCCGCTCAAGTATATTATTACCTCGTATAAATTATAACATTTATAAAACTCAAAACCTTCAAGAGAGTGAGAAAAAATCTTAATTTTAAGTAAAGTTTGATCGAGTTATTAAATGCATGAGTTGGAAAATGGTTAGAGAGGCCAAATGTCCATTCCATTGCGGCATTTTGAGCTTTTGTTGCAAGAAGTATGGAAGTGTATTGATCTTTATTTCTAAGAAAATAGAATCAGATCGGAAGTGTATTGATCTTTATTTCTAGAAATATAGAAACAGATCGGAAGTATATTGATCTTTATTTCTAGAAATATAGAAAAATATCGGAAGTGCATTGATCTTTATTTCTAGAAATATAGAAACAGATCGGAAGTATATTGATCTTTATTTCTAGAATTATAGAAACAGATCGGAAGTGCATTGATGTTTTCCAAACAGTTTAAATACATTTAATTACAGTAAAATGTTTGTAACAATAGGAAAGAGACATTCTCTTCATTGATAGAAGTCAATAGGTTGTACTTTTAAGTTTTTTTTTGTTTTCCAACTAACCGCTGAATCGACTTTGACCAAAATTGATAGATATACACCGATGGTTACACATTTGTCATAAAGCACCCAGCTAGCGATGCTAATCACTTACACAATCCACCAGTGAAGGTGTTGGACTATTGATGGTGTTAGTTGTTGGCGTAGATAGCTGGTTTCGTGTGAGGATTCACTGTGACTCTCAGACACCCTACATGTGAGATAAGTAGTATCTATAATTGATGTTGTTTTTTATGGTTTTAGAGAAGTGGCACAGAAGCTGTGGGACAGTGGGAAGCTATCCGCCGATATGAAGGGGCTGAGTGTTGGTCTCCTGGACGATGTTATACATCCAGTGGGAGAGATCCAACAGGCTGCCGCCCATGGTCTAGCTGAACTTCTACAGCAAGCAAATGAAAATGTCAATCTTATACTCAGTCTTCTTCTGGAAATATACTCTGAGAAGAATAACGTGAGACTATTATCTAACGTGTAACAATATGTATCACCATTTCATCGATTATATCTATGGTCACAGGGAATGAGTTAAGTCGTAAAATGGCCAAAATGAGTTAAGTGTACTGTTATCATCTCCCAAGCCATTTGCGCACTGTGAAGAAGTTGGGAGCTCAGGACTCGTAATACTTTCGGAATTATAAAGATGTGGGTTTCTTGGTATCTCGTAAAATTGTGTATGTTCTCGGTTAAATCAACTTAATCTACTTCTTTGAGGAATCATTCACGAGATAACTGCATTTAACCATTTATTCAATTATTCCAAGTGGAGAGGGTGTTTTCGGTTAAATCAACTTGCTCAACTTTGGTGAGACATCATTCAAGAGTATTTCAAAAAGTATGGTTAATAATTAAGAATTAGGTAAGTGTGGTCAATAATTAGGTAAGTAATGGGGAATGATTAGCTAACTAAGGGAAAATCCAAGAAAGGATTAACAATATTAATTTTCATTCACTCTTATAGATTTAGAAGAATAATAATGATGCAAACTGGATTTACACGCTTAATGCAAAAGTAAAAAAGAGCTGCCTGTGACCACAGATACGTGGATTCAAAAGTCCATTTTCAGGCAGGGGAGGGTTTAGAGGGAGAGAGAAAACTTAGTTTATCACTTATAATTTGAGCTGGGGAAATAAATTACCGATGATTCACTCTAAGCAGATTTCTTTAGAAATCAACCCTCACTTGGTTGATAAGACCATCGGTCAGAAATTCGAGTGTTTTTACCGGAATTTCATGTTTTTCGAGCTCCTGATCGCAAAAAATGAAAAAATATGTCTGTGATAACGATAACTCCCGAAATATCATATGTAAATTCAAAATCTCATAAAAACGACTATTAATTTTCAGCGAAATCAGCTGAAAGGGTGGGCTCAACTCAAAAATCTCAATAACTGCCGATGTAATGAATATATCGAGACAAAATTTAGTATGAGGATTCAGAAGCCATTATGTGAGTTAAATATTGAGTTTTATCGCAAACGGTTGGTTGGCTTTGGAGGGAGAGTGAAAACGGTATTGATTAATTCGTGCTGGGGAAGTACATGCCGGCGATTCACCGACGATATTTTTTAAATGTTGTGTTATTGTAGATGGTACCTGCCCGAGTGGACAGCCTGGGTCGGATCGTAGAGAAGCCAGTGGACACGTGGGAACCTCGGAGTGGAGTGGCCCTTGCACTCGCCCAGATGGCTCCCCTTCTCTCTCCCAAGACAGTGGCCGACTTGGCCAAGTTCTATGTGGAGAAGGGACTGGGAGACCGGAATGACACCGTCCGCAACAACATGCTCACAGCTGCCCTCGCTGCTGTCGATATTCATGGCAAGGTAAGCTCAACTATTCAAGGGGGAAAAATATAATAATATTGGATTCTTCATGGATCACTTCAGATCCCTCACGAAAATTATATACATTGTACAATTAAAAGATTCATTATTATTATACCTATTTTATCATTTCCCTCTTCAAAATTCTACCCAAATATTACGGATTTATTATATATTATTTATTTAGTTATTTACAAAATTAAAAGAAAACTATGTTTAGACAATTGTTTTTAGAATAATATGTTTTTGTATAATGTTTTTATTTTAAAAGCTATTTCGTTCAATATACTTCATTATTAGTTGAAATAACTTTATTTGTAGAGGAATGAAGCACGTATGTTGACTAGGAAACCAGTATAATAATGTAGAGGCTTGTAAAATCAACTTAAAATTGTAGTCACTAAAAAAAAAAAACGTGTGCAGTTCACACGCGGTAGAAGTTAAACCTTCAGAAAACGAAACTGCGAGAGAATGAGACGAATGCAGTATCAGGAGTGGGATTTATTTATTATAATATTGGTACCTATAAAATATATACATATAATGTACCCCGGTTTATGATTACGTCATTGTCAGTTGAACTTTGTGCACACTATATATTTTTCTGGAATTAGTCTAGACAGAGTTTCCAATATGTCGACTCATAAATGAAATATGGATTTTTGATGATTTTTGACTTTCTAGTCCATTCGATGAGATCGATACTGAGGATGGGGTGTATCCCGTTTATCGTTGATATAATTTAAATCGATTGCCTAGAAATAAATAGCTCAACCAAAAATGACTATAAAATGTATTCTATATTCTATATAAATATACAATAATGTAAAAAAGCTTACGAGTTTGTTGTTAATTAGTAACTATAATTTTATGTTCGTTTTATAAATATCTCCCTTATATATAACTGGTGATTTCCCAGTCGACATTGTGTGGTGTTTCATTCTCTTCATGAATATAATTATTTCAAATAGTAATAATGTATTTTGAATTACATTATTTCAAATGCCCCAAACCTGGGCATAAAGACCTGTTACCGATGGCTGGACTGGACTGCTTTTTCTCCTTCTCAATGCGTCCTGAGTTGAGATTATATATTACATTGTCCTATGGTGTTCTTTCTAGGAGACAGTTAACACACTGCTACCCATTTTGGAGCCGGTGCTTGACAAGGGTCCGGACTGCAGCAGCTACGATGCAGTTCGACAGTCTGTAGTCATCCTGATGGGAAGCCTCGCCCGCCATTTGGACAAAGACGACAAGAAGATCAAACCCATCGTTGCCAAGCTCATCGATGCACTTTCCACACCCTCGCAACAGGTCACCATTTTTTTTAAATATAGAATAACTCCTATTCGCTTTATTTTGTATGTACATTTAACATGTATTACTTCCCCAGCTCTGCACAGTATAGGGGAAGTTATGTAATCGAAGAAAGGAGAAAAGTGTCCTGTAAGTGTCAACACTATAAATGTTGCGGAATGTATATGTCGACACGGAATTTTACATACTGATCCAGGACCTAATGAGGATGATGTCTGTAGATTTTCAGCGAAAACTACCGAAAGTGGGAGGGATTAGTGGAGGAGGTATGAGGCGTCACAAGTCTCTCTGAGCAAGACACCTATCGATGTTCAACCAAATCAGTGATTGGTTTTAGAGAACGAGTGAAAACTTGGTTGACTTATTCCCGCTGGGGAAATACCTCGCCAGTTAGTCACCGAGAACTCTTCTTTTATGATAGTGGATGGGACAAAAAATCCGATTTCGTCCAAACTTGTTGGGTATATAGTTTCAGTACGTCTGACAGCATGGCTATTTTTTGTTCCTTAGAAGTCTCATTGTAAAGCGGAATTATAAATTCAGAGAGTAGATGGATAATGTCATCCTCTCTCGTGGTATCTCTTTAGAGTCTCCTGCTACAACGTTATGAGCTCCTGCAGAGATGAACGAAGGTATCTGTGGGTGTTCTGCATGTTCTTCGGTTAAGCCACATGACGTACCCCGATCGGAGTTACAATTTACCTTTGATCAATATGACTTGCCATGAGAAATATTTACCGTGTCTGCCTGTTATTCCGTTATCCATAAACTTCATGCAGCTTTTATGTGCGCGGACTTCTTTTTTACTTTTCACGATGTGATTACAGGTTCAAGAAGCAGTGGCCAACTGTCTTCCAGCTTTGGTGCCCAGTATCAAGGACGAAGCTCCTATTCTTGTACAGAAACTGCTGGACCGTCTTCTCTCCTCGGAGTCGTACGGGCAGAGGAAGGGGGCCGCGTATGGTCTGGCTGGGATTGTCAAAGGGATGGGGATCCTCGTCCTCAAACAGCTCAACATTATGACCACCCTCACGGATGCCATCCAGGACAAAAAGAACTATCGCCATAGAGAGGGTAACAGACATTATTTTATTGTTATTTCACCGGTTAATATGTAGTGTAGAAGATGTTATGTAATCGCTCAACAATTCTTTTTTTTTTTTTTTTTTGAGCGGGATTTCATATTATTCGAACCCTTAAATTCAAAATATTTAAAATTTTCTCAATTTCACTCTGTAGCTTTTTGTGTTTTTTAAAGAACATTATATGTATATATGTATGATAGTGTTCTATATATACACACAGTTACTAATTATAGTTTGTTATTATGACTCATGCCCGGACTTTAACTACAAGGTCATATCGCCAACAACCAGAGCGCACTTTTGTCACTCTGGTGGACATGCCGACTCTACTCTGGGAGTCGTAAATTTTGCTTAACCTAAATTTTTATTTACCTAGGGCAGGGGTACCTGACATCGTACAGGCTCGGGACCATCGCTTAACGTCCCATCTGAAGGATGGCGTGCTTAAGTTCATTTTACCTCGCTGATAAAATACATTAAAGGCCTCAGCCGGGTTTCGAATCCGCGGTCTTGAGCTCAGTAAGCAAGCACGCATACCACTGAGCTACCGGCGCACTCGTTATTAAATATATAAGTATAGTCCTGCCATCATACGAACAGGAATGAATATGTAGTGTGTCGTAACTATGTAGGGACCACCGTTTTTTTCTCTGATAGTTACGAATGTGTTTGTAATGAATGTGCCTTTCATCATCGACAACCTTCTTTTTAAATCTTCGATCTCCCCATATTAAGAAAGTTCAGTTCGAAGGGCCCCAGTGCCCGATATTTGGAAATAAAAAATTGGAATGTTTGGCAAAAATTAAGGAGAGATCCATTAGAAATAGTTTGTGTGAGATGAGATAGGCTGCAGTTCGCGCCCCACACCACTTTGGTTCGAGGGGCATACTTCAATGACCTGACTGTAATCATGTTTAGTCCAAACCTATGTAATATGAGGTTAAACATACCAGGACCAATGGGGTCTATACACGAGTGTTTATTATGACAGTACTTATACTGTTGCAGGAGCTCTGTTCGCTTTCGAGATGCTGTGCAGCGTGCTGGGCCGTCTTTTCGAACCCTACATTGTCCACGTTCTTCCCCACCTCCTCCTTTGTTTCGGAGATGGGAACCAGTATGTCCGGGACGCTACTGACGACTGTGCCCGGGTGGTCATGAGTAAACTCTCCGCACACGGCGTCAAACTCGTCCTACCATCCCTCCTCGCCGCTCTCGAGAAGGACTCATGGAGAACTAAAACAGGTATCATTCTCATCATTTCATTTTAAAAAGGCGCTCATAACTATACCAGCTGACGCGATATAATGTAGTTATTAATTACAGTTGAAGTTATTAATTAAAAATATTAACAATTGAAGTTATTAATTAGCTCAGAAGTCAAGCACGCATACCACTGAGCTACCAGTGCCCTCTACTTGCTGTAATATATAGTGTTCTTTAAAAGTAAAAATGTTTCATTTATTGTCTACATTTCTTCGATTTTGTGTTCATCTTGATTCTAAGTAACTTTTTAATATTAGTCTCTTTGTGAATTGTATGAGCTAAGTGTTGGTAAAGGAAATGTGTAAAAATTAGGGCTATTAGAGAGACCGTACCTTTTCTGAGAAACATATCGACAAAACAGTTAATTATACTCATGAATATTTCAGTTATGAATGCTCTATTTTGAATCATGGAGTATACCTATACAATTGTTTCTTATATTCGCGAGGATCTATCAATGTACTATAATCAAACATTTGTTTTTATCAATTTTCAGGCTCAGTTGAACTGCTAGGAGCAATGGCATACTGTGCTCCTAAACAGCTGTCTTCTTGTCTCCCAAGTATTGTACCTAAACTGATTGAAGTGCTCAGCGATTCGCATGTCAAAGTTCAAACTGCCGGTACTGAAGCTCTGAAGCAGATTGGCTCAGTAATTCGAAATCCAGAAATTCAGTGTAAGTTATTATTTATTTTTTTTACTTCTCTAGCTTTTTGACGCATAAGAGAAGTTAAATAATGGTTGAAACAAAATCTATGTAAGATTTTCACGGATATAATAGAATAACACAACGACACATATTGATTTTCAGCCAGATCGACATAATGGAAAGGGGTATTAATTGGGGCGTAAATCAGGAACCCTGATTGCTGGTCTAAAGATCTTTGGACATGAAATTTTATAAAAGGATTGTGAAGTATCTGAGTAAAAACGTATTGATTTATTTTCAGTTAATTTGGCCGAAGAGGAGAAAGTTTTAGAGGGAAAACTTGATGGATTACAAATAATTCGATGTGGGGAAGTGCACTGCTGGTGATTCACTGATGACTTTTGAAAGAATGTCGTTATAAAAATTGATTCTGTTTATATTCTGTTATATGTAGTTGTTATATAATCGATGTTGAGTTTTCAATGGAATTTCATGTTTTGCAACCTTAAATAAATAAATAAAATCATCTTTGTGAATACAAATCCCGATAGAATGAATATATATTGTCACAATATTTTATACGGGGATCTAGAAGCTCACAAGGACTAGACCTATTAATTGTGAGCCAAATTGGCTAAAATTAACAGGGGCTAGAAATAAATACAACTTGAAGGTTTATAACTCTCGATAGATTTTCATGAGAAATTATATATGTGCATTCAGCGATCTACTGAGTAGGGTTTAGAAGGAGAGGGGAAACTTACTTTGTTACACATAATTAGAGCTGGGGAACTACATTTTTCCATTCTTTCTTTTTTTTTTGATTGGCTGATATATTATTTTTATTTCTCTCCTATTTCAGCAATTGTGCCAGTACTTCTAGAAGCGTTACAAGACCCAGCCAACAAGACTGCAACCTGTCTTCAAACCCTGCTGGACACACAGTTTGTTCACTTCATTGATGCCCCCTCTCTGGCTTTGATCATGCCAGTCGTCCAGAGGGCCTTCATGGACCGGTCCACCGAGACAAGGAAGATGGCTGCTCAGATCATCGGCAACATGTACTCTCTGACAGACCAGAAGGATCTCACCCCCTATCTCCCCACTATCATACCTGGACTCAAGACCTCTCTTCTTGATCCAGTACCTGAGGTATGTAGGAGCATTCTGAACAAGAACATGAATGATATAAAAGCATATATTGGCGAAATATTTTTCTCTTTGATTTTGGGTTCTGTGAGGAGATTTCCAGGTAATAAAGTAATTTTGTTTTAACCAGCTATTTATCTTCCAATTTATTCCAAGTCTTCGACTTGAATTTTATATACGTTAAACGTTTCGGGAGACTCCTCCCATCCTCAGCGTCGGTCTCATCAAATGGTGATTGCTTGATTGCAAGGGTTGGTTTTGTACTCATGTTATCCCTGACAGCCCCTCGCTAGTATTCAACTACCTATTCTCCTACCTCTTTAATGAAATGCAGAATCCTTTGGAAGCTCTGTTTCCTCAACTCATCTGCTCTGAGGAACGCCTCTTTGGAGTTGTGCGTAATCTTCATATTCGCCCAGGATGGTTTAGCAAGACCCGTTTTAAAGACAGTTTTCTTCCTGACTGGGAGTCCTCTTAGATACCGGATCACTTTTCTTAATGATAAAACATCCATGTACTTACAGAATACCGACTATATTTTACTCAGCTATTATATTTTCAATCGACTTGACTCATATTAACGATAAGCGTTTCGGAGATCCTTAGCATAGGTCTCATCAAATGAACTGAGAAAGTTTGTCCATACGAATGGCCAGTCTGAACAGAAGTTCCAATTAATGCAATATGGTTTATGATAGATAATTTTTGGATTAGACCATTTGATGAGGCAGACCGATACTGAGGATGGGCTGTTTCTCTCGAAACGTTTACTGGGGGGATAAATAACTGCGTAAAACCTGAATTGGATGATTTTTGTTATCCCAGATATATATTACCTGCAGGAGGCACCAATCAAGGTTTATTGAAAAGGATTTTATTTGGTTTATATTCAAAATTTTCATGAAAATAAATCGCACCATCCCTACTTATTTTTTGAACAGAAATGTTTGTTTAATCTACTTCTCGGCCAGTGCTAATTTAGAATAAGTAAAAAAAAAAAAAAAAAAAATTAATGTTCACCATTTCATAGATTCATATACATAAGTAATATTTAATTAAATTTTGTACAGTAACATGTAATACCGCAAGGTGGAACATGTGGGAAATAAATGCTTCCTGTTTTAGGGTTACTAGGCAGGAAAAAAAAAAAAGTATAATGGGAATAATAAATATATTTATTATTTTTATTATATTATTTTTTAAACGTTTGAAGGTGCGGAGTGTTTCGGCTCGTGCCCTAGGCGCGATGGTGCGAGGTATGGGTGAAGCTAGCTTTGAAGATCTTCTCCCGTGGCTGATGAAGACACTCACCTCGGAGACCAGCTCTGTCGACCGTTCTGGGGCCGCTCAGGGACTTAGCGAAGTTGTTGGAGGCCTTGGCGTTGAGAAACTACACAAACTCATGCCTGGTACTGTATAATTAATATATATTAATGTATTTATTTAAAACTGACGCATGATAGTTGTTTTTCAAAATATCTAGTACTAAATAATTTTTTTTATGTAAATAGATACATTATAATGTATCTAATATTTTGGAAACAAATTTTGGGATACGAGCGGAAAAATATGTTATAACCATCACATGGTATGATGGATTTCCGTTTTACTTTTTAATAATACATATCTATGGAATTTGAGAAAAAGGAAATTATCTTCCTATTTTGAATGTTCCTACAATTACAGTTTTATAACATACCTTTTTGTGTATTACTGGATATATTATAATAATTTTAATTCAATTTTTATTTTTTAGAGATCATTAGTTCTGCAGAACGTTCGGATATTGCTCCACATGTTAAAGATGGCTACATTATGATGTTCATCTACATGCCAGTCGTTTTTACAAATGAATTCACTCCCTATATTGGTGAAATTATTGTTCCAATTCTTAAGGTAATATATTTAAATTATTATTGTTTTAAGTATTATTTTTTTTGACTTGAATATGATATAATATGTTGCGGCCGAGTTGCTATTTCATGAGAAAAGTGTTTCATGATAGTAGTTAAGTGTATATCTATGATGTCTTGACACGGCCTAATCTTCAACAAAAATCATCGTTAAATCAACATTCACAATGAATAATATGAAGGAAACATACGATTTTAATATTATTATTATTTTCAACTAGAAAAAAACAAAATAATTCAAGCGTAGATAAAATTAAAAAAGTCAGCCTAGTGATTTAATTTTTTTATTTAATAATAAAGAGGGCGGGGCCGCATGTGCTGTGAGCTCTCGTTTCTCAGATGAACAATTCTATTGAATTTTACTAGTAAATATAACGGAGATAAACAGTAAACAGTGTGATTGAGGAGATGAGGCTGATCAGGTGAGTAAAATCTCGACCTCTTCAGTCCCGTGCTCCCGCTCTCTCTCTTCTCGCTCTTCGAAATGTTATTCACTTCCGTTATTTATAACTAGTAAAAAAAAATATAGGGAACAAAAAATATTTAAAATGAAAAAGTCTTTTACTATTGATTCAGTTATTTTTTTCACGTAGGATCAATAACAACTGATATAATTTGATAAATCGTTTTCTGTCTAAAGTAATCACTCCTTTTATTTTGTAATTTTGAAATCATAAGTATGCTGTTATTCCTGAGTAGGCAGATTCAAAAACGAATTTTGGTTGAAATCTGTTCAGACAGACAGGAAAGCTAAAAACCAACTGTGTGGTCATTATTTAACCAGAAACAAATAAAACCCAAATAGTTTTCAAAAATACCCAACTTACAGACATCCCCCTCCCCCCCATTACAAATTATTATAATTTATAAAGATAATTTTTTCCCCGTCGATTTTTAATCATATTATTATTTTTCTTTTCTTGATTAGGCTCTGGCTGATGAAAATGAATATGTGAGAGATACAGCTTTGAAAGCAGGACAAAGAATTGTCAATCTTTACGCTGAATCTGCTATTACGCTCCTCCTCCCCGAGCTGGAGAGAGGTTTATTTGATGACAATTGGAGAATCAGATACAGGTAAAAATATGGATGCATTTCGCTCCCATCTTAGAAAAACTTACTCATGAAATAACTAAGGAGTAGAATAATAACATAAAAAATCCCGGTTCAATAATTTACATTGAAAAACTTCAAAAAGTTTGTATTTTGAGAATAGAATACAATTGTCGTTGTCTGTGTAAACTTAATATTTGGGAGTTCTAATCGATTGCATTAATGGATTACAATTTGTTCAACTGCGGAACAGGGCGCCGGTAGCTCAGTGGTATGCGTGCTTGCCTTCTGAGCTCAAGATCGTGGGTTCCAAACCCGGCCGGAGGCCCTTAGTTTATTTTATCTAGGAGATAAAATAAACTTAAGCACGCCATCCTTCGAATGGGACGTGAAGCGATGGTCCCGCCTGTACGATGTCAGATACTCGTTAAAGACCCCTGCCCTAGGTGAATAAAAATTTAGGGTAAGCAAAATTTAGGACTCCCGAAGTAGAATCGGGCTCATGTCCACCAGAGTGTAGAAAGAGCGCTCTGGTAGTAGGCGATGTGAACCTCGTAGTTAAAGCCCGGGCATGAGTCAAAATAACTACCTCAACTCCGGAGCTTAAATGGGTTGCACCCCGAGCTCCGCGAAAGTTTTAAAATGTGTTGACTAAATACAACATTTCTGAATTTTTTCTATTGAATTATTATTATTTATTTTTTATTTTTTGTTATTTAATCTTTGGTGTTATGGTGATCTTTTGGAGCATTTGTAAATTATTTTAAAGATCTAACAACTGATCGGGGTTAAAAATGACTAATGTCGCTTCAGGACGGTATTCTCCTGTCGGAAGTATTAATTTTGCAGATTCACTTGAATCGAACTACGTCTTGAAAAATCCAATATTACACATTTAACAAAAAGGATATTAGGAATATCGCTTCAGCAACATATTCAACTCTCAATTCAACTCTCAATTGATTTACTATATTTTTAATTTGATTTCGATCGGATAATTTTTAAAGAAACTCAATGTGGCGAATCCAAGATGGGGACCGAATTTCCAATTCTATTGTACTTTCGTACAAGCAGAAACTTATATAACTAAAAAAACCTTCGTTTTGTAAAAGAACGAGGGGTACTTCTGTTTGTGAACGATTCGGGACTAGATAGAAATATTTTGACCCTCAGTGGTGACTATTTATATTTAATTCTTTTGTTTAGTTCTGTTCAATTACTTGGAGATCTTTTGTATCGAATTTCTGGAGTTTCTGGTAAAATGAGCACTGAAACAGCAAATGAAGACGACAATTTTGGAACAGAGCAATCACACAAGGTAATTTAAATTTTTATTGCTTATTGTTTCATTTGTCCACAGTATCTTTTTGGAGTTTTGTGGATTGGAAACCAAAAAGGCTGAATTTTTAAGCTGCTATCTTATTTGTTGTCCGTTCCTGAGACAAAAGCTGGAGCAGAAATACGTTCTAACACCAGTAAAATTATTAAGAACATGAAAACAAAAGCAAATATTTTGTGAGGTACCGTGTAAAATGTCATTTGATTGAAAGCATTCCGCGAGTAGATATCAAATATGTCTATATTATTTTTTAAAATTTGTTATGAAAAATCTTGAGCTTTGTGGGACAATCATCCAAGATAGTGAATTGACAAAATGGTAAAAAATTAGATAAAAAAAGTTTCTTCGATTGGTAGGATTGAGTGATGTATAAATGTGAAGTAATGATGAATATATTCCGAATTTGTTGTTCATTTTTAGTTTTAAAAATGGTGGTCTGCGAGGAGCAAAAGTTTGTCCTTCCCCTTTCACTCGGAGCAATCTAATGTTAAAAGTCTGAAAAAATGTCTCATGGGGGTTTCGAACTTTCGGGGAAAAAAATCGTTTCAAATACAATAATTCATAAGAGTGGGAGGGGGGATTCTTCTTACTTAACGTTACGTTCCTAGGATTATTTTTCTATTTTCAAATTCAATATTAGATTTGAATCGCGAGGTACTATTTCTATTAGATTGGTGAAGGTTTTCATGTCTTCCAGCCTGTACACCAACGTCAGAGCATCATCCTTAGATCACATTTCTGTGTAATATTTTATTAGATTTCTTGTAGTTAGTTATTTTGACTCATGCCCGGGCTTTGGCTGGTCATGTCGCCTACTACCAGAGCGCTCTTTTGTCGATCAGGTGAACATGAGCCCAATCTTACTGCGGGAGTGTTAAATGTTGCCTATCTAGATTTAGTTACTTAGGATAGGGATCTTTAACGAGTACCTGAGATCATACAGACTCGTGGCCATCGCTTAATGTCCCATCTGAAGGACGGCGTGCTCAAGGTTTTTGTACCTCTCAGATAAATTTTAAAAACAAATTATTTTCCAGGCTATAATCGTTGCTCTTGGTGCGGAACGAAGGAACCGAGTGTTGGCTGGTCTGTACATGGGTCGTTCGGACGTGTCGCTGATGGTGAGACAAGCAGCGCTCCACGTTTGGAAGGTGGTAGTCACCAATACTCCGAGGACACTTCGGGAGATACTGCCCACCCTATTCAGTCTTCTGTTGGGATGTCTCGCCTCCACCAGCCATGACAAGAGACAGGTAGGTACCACCCCCCTCACAACTACTATATATATATATATATATATATGCATAGAACATTCTCATAGTGTTGTTTGGAAAGTTCTAATATTATTCTGTTGGAATTCTCGGCTTGGGCAGACAATTTCCATTGACCGTTGCCGTTGGCGTACACTTTGGTGGTGTAGTAGGCGCGGGAAGTGACGTAGTCTCTTTTTTATTTTTTTTCAATTACCTAATTGTTGAACTGACTTTTACCTAAATTGCGGACCAAATAGAGGTTTACACCATATTACAGCAAACTGGGTTGAAATTCCAATCAATAAAAAATGTCAATATGTCAATGGAAAATCATCCAAGAAGATGGATTGCATCAAAGTACGAATTTAGGGGCATTAAAACATTTCTTTGATGTACAACCAGAGGATGCCCCATCTACGCTATGTGAGGATTGATTTGATCCATCGTGTTGTTTCTACCTATTTTCCAGTTTGTATACATGGGGAACGCCGTTTAGTACAATGAACATTTTACACTATAACTTGACGTTCTAATGTTTTTGCAGGTAGCTGCCAAGACGCTGGGTGACCTGGTTCGCAAGCTTGGAGAGCGGGTACTTCCAGAGATCATCCCTATCTTGGAGGAGGGTCTGGAGTCGGACCAGCCCGACCAGCGACAAGGTGTCTGTATCGGTCTGTCTGAGATGATGGCCTCTACTAGTCGGGATATGGTTCTCACCTTCGTCAACAGTCTCGTTCCTACCGTCAGGTATTCCTCTTACCATTTGGATATAATACACAGTTTCTAGTCCACCACAATGTTTTGACAAGCTCTGGAAATAATAGCGTGGCCATTATTTCAGAGAAAAACTACTATTATTTTGATCAGGGACATACCAGGGTTGAGGAGCGCAGTCCAGGGTACTTAGAACCCAGGATCATCAGGTTACACTCTGTATAGGTGTCGCAGAATAATATATATATATATATTATGAATCGTAAGATTTTTGCGAAAAGACCAAGATACAGCCTTTTTTGTACAAAAAATATGTATTGCTCTTAATAAATAATTGGTATCTATTATATTAAAGAAGTTATTTATTGTATTATAATTGATATTTATTACGTTATAGAAGTATAATTGGTATACTTCTGTATTCGAAAAGAACGGAGAAAAATCGACCATTTTCCGTGCCTTATATTCGTATATCCAGTTAAGGAAGTCACTTAGACTTTAATCAATAAATGGGTGGAATTAAGGTAATTGAGAATTTGACATATTTTACATAAAAATGCACTGTATATAGCTAGATTTTCCTAAATTCTCTATTATCCTGCTATACATAGACTATTAACAATATGCAATGAGAGAGTAGCGAGGCTTGTGGTTGAGGGTGTGCTCGTTTCTCTTGCCGTCCATACCCTTCATGTCCGAGACTTTCAGTCCAGAGAGCCGTCGAGGCCGCCCGAAGTTTCCATCCTGATATCCCTTAGCTTTCTACCTACCACTGGATAGAAGGTGGCTTGGACAGTTAGCTCCCTTTCGACTGTTTTGACTGGAAATTCATTGGTCTCTTACCTGTGTTCTTTTCCACATGTTGAATTCTTAATTAATTTATTAATTCCATTGGTAATTATTGCGGTTTTTGTGCTATAATTATATCATTTCTATTCTTGTCCAGGAAAGCATTATGCGATCCTCTTCCTGAAGTCCGTCAAGCAGCTGCTAAGACCTTTGATAGTCTTCATACAACTGTCGGTGTTCGAGCTTTAGACGATATTCTACCTCCCATGTTACAGCAGCTCGTAAGTTTACTTTTTTTTTTATTTTAAACATTTTGTATAACTTATAGAGGAGCAGGAAAAGTGACTATTGCTGGAGTGAGGCGCTGGATTTTTATCCGACGCCTCTGTTTTGTGAAGTTTGGAGGTAGCCCTTTCGGTGGATGGTCCCAGAAGTCAACCAAACCTACCACCCGAAGCAGAGGCACTGGAGTGAACCATTAAACAGTATTTCTTCTCTGACCCAAGGCAAGCTCAATCAAGTCTGGAAAGTATAGTGCTGGAAGCATATAAACCCATTGTCAGAAGCGTTTCACCTTTAATATAAAATTCGTAAATCATTTTTATAGGCAAACAAATAAACAATACCAAATGTTGTCTTTTTCACATTAAAGTGAGCGTCTCAACTATCTTCTTATTCATACATTTCTTCTTGTGTAGAGTAATGAAGTTAACTAATCATTCATTATTCCACTGTAATATTTTACGTTTTGCAGAGATATTGAAACGCTTGATAGAAAATGAAAGAAAAATACTTTAAAACAATGTATATATTGTCTATTATTGACTCCTAATCTGTATTTGACAAAGCTTTTCATGTATGCCTTATTTTTCTTACCGTGTCACAACCTAGTCACTCTGTATCTCCTCTGATGGTTGTTCTTCATCGTAGAATTTTCTTCTTTCTTTGAGTGATAGATATGATCGGATTCGAGAAACTGAAGTAGAATATAGAGTAGGTTCCCTTTCTACTATATATGAGTGGCCTCTTCGTTCACTACTTCTTCCTAATCTTGTCTTATTTTCTGTATATTGTTATTATCTTTCGCATATGCAAATTGCCCTTTTCCCAATTCAGAATTTCCATTAGGCTTAATTAAAACCTCACTTAATTGTTCAATTGAACTGTAACTGGTGTGAATATAGTCGATATGTTGTATCTAGAGATATATACAATATTTTTTTTGGAAAACTTTGTTTATCCTTAATTTTTTTTAGGTACGTTATCGTCTCTAGTATATTTCTCCTTTGATTGCATGTTTTAATTAATTATTCAATTTTTCTTAGTTTCATCGTACCGATTTGTGGTAACAATTATTAAGCTTGCCGTGGCACCTTGTGCTAAGATCAAGAAAAGAAAAAAAATGATAGTAAAAACCAAATCATAACATTTGGTTTTGCTTTTCTTCTTTCTGTCGATGGTTCACTTGAAATTGATCATATTATATGTTTATAGAACACAGCAGATAAGCAGTTGGGAGAGAGGACGTTGGACGGTCTGCGACAAGTGATGGCCATCAAGTCGCGGGTGGTGCTGCCGTACCTCGTACCCCAGCTTACATCGACCCCCATCAACACTAAAGCACTCTCCATCCTGGCCTCAGTGGCTGGGGAGGCTCTCACCAAGTACCTTGGCAAGATCCTCCCAGCTCTTCTCACTGCCCTCTCTTCTGCTGATGGCTCCACTCAGGTAAATATAATACTCTATTTTTTCAGAATAGAGGATCACCTCTTATATGTATGATAACATTTAGGTGGGACAAAGTGCTATCTTTGTCGAACCCCAAAGGACATTGGAGTGTCCAATAATTACATTTTTAATTTTTACCCTAATTCGCCGAATTAATACAATAGTTAATTTATAATTATTTGCACCATAATAAAATAATAAAAAAAGAAGAAAAATAAATATAAAAAAAAAGTAGCAACTAGACAAACTAACAAATGTTAGTCTATTGTTTGAACTCACTAAAAAAAATTGTTGGTTCAAAACATTATTGATTAAAATATATGTGTATATTTATATATATAAATATCATATATATATATATATATATATTGCCATATGTGTATATATATATTAATATTGCCATTGTAAAGATCCTCCTACCCTTTTTAATAGTAAAATATGTCAAATCTGATTCGAGTGCTGTAAAGTAATTCCTGCCAAAACATTATAGCTGCAATTGGTATACTACTTTGAAACAGCCCAATTTTGCCTTTTTTTGTCTTTATAGCTCTAAATAACCTAGGAGTCAATTTTCTACACATTCAGTGTTCAGTAAAAGACAGAATACTCAATTTCCTCCAAATTTTGCCCGGACATTTACATTGAATGGCACATATTGTGATGAAAAAAAGATTATTTTCTTTTTTTTTTTCTTTTTTTTTACGACCATTAATTTGTTTTATTCACGGTTTTATGGATATAACAATGTTGAGTATGTATTATTGACATATTCCCTTTGTTATCAGGAACTGGAGTACTGTCAGGCGGTGGTGTTGTCTGTGGCTGACGAAGCTGGGATCCGGGTGATCGTAGACGAGCTACTGGAGGCGGGCAAGTCAGACCGAGTGGAGACGAGACGAGCTGGAGCCACCCTCATGTGTGCCTTCTGTACTCACACGAGGGCTGACCTTTCTCAGCATGTTGGACAGCTCCTGCGAGGCCTCATCCTTAACTTTACCGACACAGACCATCTGGTCCTTCAGATGTCCTGGGACGCACTCAGTGCCGTCACTAAGGTAAACAAAGCTCTTTGTCCGATTTCTCCACCTGCATGTAGTTAGTGTAGGGGAAAATATCTACTGAGTTTTCCTGGAATTTAGTGGTTTCTGTTTCCCTAAATCCAAAATTGTCAAAACAAATTTTCCGTTATTGTGTGTCGGGCACTCACAATGAAGGGTACGTAGTCAAGAAAGTGTCTCAACATATTCTGGAGTAGGTGGGGGCAATGAGAGGTAAGGCGCAGGCGCGGCGTCTACTAGCACCGCGTCTAGTCGGGACAAGTAATACTTATAAAACCATTTAACAACCTCGTTGTCAACAACAGATGAACTATTTATTAAAAGGCTGAAGAGTTGAAAAAAATAGTTTTTTGACTCAATAAGGGATTGACTAATTTCGATCAAGAAAGTTTTTTTTGGAAATTTTTCATGAAGCACATATTTTGTATTAATCGTACATTTTTAGCTCAAAAAGCCGCCATTACCTTTTTTTTTTTTAATCATATTTGAATCCTACTCGCTCTTTTCAGTATGAAGTTTTGTTAATTCTCAATAACTATCAAGGAGGTGGCTTTCTGATGCCCGAAGTGCTATACGAGTATATACCAAGCAAAATCGATTGGTTCCGGAGATACAAGAAAGACAGGCAAACAGACAACGACGTAACATTATAAAGATTCTCGAAGCATTGTCTGACCGTGGATACGGTGCGTTCCGATTGTCTGACCGTTGATACGGTACCTCCCCAAGTGGTGTCCCATAATAGACCATCCATTTTATCTTCCTTATCTCTTGAATTTTGTATTCCTGACTTTTACATTAGATTTGTATCCTAGCACAGCATTATGGACTCAAATCCGATCATTAAAATATAAGATAGATCTCAAACCTGGCCGTTGAAGATTATTGGAATATATTAAAATCCGGTTGTTACAACTCAAGTTATGATATCTCAAACCTCCTTTGGGTGTAAATTTTGGTAAATGATTATTGATGTAAATATTAATTATTTCTTTATTTATTTTCAGACGTTAGATTCGTCCCAACAGATCAGCTACGTTGGCGACATCAGACAAGCCATTAAATTTGCAGTTAGTGATTTGAAACCCGGCGAATTATTACCCGGATTGTGTTTGCCAAAAGTAAGTAGAAACCTTATTTTTTTTAGAAACAGTTGTTTTGTAATGAATGATACAATTTTGAGGTGCCCTGCTTATTTTTTTGAAGATATGTTCGAAGTCAAAGACTCTAATTTTCTTTTCCGAATAACTTATTGTTTTTTTTTTTATCTAAAATTAAAATTACTCAATCTACTTAGAATAAAGTATTATCTATCTTAAATATACTATTAATGTAGTGTCTTAAGTCCTGAGGAGGCGGTGGTGCTGACCAGCCGCTTCATCGAGAGTATCAAGCCATGTTTCTTGTTACTCTGCTCATATTTTCTTGTTATGAATCTTCATAGTTGGACTTGGAATATAATGGTTATTATATTCAAAAATACATTCCTCTTAAAACATTGTTTTGTGTGAAGAGATAATATATATTTTCACAGCTTTATAATTTTTCCAATTATTTTTTTATCAAGTCTTGACTTCAGGTTATAATAACAAAGAGATTCATGAAATATTTTCTGTAAAAAGAATATTATGATCACAATGAGAGAAAAAATTGTTTAAAGATCAGCAAATAAATTATGGATACTGATGATGGAGGGTTCTTGCCGAAACGTCTGTAATTGCTAGGTTGTAGAAACCAAATAATAAATGAGAGAATTATAAAGCTGTGAAAATATATGTTAGGTACATTCTTTTTAATGTCTACTGAAATTTTTATGAAAAGATATCAGCGAAGAAAATCAATTTTATGAAACTAATATTTTCAAGTATGGTCCATAAATATTACGAGTTTTGAATTATTTAATTTTAATTTAATTTAAAGTCTTTGCTCTATTTTTTATAAATTGAGTGAGTCCTCGCTGTAAAAGAGCAAGCGCATTCCATTAATTTAAATTTAAAAAAAATTGTCATGTTGCAAGAACTATTTCTTTCGGATAATACGTGAACGATGCGGGTAAAGGGATCGTTCTCTTAATTGTCAAGTCCCATCCCACAAAAATACGACTAAATCATACTGCATTCTCATGGAGGTTGTTCATTTGTATTTTTTGATTGTAGGGTATCACTCCGATCCTGCCCATATTTCGTGAATCGATCCTGAATGGTTCTCCAGAAGTCAAAGAGGCCGGAGCTCAGGGTCTGGGAGAGGTGATAGCACTGACCACTGCTCAGTCACTCCAGCCGTCTGTCATCCACATCACTGGACCTCTCATCAGGATCCTTGGCGACAGGTTCCCTCCCTCAGTCAAAGCTGCAGTTCTTCATACACTCGCTTGTCTCCTCGCCAAGGTAAGGAAGAGTCAGTCCTATCAAGTGATAATGAAGCATTGTTTGCCCAGAAGGAAGTTGGGGAGTCATAGAGTGGTAGGCGACAACAGCTGCCATTACGCCATCCTGAGGTTTAGTTATACTAACCAAATTTGTTGTCGGGATTCAATAATCATCTTGTCAATGCACACACATCATTTCATCACTTCATTTTGTTAGAATTTAATAATTTTAGTTGTACCACTGTTATCGAAAAAGGAAAGTAAATATTCGAGAACAAAGATATTCCTAACTGCCTTAGTTTATAACTAAACCTGACGTTGGTGTAATGCCGATAGTATATTATACTATATATATATATATGTATATTATAGTATAATATACTATCAGCATTACATCAACGTCAGGTTTAGTTATATTATATGTGTTTTATGTCTATTAAACAAGAATGTTATACATATTATGTATACCGTAATCCGGGGTTACTTTGATCTTCCGGGGTAACTTTGATACAGCCACGTTTTTCAAATTCAAATCGTTTTGGCGGGCTCAATTCAGATCCTACTAACCCCCAGCTGGTATCATAGTTACGAGAGTTACACGTAGAGTGCAATGCTCACATTTGCAATGCACATCACATTTTGCTCCAATCTCTCAGCGTCTCTGTTACGAGTATCCTTCGATTTCCGCTTTCGCCTAGGGTCGGGTGGTACACTTTTCGCGCCCTCTCCAACACTTAGGTCTTCCAAAGGTGTTTCTACCTTAGGTGGCATAGCAAATGAGATTATGCTGGCAAATCCAAGCAAAATGTGATGTGCATTGCAAATTTGAGCATTGCACTCTACGTGTAACTCTCGTAACTATGATACCAGCTGGGGGTTAGTAGGATCTGAATTGAGCCCGCCAAAACGATTTGAATTTGAAAAACGTGGCTGTATCAAAGTTACCCCGGAAGATCAAAGTAACCCCGGATTACGGTAACATTCTTGTGTAATAGGCGGAAATAGTTTTTTTTTATTTTGGAATTAAGGGGTCGGGAAACATGGATTCCGTTGAAAACTTAGCATCGAAGTTCATGCCGATTACATAACTTCAACTATACTTTCGAACGCAAACAATGCTAGTGTGATACCAGGTTTAGTTGTAGCCACCGACAGTATATTAAAACAGCGCTCTGGGCTAGGTCATTGATATTTTTTTTTAAAACAGGTTTCATAAAAAAAAAGCTATACGAAAAAAAGATTGTTGAAGAAATTACAGATTTTTTCTTTTCTGGCATGAATAACGTGTTTTACTTATATTTTTTCTTTTCTGGCATGAATAACGTGTTTTACTTATATTTTTTCTTTTCTGGCATGAATAACGTGTTTTACTTATATTTTTTCTTTTCTGGTATGAATAACGTGTTTTACTTATATTTTTTCTTTTCTGGCATGAATAACGTGTTTTACTTATATTTTTTCTTTTCTGGCATGAATAACGTGTTTTACTTATATTTTTTTCTTTTCTGGCATGAATAACGTGTTTTACTTATATTTTTTCTTTTCTGGCATGAATAACGTGTTTTACTTATATTTTTTCTTTTCTGGCATGAATAACGTGTTTTACTTATATTTTTTATTATTATGTTTTTTATCATCTGAAACTTGCATTAGTTCCCTTAGACTGAAAAGAAATAATCTTCAGTGTTCAGTGCTTTAAATAATTCAAATCAATTATAGAAAAAATTAAGAAAAGCATTTTATCTTACTCGTTTTGATTGTGGAAGCTTTCCTTTTGTATTTAATGAGAATGAGAACGATGTTCTGCTCTAGGTGGGTATGATGCTGAAACAGTTCCTGCCTCAGCTACAGACCACGTTCCTTAAGGCACTCAACGATGGCAACAGGATGGTTCGTCTCAAGGCAGCCATCGCTCTCAGCCACCTCATCGTGATCCACACTCGTCCAGACCCTCTCTTTACCGAACTTCACAATTCTGTCAAGGGAGCTGAAGAACCTGCAGTCAAGTCAGTAACCCTTTATTAAGAACTTTCTTTAATTCTCTTTTTCTTTTGTGTCAACAGTATGTTGTCAGGTTTAGTTATAAACTAAGACAGTTTACTGAGTGTGAGCCATTCTTATACATCAGGTAAGAAAGAGATTGGAATTTCAACTAAGTCACCATGGCTGTACACTTAGCAATGTTTATTTATTTTGTTTTGTTACAATTTCAATTTATATCCTATTCTTATTCATTTAGTTATTTTAAGTGCAGGGAAAGCCTGATTTTAATTATATTAATATTCTCATGTCATAAGTAATCATTTTGTCAAATGCACAAACGTCATTTCACGCATTATCATATATAAATTACTTTATCTTGTTAGAATTAATAATTTTATATTTTCCATGGGGATTTCCTAGTTGAAATTCACAATCCTTTCCTTACCTGACACATATGATTGGTTCGCACTCAGGAAACTGACTTAGTTTATAAATAAACCTGAGGATGGTATAATGCTGAATCCGGTAGTATTTGTTTATATAATTTTTGTGGAATACATACTTTTTCAAAAAGAGTTCTTTATTTATTTATTATGCATTTCCACAATATCTCCGCATTTCTCAATTTATGTTGTAATTATTCTAAATTATATTCCATGCCAAGCCATCTGATGATTGGACATTGCTGTCTATAAATTTTATGAAAATCATACTATATTCTTGATTTTCCTCAAGTTTAGCTGTGCCTCGCCATTTTGGATTTTGGAAAAAATAAATATTTTTTTAAATTATTTAATTTTTATATTTAATAATTTATGCTGCTTAATCATTTCATATACTTTTTGGGTTGTGTATGGATATTCCTAACTCATACACAATATATTACTACAGCATCAGCTCTTTCATTTATTTTTCGCCTTTTTGGAAAAATTGCAATTACAAAAGTTCCTGGAATTATTTCCATCATCAGTCTGAAATATTTTTTTACATTTATTCAACAAAAATAACATCTTATGATATGTATTTACAAATTATAGGTTAGATTAGGTTTTATGACTCATGCCCGGGCTTTAACTACGAGGTCATATCGCCTACTACCAGAGCGCTCTTTCGTCACTTTGGTGGACATGAGCCCGACTCTACTCTGGAAGTCGTATATTTTGCTAACCTAAATTTTTATTCATCTAGGGCAGGGGTCTTTAACGAGTACTTGACATCGTACAGGCTCGGGACCATCGCATAACGTCCCATCCGAAGGACGGCGTGCTCAAGTTTATTTTACCTCCCAGATAAAATAAACTAAGGGCCTCGGTTGGGTTTGAGCTCAGAAGACAAGCACGCATACCACTGAGCTACCGGCGCCCTCTTTACAAATTATATTTTAGTTTAACAATCATAAATTGGAAAAATGCCAACCAACCTATAATGTGTGCGTTCTTTAGGTTTGTTTGGCATTTTTGTGAGTATTTTATTAAATCAGTACAGTATATAGGAAATTATTAGAAAAAAAAAAAAGGATTTGGACTACTATTTCTAATTGTATTTTATAACTGTCTGTTGTGAAACATTCAGAGAGACGATGATGCAGGCCCTGCGAGGTGTGATCAGCGCGGCGGGAGACAAGATGTCCGATCCTATCTTAAAGCCGATTCATCATTCCCTGTTGGGTTTCCTGGCTCATGCTGAGGACACCACCCGGACCGGGGCTGCTGGCTGCCTGGGGGCACTCACCCGATGGCTCAGCCCCGACCAGCTCACCCTCACTCTAAATGATCACCTCCTCCGTAAGTTGAACCTGTCTCATTATGTGAAGTTTACCTGTGCGCATTGGTTTACGGGGACTTTAATGAAACAAATCATCAAGTGAGTAAATATACGAAATTATCGGGAAGATAACCAATCTTGTGTTACATGACCTTTAGGCTTCATTTTCTGCTCTTATTTAAATTAAAACAGACCTGGATTCGCTATAAAATTTCGTTTCGATATATTCATTTTATCTGGAGTTATCTTGTCCACAGTACACACACATAGATAAACATAAATTTGTTATTTATTTTTGGTTTGAGGGAGTCGGAAAATGTGAAATATTATTCCGGTGAAAACTCAACTCCGAATTTCTTCGCGATTATAACTTCCCAAATACTGTATCTGTGGTCACAGGGAATAATTTGGTAAGTCTAAATTCGTAACATTTCAGGGCAGCACTTTTTTACTTTTGCATTAATCGTGTAAATCCAGTTTTTGGAATAAATAAATTATGTTTGCATCATTATTAATCATCATATACCTTTTATAGGAATGAATGAAAATTAATATTGTCAATCCTTTCTTGGATTTTCCCTTAGTTACCTAATCATTCCCCATCACTTCCCTAATTATTGATCACACTTACCTGATTTTTATACACACCTAATTATTAACCATACTTTTTGAAATACTCGTGAATGATGCCTCTCTAAAGTTGATTTAACATAAAACGCCCTCTTCACTTGGAATAGTCTGCCGCAGTGAATAAATAGTTAAATGCAGTTATCTTGTGAATGATTCCTCAAAGAAGTAGATTAAGTTGATTTAACCGAGAACATACACAATTTTACGAGATACCAAGAAACCCACATATTCGTAATTCCGAAAGTATTAGAGTCCTGAGCTCCCAACTTCTTCACAGCGCGCAAATGGCTTAGAAGATCATCACTGTACACTTATTATAACTCATTTTGGCCATTTTAACAACTTATTCCCTGTGACCATAGATATGTGATTGGAGAAGTAAAAAAAAAAACTCATTCTACACGATTTTTCTCAATATACTATGATGTTTTCTGCATGTATGTAGACAATTAATATTGAATGCTTAATGACCCAACCCCTGTTTATACATACGACTCCGATGAGCCCTGTGCACAGCGGAACGGCTGCGATCACTGTCCGGTCTGCGACCAGCACACTGTACCGGCTGTAATCATCATAAAGAGAATCAGTTCTTGGATTAGTAACTGTCAAACAATTTCCAACATACAGTGCGGTGTTTCGACGAACCTTTCAATTAACTATGTCTTGGTTGAAACTCCATACAGCCTGCTTGTCGCGACACTTCGTTGAAATCCTTTATCTTAATATTAATTAGAAAAAAAATATATATATTTGAGATTATTATTATTGTTTATTATTTGACTCTTCTCGCCTCTCATCATCATACCATAATTATACTAATTTGTGTATATTCCACTAACTAATGTGTTCTGTGTAATGTTTTCCAGAGGAGGATGCGACATCAGACTGGACCCTTCGTCATGGGAGGAGTTCAGCACTGTTTGTGGCCCTGAAGGAGGCACCAGACAGAATCTACCAAGGAGAGTACAAGGACAAAGTTCTCAAGCGACTCCTCGTCTTTCTTGCTGCCGATCGAGTAAGATTTTAATAAGTCCTGGGGTTTTTAATTTTAATTTTTTTTTTTTGTCAATATTTGCATTAATATGTCACTTAGTTTAAATCCAGTCGTTTGATACCTGAATACTTTTGTTTCGAAAAATATCGATAGTGTAATAAGAAAATTGAGTTAATTGAAAACTCAAAACCTTTATTGAATGACGATCAGCACCACTTCACTCTAGATTTATATGTATACAATGCACTACTGAAACCAGTGTGGACATAGATGTGTCGTAGGGCAGTGACTGTTGCATAAAACTGCAATCCATCTACTACGCACTCTATTTGGCTTCTTGCATATCTACCCTTATAAGGGCACCGCGAGTCTCACTGATAGGCTATACATTGTATAGAGTGGAGTGCGTGAAATACAGGTATGGTGAGTTCATGATAATGTTGCTAATTTTTTGCGCTGACTACCCACCAGCCTCCTGGTGAAGACTAAAGTGAAAATGGGAGAGGGACAATAGTGTCTGAATCGCCAGGCAGGCCGCAGAGGTAGACTCGTATAACGTTTCTAATTTTGTTGTAAAAATGAATAAATAATGATCATTTACGAGGAGCAAAATGTCTAAAGCACAATTATTTTTGCACAGTATTTGGCCTAAAGGATGAAACAACTTGCAAAATCCCTTTGTTGATTGAAGAATGAGGTTCTTATTTGGTATCTATTATATTTCTGTAATGTCCGAATACATATTTCTGCGATTTGTGTCAATATAATGGAAAGCTAATAAAATAAATAAAAACAAAGAACTTGTTTATCTTTTTTGTCTAATTCCACAAAAATATAAGCTGAATGAGCGGCACACTTTATGTATTTATTTTGTGGAATTGGACAATATAAAAGTTGAACAAATTTTTTATTTTTATTTATTATATTTCTGTAAGCCGCAAATGAGGAGAGCACTCGATGGAGTTACACGCTTCCGGTCCCCCACAAATTGTGTTCGTGAGCAGTGGCAGTCCTCTTGTATTCCTCCCCTTTTCATATGTTCGCAGTACTCTTCCAGCCTTCATTACTTTATGTTAAGATGTAAATATTTTGTCAAAAATCTGCATTAAATAGTGAATATTTCTCTCTTGTAGGTGCCCATTGCTATGAACGGTGTCAGAGGCTGTGGATACCTCTTTGAACACCTCATGACCATCAACGAACCAATACCTCAACCTCTTCTATCTCCTTTCGTTAGGGTGAGTATTTATATTATAAAGTATCTATGTTCTATGTAATATTGAAAATTTATATATTATTTATTTACTTTTTAGTCGATGAACCACCAAAGTAACGAAGTAAAACAACTATTGGCTCGAGTCTGTTCGTATTTGGCCCGAAGAGAAGTGGAGTCTCCAGAATTTCTGAAAGCAGTCATTCCAATGTTGGTGAACGGTACCAAAGAGAAGAACAGCTACGTAAAGGCCAACTCAGAGCTGTCTCTTGTCTCTGTTCTAAGGCTCAGGAATGGGGACGACAAATTACAGGTAGCCACCTCGTTTTCATAATTAAATAAAGAACCTTCCGAGAGATCTTTTGTGAGTTTCAAATCAAGTTGTTCATTATGGTTGTCAGGTGGAGCGAACAAAGGTGCGCATTGTCCCTTTTGAAGTCCCTCGATGTAAATATTATTTGCGTTCTTTGATTGTTCGGTGGTATTCTTCAAAAGGGCAGTTGGCCAGAAGTCGGTTTCACTGTAACCTCTCAGTCTTATATCGGTCTACATTACATAACAAAATATTTTGTACACAATTGAAAAATTGAGTGTGTTAAATTTTTTTTTAATTTTATTTTGAAACTGTTAAATTTTTTTTTAATTTTATTTTGAAACTCCTCTGCAACGGACAATTTTCTTGGTCCTGTGGCTGTCCGTTGCAGAAGGGTGTCCGTTGAGGAGTTGAAAAAAAAGTTCATTATATGTATGTAGGTACATATACAAAACGTTTAATTTCCTTTTATGTTTAATACTACATATATAAGTAACGAACAATAGATAATTAGATAATAATACTGAAATGTCTGTTTCACAAAGAGCTAATTCTCCGAATAAAAAAAAATATTCAACATTACATTTTTCAAATGAATTATTTTGTAAGTGTCCGCTTAGGAGAGGTAAAGTTATCTCTTGATTGTCTGACGATTGTCCGACGACGATTGACGACGCGTCCGTTGCGAAGGGGTTAAAATAAAAATACATTGTTTTCCCATACTTCGGCCCGGGACAACCGATTGTCCGTGAGGAGAGGTGTCCGTAAAGAGGGGTTTTACTGTATTAAATATTTAATAATTATAAACGAGTATTATAGGTTATAACATTAGATTTAACATTATATTTGAGAGTCATCTCGGATTTTAGGCTAGCCTCTGATTCTCCCAGATACTTCCATATTTTTTGGCTTTAGGCTGAACACTCGGAAAAATATTTCACAAGTCTATTATATAAGTCGTGTTATAAAAATAGAAATATATTCCCTAAAGCAAGTTGATGATAAAGTTTTAAAAACAAATTAGACGTTACCTTATTTCATTATATAATGCAGAGATGAGTGATGATGTTCATTATTTGTGCAGGAGGTGCTGAATCTGTTGGACCCCGGAGCTGCGGAGGCCCTCACAGATGTCATCTCTAAAGCTCTTCGGAAGGTGGCGGTGGGTGGAGAGGGCAAGGTGGAGGAGCTGGATGACACCCTGCTCACCTGATCCACCTCCCACCGTCCACAGCCCCCGCTCTGTCCCGCCCCCAGTCCTCGGCCCCTTCAGCCTAGAGGCATCGGATGAACACTGTCCCATTCCACATTCTCTTATATATCTGTGCTCCCCTCCCCGTTCTCCAACTCACACATTCTTGTGGGTTTTTTTTTCTATTTTTTGAATTGATGTTTTATAAATGTAGGATGAGCAAGGAGGAATTGAGGTTCTACATGAAATGTAAACACTGTTTTTTTTTCTCGACGATCGTTTCACATTTGAGAATACAGTGAAACTTCTGAATATACGGGATTGTCAATATCTATGTATATCTATGTAATATCTAGGAAAGAGAGCTTCACAATGAATATAAATGTACCTGCCTATGGTACAAATAAATGCGTTCATATTGAACCTCTTCTAGTTAACTTTAAACAAAAAAAAAAAAAAAAAAAGCTAATTATAAAGCTTATAACGCGAAGTGTATAATAAGGTAAAGTGGGAGGTATTAATAAGGTAAAGATAAGAAATAAAGAAAAATGTGTTTTTTTTACAAAAATATTGTCTATTTCACAAAATATATGTATATAAAACATGAGAGTACTTTCGGTATTGCTTCTCACATACTGTACCATCTTCAGCCAGTAATGTCGCAGCTGAATATGGTAGCAATACCGAAAGTACTCCTATATATTATACATAATTTGTGAAATAGACAATATTTTTAAAAACATACGTTTTCTTCATAAAAAATGAAGTAATGTGGTGAAGGATTTCACAATATCTTCGTAAAAAATGTTGTGTCATTAATAAAGATAATTTGAAAGTTCAATTTTTTCTTGAAATGTCATCGTAGTTCTAGAATATTAAATTTAAGCATTTCCACAAATTATTTCTTCAATCCGCTAAAAAAAGATGTATAAAAATATATATATATATATATATGCAAATTAAATTAAATATATTAATTTCAGTGTCCCTTATTTCGAGAGCTCACTTTGAATATAATTTTAATTGGCAGTTAGTCAGGACCGTAAAAAAGAGGTCCTCGAACAAACATTTCACTGTGTTACGTTTGTACAAAGAAAAAGAATAAAAAAACGAAATCCATGTTTTTTGCAATAAATACACAAGTGAAGAAAATGTATCTTTCCTCGAACTGTTTACAGAAAATTTAAAGCTCTCTCAGACATTGATCATAGATAGGCAACATTCAGGACTCCTAGAGTAAAGTCGGGCTCATGCCGTCCAGAGAGATGAAAGAGCGCTCTGGTAGTAGGCGATATGACCTCGAAGTTAAAGCCTAGATGCCTAGGCTATCTTCATGCGAATCACAATAAACAATAAAAAGCTTTTTAAAAAGTAAGTCTGTCAAATAAGCTAAACTAATAATCTGTAGCCTTTTTGTGCATACCTAATTTTTTAAAAAAATAGCGAAGAAAAAATGAACATATTCGAAACACTGATTATGGGAAAAAAAGTGTTTACATTTCAAGTAAGAATCTCGAACCTATATCTGTTCCTACTATCGAGCCACTCCCAGCGATATTTATGTGAATGAGAGGTGGTTTTATGTATAAATAATGTTATTATAGTTTTTTTTTTTTTTTTTTTTTTGTAAATATATGTAGACTAAGGGTCTTCAAATTGCACAAAATAGATATGTTTTTTTATTATATTTCTTTAGTAAATGTTTCATTCGATTCCATACACTGCCACTAAACTAATTTATGTCATTCAATCAAAACAGTTTTATATCCTCCAACATTAAGTAATTTCGGCATACAGAAAATTGTATTATATATTACAAAATGTTGTATTATTTTTTGATTACTCTCATTCAGTTTGAGAAAATAGTGAAAGAAAAATACCACTCATGAGCCATGCAGATTCAAATTCATTATTTGCATTAGATTACAATAATCTTTGTAAGGTTCCATGGTTTTATATTGAATTATTAAAATATATAATACAATGATAGTAACAGGTGTAGAAGTAAAATTTAATAAATTAATAAGAATGAATATTAGAAAATAGGTAAGTAGAAAAGATGAATACAATATACGGAGCCAAATGAGTAGAGCAAAATGAACTTCATTTTGAGTAATTGAACGAAACTTTTTTTTATATAAAAATAAATTAAATTGAATGGTTCTATAGTTTTTTATTTATTTTTTAAATAAGAATATGGCAAAATGAGAATGGATAAAGCTGATGTAGTGCCGAGTAGAGAGGAGTCTTGAAGAAGAGGTGGAAGATACCTGGCAGTTCTCTGCTGTATCTGTGCCTTTCATCGCATATCGGAAGGCACAACAACCAAAGCAACCTTATCACTCCCTACTTGTCAAGAAAGTTCATCATTTTCAAACCCTTTCCTCTATAAATTATTCTGAGAAATATTTATTACCTATATAATTTATTAATCCTTTTTAATTATTAAACTTGTTTTTGTTTTTTTTTCTAATCAGATTGTTATCAGTAGTTTACCAAGTTTATATCATTTGTGCAAATAGTGAAATAAGTTTATTTGTATATTGTGCTCAAAAATTGTAAGTTTTTTAAATTAAAAAACAAGAGAGAAAATAAACATACGTCTAATTTCAACAATAAGGAAGTTATGGAATAATTATAATTAGTATCGACCCTATATAAAGGTATCCGTTTAATTTTTTTTTCTAAATTAAGTTCATCTTTTGTAAATATTTTATTTTAAAAAAAATTATCTTATATATGTATTGTAATCATTTTTCATTTAAATACAATTTATATTACTATTTTCTAATTTCTCGGAGGACCCTTAGTTGCGTGTAATTTTATTGGTAACAAAAAAAAAAGTAAAAAATAAAAAAAAATACACAATGTCTCAAGAGTTTCGAAGGTAATTATTTATTAAAACTATGTACAACATTGATTTAAAAAAATATACGATATATATAACTCGTACATACTTATATATATACATGTATAAAAATAAAGAAATTAAAGTTGCATTTTCATTCTGTTCAAAGACAACCCTCATAGTTACATCATGACATTGCGAACTTCAAACATTGTCAAATACTAGTAATTATATACATGCTGTTTAGCAACTCAAGGAACTAGGTCAACCCAAATGATCTTGCGGGCCACTTTGGTAATGCATTATAATCCCGCGGGCCGCATATAAAATTATATATCAGATTTGGACCCATTACAAACATTTTTTGGAATGATAATTTACAACAGAATGAATTATTATTATTGTTTTTATGATTATTCATGCGTATAAACATAGATAATATAATAATGAAATGATGGAATAATATTTAATTATTGAGATGTTTGTTTCTCAACTCTTTCACTTAGCTTCTGCAAGTCGATCTCAATGCGTGTATTTGCACATCGTGATTGATGTTCCAGGTTTTCGTTCGTTAAGTTCGAGCATGATTTATGTTTGGTAAATTTCATTTTCGAAAAAAACGATTCGCAGGTGTCAGTTGATCCAGAAGCGCTTACAACATGTATGTGCCAGATTTCTCAAATTAGGAAATTAGGAATTTTGAGGGATTTATTTGTTACAACACATTACACTAAAAACATAAATATTGCACAAAAAAAACATATTTTGTAAAATTGTGATGAATCCCACCGGCCGCGGGTTGGCCTCCTGGTCTAGATTATCAATTATTGTGTCTCAAGCCCAGGCTTTAACTTATTTTATGGTCATATGGGAATGCTAAATTTTGCCAAAACCTAAATTTGTATTCACCTAGGATAGGGATCTTTAAAGAGTACCTGACAACGTACAGGCTCGGGACCATCGCTTAACGTCCCATTCAAAGGACGGCATGCTCAAGGATTTTTCACTTGCCAGATAAAGGAAAACTCAAGTTCCTCAGCCGGGTTTCGAACCCGCGATCTTGAGCTTAGTAAGCAAGCACGCTTACCACTGAGTCTAGATTGTAGTAATGCAGAGATAATTAATAATTTAACCTGTGGCCGGAAAGGAAAATGGAACACAAGAATCACACTGTTGTGTAAGTGTATTTGGTAAAGATATGTTGCACAAGAGTACACCTGTGCAGGAAATGGACTTGAAAATAAAATAAAACTGGTTTATTTAATATGTTGTCTAATTTCACTAACTATATATACATGGGAGTACTTTCGGTATTTCTACCATCCTCAGCCAAAAGCATAAGAGATAAGACTAAGTTAATTTTCAGAATGTCAGCCTCTCGAGGAACCCATTACCCTCCCTACTGGTGTTCCCCATGACGTCAGACATTCCTAACTAAGCTAAATTGTCAAGCTGTGAGATATTTTATGACAAGGCGGTCCCCATATTTCAAATGTGTGACCCCTTCTAAGATCTAGGTATAAAGCATTAACAATGAACAGGCGAATAATATAACATTAACAAATCAAAAATAATTGGTTCCAGTTACAACTTAATTAAAATTATTATACTGTAAATTATATAAATATATCTATTGGCAAGATTCAGATAAATCATATATATATATATATATATATATATATATTGGTAAATTCTATGTATATTTAAACGTACCTGTGCACATCGACTGGAGGGTCATATTATTGGTGACAGTAAAGGGGAATATTTTAGATTGGTTTGGTCGTTCATACAATTTCCATTTTTTAAAGTTCTGTTTATTTCTAATATTTCTAATGAGTTGAGCAATGTGCTTTTTTCGCAGAAATGAAGGTATTTTATGCCTGTGTCTTTATCAAACGTATGTTTGTGTTGGTTGATGTGTTGTGCAAATGTTGATTTTGTTATGTTGTGTGTTGTGTCCATGTTAGTATCTATTTCTGATATATGTTCTTTGAGTCTTTGTTTGAATTGTCTCCCAGTTTGTCCTGTATAGATTAGGTTGCAAGAGTTGCAATTTAATTGATAAACCCCACTCTTTTCTTCTGTTTTTATTCGGTCTTTCGTATTGTTAAGGTGTTTGTAAAGTGTCCTATTTGTTCTGAAACTAACTTTGAAGTTTTCTTTTTTAAGAATATTGCCTATTTGTTCAGAAATTTTCCCGTAATAGGGTAAGCTTACCCATTTCTTTGTTTCTGTTGTGTTTATTCTGTCTAGTTTGGAGATATCTTTTAAATTGATTTTGTTGGTTACTTTTTTTCTAATTTTTTCTATTGTATGTTGTTTGTATCCGTTTTTTATGGCTATGTTGTTGATTATATCTATTTCTTTGTTTCTGTCTGTCACGTTTAGTGGTATTGTGTAAGCTCTATGGAAGAATGAGTAAAATGTCGCATGTTTATGTGATATAGGAGCGTTCGATGTATTGTGTATAATTGAATCTGTGGTTGTCGGTTTTCTGTAGATGTTGTATTCAAGTTTATTATTATTTATTTTTAAATTTAAGTCTAGAAAATTTAATTTGTCACCCCCTAATTCTATGGTGAATTTTATTTTTTCATGAATATTATTTACAAAGTCAAAGAGTTGCTTAATTTGTCTATTAGAACCATTAAATAAGATACATATGTCATCAACATAACGGTACCAGAAATTAATTTTATCATTGTGTATCGTTTCCCGTAAGATGAGTTTCTCTAAGTGGTCCATGAAAATGTCAGCTAATAGGGGGGACAAGCAGGAGCCCATGGCTAGTCCGTCTTTTTGTTCATATATTTGTTCATTGAACATGAAATAATTTTGGCTAGTGCATAATTTTAAAAGGTCGTATATTTCTATTTTTTCAAAAATTGAATGTTTCGTATTAATTATCAACGAGTTAACAATGTCGAGACATTCCTCCACGGGGATATTAGTAAATAAATTGGTGACGTCCAATGACAATAGTTTCGCCCCCGATGTGATATTTAAAGATTTGGTTTTTTCTACAAAGTCTATAGAATTGATGACCGTATGTGAGGGTTGAAATTGTATGAATGATCTCAGTTTTTTATTTAGAAATTTAGATAATTTGTGGGTAGGCGAGTTGATAAATGATACTACCGGTCTTATTGGGACATTTTCTTTGTGAATTTTGGGTAGTCCTGTTAGTCTAGGAGTTATGGGGTTCATTACTATAAGTCTTTGTGCACACATACCTTTTATGATGAACTTAGATCTATTTAATGTTGCACGTACATTCTTTTGTATTGACATGGTTGGATTCTTATTTATTTGAACAAAACCGTTCGTTTCTATAAAACTCAACACTTTGTTCACATAATCACTATTGTTTAACAACACTAGAGTATTTCCTTTGTCTGCTTTTACAGTGATAACTTTATTCTCTTCCAATTTCTTCTTCAGATTTCGGAATGTTCTGAAGAAGAAATTGGAAGAGAATAAAGTTATCACTGTAAAAGCAGACAAAGGAAATACTCTAGTGTTGTTAAACAATAGTGATTATGTGAACAAAGTGTTGAGTTTTATAGAAACGAACGGTTTTGTTCAAATAAATAAGAATCCAACCATGTCAATACAAAAGAATGTACGTGCAACATTAAATAGATCTAAGTTCATCATAAAAGGTATGTGTGCACAAAGACTTATAGTAATGAACCCCATAACTCCTAGACTAACAGGACTACCCAAAATTCACAAAGAAAATGTCCCAATAAGACCGGTAGTATCATTTATCAACTCGCCTACCCACAAATTATCTAAATTTCTAAATAAAAAACTGAGATCATTCATACAATTTCAACCCTCACATACGGTCATCAATTCTATAGACTTTGTAGAAAAAACCAAATCTTTAAATATCACATCGGGGGCGAAACTATTGTCATTGGACGTCACCAATTTATTTACTAATATCCCCGTGGAGGAATGTCTCGACATTGTTAACTCGTTGATAATTAATACGAAACATTCAATTTTTGAAAAAATAGAAATATACGACCTTTTAAAATTATGCACTAGCCAAAATTATTTCATGTTCAATGAACAAATATATGAACAAAAAGACGGACTAGCCATGGGCTCCTGCTTGTCCCCCCTATTAGCTGACATTTTCATGGACCACTTAGAGAAACTCATCTTACGGGAAACGATACACAATGATAAAATTAATTTCTGGTACCGTTATGTTGATGACATATGTATCTTATTTAATGGTTCTAATAGACAAATTAAGCAACTCTTTGACTTTGTAAATAATATTCATGAAAAAATAAAATTCACCATAGAATTAGGGGGTGACAAATTAAATTTTCTAGACTTAAATTTAAAAATAAATAATAATAAACTTGAATACAACATCTACAGAAAACCGACAACCACAGATTCAATTATACACAATACATCGAACGCTCCTATATCACATAAACATGCGACATTTTACTCATTCTTCCATAGAGCTTACACAATACCACTAAACGTGACAGACAGAAACAAAGAAATAGATATAATCAACAACATAGCCATAAAAAACGGATACAAACAACATACAATAGAAAAAATTAGAAAAAAAGTAACCAACAAAATCAATTTAAAAGATATCTCCAAACTAGACAGAATAAACACAACAGAAACAAAGAAATGGGTAAGCTTACCCTATTACGGGAAAATTTCTGAACAAATAGGCAATATTCTTAAAAAAGAAAACTTCAAAGTTAGTTTCAGAACAAATAGGACACTTTACAAACACCTTAACAATACGAAAGACCGAATAAAAACAGAAGAAAAGAGTGGGGTTTATCAATTAAATTGCAACTCTTGCAACCTAATCTATACAGGACAAACTGGGAGACAATTCAAACAAAGACTCAAAGAACATATATCAGAAATAGATACTAACATGGACACAACACACAACATAACAAAATCAACATTTGCACAACACATCAACCAACACAAACATACGTTTGATAAAGACACAGGCATAAAATACCTTCATTTCTGCGAAAAAAGCACATTGCTCAACTCATTAGAAATATTAGAAATAAACAGAACTTTAAAAAATGGAAATTGTATGAACGACCAAACCAATCTAAAATATTCCCCTTTACTGTCACCAATAATATGACCCTCCAGTCGATGTGCACAGGTACGTTTAAATATACATAGAATTTACCAATATATATATATATATATATATATATATATATATATATGATTTATCTGAATCTTGCCAATAGATATATTTATATAATTTACAGTATAATAATTTTAATTAAGTTGTAACTGGAACCAATTATTTTTGATTTGTTAATGTTATATTATTCGCCTGTTCATTGTTAATGCTTTATACCTAGATCTTAGAAGGGGTCACACATTTGAAATATGGGGACCGCCTTGTCATAAAATATCTCACAGCTTGACAATTTAGCTTAGTTAGGAATGTCTGACGTCATGGGGAACACCAGTAGGGAGGGTAATGGGTTCCTCGAGAGGCTGACATTCTGAAAATTAACTTAGTCTTATCTCTTATGCTTTTGGCTGAGGATGGTAGAAATACCGAAAGTACTCCCATGTATATATAGTTAGTGAAATTAGACAACATATTAAATAAACCAGTTTTATTTTATTTTCAAGTCCATTTGAATTATTTCACAATATCTCTGCAATTATGTCAGTTTTCATGTGCAGGAAATGTTTCGAAAATGGAGTGTTCTAATATTAGTTCTTTTTTGGCGACACCTTTAGTTTATTTTCAGTTTTCATTCCGTTCCGTGCAAGTGAATGCTGCCTAATAAAAATGAAGTGAAGATTGCTTGGTGAGAATTTATTTACGTTTATAGAATAACAGGGAAAACATTGCCACTTCCTAATACAATAACAAACTCACACTTTGTTTAGAATTTTTTATGCTGATGAATTCAGATTTTTTATTTCTTTTATTCCATCCTACCGAGAAGGAAGTACATAACTTTCCTGGAAGTTACCTGCAAAAACGAGTTTTTTTTCTTGTAATAAGAAAATTGAGTTAATTTAACACTAAACCTTTCTTGAATTACGATTAGCACCACTTCACTTCAGATATATATGTATACAATGCACTACTGAAACCAGTGTGGACTTAGATGTGTCGTAGGGCAGTGACTGTTGCATTAAACTGCAATCTATCTACTACGCACTCTATTTGGCTTCTTGCATATCTACCCTAATAAGGGCGCCGCGAGTCTCACTGATAGGCTATACATTGTATAGAGTGGAGTGCGTGAAATACAGGTAGGCAGGAGTTCATGATAATGTTGCTAATGTTTTGCGCTGACTACCCACCAGCCTCCTGATGAAGACTAAAGTGAAAATGGGAGAGGGACAATAGTGTCTGAATCACCAGGCAGGCCGCAGAGGTAGACTCGTATAACGTTTCTAATTTTGTTGTAAAAATGAATAAATAATGATCATTTACGAGGAGCAAAATGTCTAAAGCACAATTATTTTTGCACAGTATTTGGCCTAAAGGATGAAACAACTTGCAAAATCCCTTTGTTGATTGAAGAATGAGGTTCTTATTTAGTATCTATTATATTTCTGTAATGTCCGAATACATATTTCTGCGATTTGTGTCAATATAATGGAAAGCTAATAAAATAAATAAAAACAAAGAACTTGTTTATCTTTTTTGTCTAATTCCACAAAAATATAAGCTGAAAGAGCGGCACACTTTATGTATTTATTTTGTGGAATTGGACAATATAAAAGTTGAACAAATTCTTTGTTTTTATTTATTATATTTCTGTAAGCCGCAAAAGAGGAGAGCACTCGATGGAGTTAGACGCTTCCGGCCCCCTTCATTTCTACCTTAATAAGTGTACTGCGAGTCTCACTGACAGGCTATAAATTGTAAAGAGTGGACTGCGTTATAGTCCAAATACAGGTAGGCAGGAGTTCATGATAATGTTCATTTTTTGCGCTCACTACCCGCCAGCTTTGTCATGAAGACTAAAGTGAAAATGAGACAATAGTGAAGAATATAACTTTTCTGGAAATTTTTTTTTTTTTTTTTTACTCATGCCAGTAAATTCGATAAGGTTTATAAAGATATTTCGTGATAGGTTGGGAATATTGGCCGAATGAGGTAAATCACAATACCCAATGGGATGGATGTAAATAGAGATTTGACATCGAACGATAGCATATATCAGAGATGGAGAGAGCCGATACGGTTCTTCAAATACAAAGGAACTATCTACATTATAAATATTATGAGTGGGTATTTGTTTAAGGTGATCCTCAACGAATTTAGGTAGTTAATAACCAGGTGCTCAAACACCTGACACAATAGATCTTAAATAGGGTGTTCTGTTAATGAATTTTAGGAAGTGCCCCCCAAAAATATATATATTAGCTTCACAAAAATCATGAACATTTGTTTTTCAACGACCACTCTTATTAAAATGTTTTTCTTTGGGCAGTTACTTGGGCGATGTAGTAGGACCCGAGAGAGAAGTTTTATCTATGAAATAAAACTCCGCACGACTGGATTCGAACCAGCGCCCATGGTGAGTCCACACGGTATTGTGTCATGTGTTGGGACAACTGGTTATGAACTATTTGTTGGAGACCTCCTTAAACAATTTCATACTAATAATATTTATAATGTAGTTAGCTCAGATTTTCAGACAACCAATATCCACCAACCTCATCGAATTACATGAGAGGGTATTTTAAGTATAGAGACTCTGTATATAAGCAAATTGATGATTGGGCTATGGGAGACTCGTGTTACCAATTGTTGCCAATCATTTCATGGGTGCCCGGAGTGAAGGGAGGGTGCGACACCCACTGAATTTATTTTAATCAATTGAGGTGAATTCAAAACCAACAAAACGTTATTCAAAATGAAACATTTATTCCTTGGAACAGTGTAAGTATGGATATTGAGGTTCAAGAAAGAAGCAGCCCTCAATTTTGACTCTTACTAACACTTACCGACTCAATAATATAATTTAAATTAAGTACACTATTTGTAAAACGTTCTCTGTTTACCAAGTTTTTAGGTGTAGAGCTGCCTCCTTTTTGCAACCCTTCAGTTGTAACAGAAATATAGCCAATAATGTTCGGAAAATATTTACCAGATATTTAATTAATAACAATGATCATATTTACGTTTACAAAATATTGTGAACATTAATTTTTCAAAAAATATAAATTATTAAAACGTCTTTATCTCACTACAATCACAACATATTATTATCAATAGAATCCAAGTATTCACTTTCTTTTTCAACAAGATTAAATATAATCTTGCACTTTACATGCACCGTAATATTCAAAATTAAATTGCTTCATTTGTCTGAATAAGTAGGAATTAAACATAATGTTTTTAAGTGTATCAGATTTTCGAATGTGATATTAAATAAATAACACTTTATTTATTTATTGTTCACTGACTTTACAAAGTCTTGCCAGGAGTCCACTCAGTTGTAACAGGGAGTTCAAACCATTAACAATCCTTAAATGTGTGAGTCCTATCTCCTGTAAATATTGACAAAAGTTTATATTAATCATTGAGTTTAGAAAATATATATATATATAAATTAATTAAATTAATATTATACCTTTATATATCTCAATTTTAAAGTTTCTGATAAATCAAGAGTTTTAGTAACTCTGAAAATATTGCCTATTATGTCTTCTGCAGCATAGCCCAACTTCCAAAGATGGGCCAATATCTATAAATATGTATATGTTTTTTTAATTTTTTCATAGTGGTTATCCTATTTAAGTTTTTTGTATAATTTATGCTAAAAATTAATACAGATACACTAGATCTCAATTGAAGCCCGTATAAGTCTACACATGATGCATTTTTTATTTCTCACACAAGCAGATTGTGGCCTACTTTTCTGCTAGGAATGGTTAGTTTCATTCAGATGAATTAGCAATGTATTTCCCCAGAAGGAATTAATTAATTAAATTTTCGCACCCCCTCCAAAACCAGACAACCATTTGCGCTAATACTCAACAGTTGACCTAATACATAGGAGCTCTGAATTTTGTGTCGATAAATTCATTACTTCGGCAGTTATTATGTTTTTGGAGTTGAGCCTCCTCCCCTCAACTCTCTTCCTTTTAGCCGATATCGCTGAAATTTGATAGGTTATGTCTTCATTAGGTTTTGACTTTAAATATGACATTTCATGTCGATACATTCATTATCCAGTCAAATAAGGTAATTTCTATTACATTTCAGTACGGCGTTAGACTATGTCACGCTGATATATACAAATAAACTGAAGAATGAATAGTAAAATACAAAATACATAGATAAAACTAACCTTATATGCACCGTTGATGTCGTTTGAGACACACTTCAGTAACATATCTTTAACAAGTAATGGATGAGGCTCGTCGCAAACTTTGAAAACGTTTTCACTGTTCACATGACTAAAACCTGACGAAAAATATAACAAATCAAGCAAAAGGAATTTACCATTAAATATATTATTATAAACTAGTAGGTTCACCCGGCCCATCGGCCGCACCATATAACTAGTTTCTCCCATAAAATTATGGCGCAGTGAAATTAAAACGCCCTCTTTTGAGATAGACGGTCAGTCTCACCAGGCCGGAACATCGAGGTCTCCGTCTATACAGCATGGGTCCTCTACTCCTATGGCCTCTGCGAGAATGACCACCCTTCTAATGTCGCTGAACCATACCAACACTACCTACCATAGATCGGTTCACATAACAACAATAACGCTCCCGGGCACCAAGAGGAGGTCACGGGACTGTTAGCCGGTGGCCTATTTCCTCATTATATAGTAATGCAATTATAATAGAGTATACTGTACCATTATAAGTAGACTGTAAATTATTAAGAGCTTGTCTCATATCCCCTTGTGCAGTAAATATCACAGCTTCTAATCCATCGTCTGTGTAGGAAACCTAAAATACAGTCAATATTTTCATTTAATTTCTAAAGGTTAAAGAACGTATTTATTTTTTAAAGAATATCTCATTTTTTTAGCATGCAAGAATATGTATAGGAAACAGAAAGTGTGTACGTATACTAACCCCTTCTTTCTCACATATCTCAATGATTTTTGAAAGAATCTGCGAATCCTTCAATTTCTCATAACGGAGCATGGCACAACGAGATTGTATTGGTTCAATAATTTTTTCACTGTTGTTACAGGCCAGGGCAAAACGTGTTGTATTGCTGTATATTTCCATTGTCCTTCTAAGAGCTTGTTGAGCCCCATCTGTCATGCTAAAAGAAAAGAAAAATAATAATTACAAATTAAAAATGAAAAACTTTAAAAATTATTTTTATACTTCTAAAATGCATACCTATCAGCTTCATCTAGGATTACAATTTTATGCCTACTGGGAGGCAGAGTAACTTTTAGTTGGGCGAACATTTTAATTTTGTTTCGCACGGTGTCAATCCCTCGGTCATTTGAGGCGTTCAACTCTAAAACAGCTTCTTTCATAGCTGAACCAAGAAGAACCCTCGCCAGGCATAAAATTGTGGTAGTTTTACCAACACCCGGAGGACCCTGAAATAAAATTTATTTTATTATACAGAAAAAACATTTTATTATATGGAAAAATGTTCTCTTAAAAAAAAAAAGTATCCACACAGCGATAATTATATTTGGTGTATTTCCACTTCGAGAAAAAACTTCCAGTCTGGAGACAAGGTCTTCATTCCCCACAATATCATCAAATTTTTGAGGTCTATATTTTTCAATCCTGTAAGTAGAGCGACTTAATTACTTACAAAACATAAAATTAGTTATAAATGTCATTTGATCAAATAGATGTTCTTACCAGGGTACATTCTTTGTAATCTTACTACTTTTCGATGGACCTGGCTCCGAAACGACTTCACAATCCATATGTTCAACCATTTTAATATGTTATTTCTAAGTGTACTTCAAGTTATTAAAAATTATAAAACAATGAAAGATAACCTTCTCAACAATAATATTCCGACTTCCCGCCAAATCATCGATTCTTTTCAGAAGAAGGGTAAATCGGTAACAAATCGAACTAGGTTCGAGGAATAATAATTATTTTAGAGTTATTGTGAAGTTTGTTTATGTAATCAATATTTGTTCAAAAATATCTATGCCTAAGTCTCAGAGATCGATGAGACCACAAAAGAGCAAAAACTGAAGTTAAGTTTCAGTAAATAAAAATGTCGAAGGTTTGGAAGGATAGCAGAAACTTACTTTGGAGTTTGGGTGTAAAAACACATTAATAGTGGAATTTCAGTAGAGAGGCTTTAGATTCGATGATAATCACAGATAAGAAAATACGAAAATTTGTTCTGATTGGTTCAACCAAAATAGTAGAAGAAGAAATATAGAATATAGGTGGTCCTTCTGGGACCGATTCTTCACATTTTTTGAAAAAACATTAATAGAGCAATGTCGGTAGATAGGCATCAACCAGATACCATGATGGGCTGCCGGGTATGTGTTTGTCTGTGTCATCGTAGCTTCAAGACAGCTGAACCGATGTCAAAGCGTTTTTTTTGTTTCAAAAGCTGATATTTGCTAGATGGTTCTTAGCCATGTTTGGTAGAAATCGGGTTTGCCGTGTCCAAGATCTTCAGGTTTCATCAGAGCCTGTGTAGGATCTCTATTACAGCTAGGGACTTGCATTTAGAGCTTAAGTGTTTAAGACCAAGCCCACCCCCCCCCACAAAGAAAACCCTCCCCAACAAGGTTTCATAAAAAAAAAATTGTCGGGTTTTTAAAAAAAAATTTGATTTAACTTTTATGATAGTAACATGTCGCTTTGAAATTATGAGGTTTTAATCTCATTTTGAGATATTGATGATTGGAACTAGGTAGTTTCTTAAAATGAATTACTGATCATTTTATTTGTACAATTTTTTTTCTTTCTATTATTGCATCCTTCGTGTGTCTTCAAATCCACATAAAATGTTTCCTTTAGAAAGTTGGTTTATATCCTTTATAAATATCCACACTTCAATGTTTTCATTTTGGAAACATAGTTCTGTCATACAGCATTATAGAATTGAATATATTATTTGAATTGAGCATTGACCTTATTAATTAAAATAAACCTTATTTCGGGGAAACTTGAACAATTTGGTCATATTTTACTCAGATAGTAAAGGTCAGATCTAAGCAGTAGTCTCAAATCTGAATTTCATAAAAATGAGATAGAACCTTGTCATTCCAAGCGATGAATTGAAAACTACATGATGTTCTAAAGTAAGAATATCCCAAGGGTCTTATTTTATTCTGAATATACGGTATTCCAGTTAATACTGAGTGATAACATAACCTTCCCCCAGGATCGTTAAACCGCTACTTTCTAATTATAGTGGAAGATGTGCAAAAATTCAAGACAGTACCTTCGTGGGTACTCGTCATTTCTCAAATGTAAGTTATTCGCATTATTATTTTTAAATTGTTTTCATTTTTTCAAAGCTTCGCATAGAGATTTCATTGAGTTCAATGAAAGAATTGTGTTTCCCTATTGTGTTATCAGTTTAGAGAGCTAACTGTGTGAGAATCATTTATCTTTAGAGAAAGTGTATTACCATTCGGCATGACGTACTATTACTAAATGGTATTCGAAGATGATTAGGCAAATACTTCTATTACACAATCCACTTGTGACGTATGCACATTCATATTATTGTAAACAATTAGACGGTTCGTGTGAGCTTTCATCAGAAATTAAAACAATATTATGTTCATTTTACTAGTAGTTCGTTGTGTTCATTAGTTCTTGTTTTTTTTTCTCTTATATGTTTTCAGATTCATATATTGTTAATTATTTTGGAAGAAATTTAAGACTGTATTAAATCACAGAAAAAATGAAATTTTTGAAAGATCTTCCTAAAGGACCTCTTGAAGTCTACAGGAAATTAGCTTCCTTCGACTGGAAACAAATGGCCGTTGCTTTAGAAGATGAAAATATTCTAAAGTTCAAGGTAATTTTATAGTTTAAAAAAATATATAGGTAAATTTATTGCCTATATACTTATATGACCACAATTTATTTTAAAAATAAGTTACTCTTAATCTGTTTCTAAACAATGATTGGTAGTTTATTGAAATTCTAAAATTGGAAAGATTTGCTACAAAAATGAGGTCTTTGCTCCTTCTGGAAGAGTGATTCAGCGGAGAGAATAAGAGTTTTACACTCTCAAATAGCATATTTTCATCATAATTATTACAAATGTTTGAAATAGCAATAGTTTTTGTATAGTTGTTGAACAGAGATCATTTAAAGCTGCAAATATTTGCAGTGTTAGAATTTCAATTGTTTGTGCATAATGGAGGTGAAGGTTCACGGATCGAGTCCCGGAGATCCTGGTACTTTTCTTTAATTCGTTAAAACTGAAGAATACTTAATTTGAATAATTTATAGAAAAACTGCCATTGTTGTTGAATTCATTTTAAAGCCAAACAAACAAATTTTATCTTATTCAACAGTTATTCAAATTATTCCGACTATCTTATTTATAATAAGTTTGAACTGTAACTTAAACATTTTTTTGTTCTTCAGATATTGCCCCTTAGACATTTAATTTGCACAATACTTTAGAAAGTTCTAACTAAATACGAAGAGACACTTCAACTAAGAAATTCAAAATGCCTAATTATTACATGAGAAGAGAATTGACTTATTTTATCTCCCTCAGTATTGTAGAACCTAAATTGTTTAATTCGTTGTTGCCCATTATTTGCAAATTTTATCTTGTCCTTCTGCGAAAAAAATGAAACCAAAAATTCAGATTAAATGGTGTTAATTATTTTCACATTATTGTATATGTAATCACTAAATATATATACTGAGGGCGCCGGTAGCTCAGTGGTGTGCGTGCTTGCTTACTGAGCTCAAGATCGCCGGAGGATCCCCATAATAGAATCGGGCTCATGGCCACCAGAGCGATGAATGGTAGTTAAAGCCCGGGCATGAGTCACAATAACTAACTTTTGATTCTTGTGATATAAAACAATTTTTACTTTTCTTATCACGTGAAATTGCCAACGTATCTTTGCGCACGTAGTTATTATTTTCATTTCTAAGTATTTAAATAGTCTTATTTGAAGAAGTATACGCTTTATTAATTAGGTTATACACAAATTTCAAGATGAAATAATAATGTTTTATTTGGTATTTTTAGTTGGATGTTTGGTCCAGACTCCAAGGTGACAATTTGTTCAAAAGAAGTATTGAGCCGCTAAGCATCCACCAACAGAAGAAGCTGGCCACTCTGAGGATGAAGAGACTGAAGGAATGGTCCATTGTCTCCACAGACGAGCTCATTATGGACAACAATATAAAGAAGGTATCACCATTATCCAGTCTATAACTTTGTAACTTAATTCATTGTTTGTTTCGCAGTTCGCCTTTTAGTTATTTGAAATATGATGAAAGAAGTTACGTAATCGGTCATCGTTTTGTTCTTGAGTTTCCACCGGAATTTTATATTTTTCGACCTCTAAAACTGTAAGTAGGGAAACTATGTTTGTTGTGAGCGTATGAGTACGATTGAACTCCTGATTGAATAATAGAAAGCTGAGCGCTTCTTGTTTAGTGAACGAACTGAATATCTTTTTTCGAGACACATTTAGGCCTCATGTTGTGGAAGAAGAACAACAATTCTAAGTTCTTAAGAAAGACTATTGAAATGAGCGTCTTTTAGCCATTTCGATGTGATATCATTTTAGCCTAGTCTACCAAAATTTTTTTTGAAGATTTATTTTATTGAAAAAGATTTTTCAATAGGAACAACCGGATTGCCTGAATAAAGTCAAATACACTATTCAATATGAATAATCTAATACTTTATTTATTTTTTCTATTCCTAATATTATGAATAAAAAGCATATTAATTCTGACCTGAACATCTTATCTTTGTTCTGAGTGTGTGAATACGATAACTCCATATTGGATGATATGAACCTCGCTGAGCAAGAAACTGTTATCTATTTTCAGCCAAATCGACCGAAAGGGAAGGAAAAGCTCAACTCGAAATATGAGAAATTTGTAGAATAATAATTTTATATTTGGATTCAGAAGTCAATATGTATGATACCTATTGATTTTCCAAAGTGGTGGGGAGTTTTAGATGTGGGTTTAACTTCTCAAACCCTAATCTCTAAATCGAATGAAAATTTCGATTCAAAATTTAATTTGTGGATTCAGAAGTATATAAGTAAGACATCACTGATTATCAGCCAAAGCAGGAGGATTTTGTAAGAGTACGGTAACTTAATTTCCTAGGAATAATTATCTCTAGGAAAGTACATTTTCGGTGGTTTACGCACATCCCTAACAAGAATAAAAAATAAAGAAAATGTACGTTTTTAAAAATATTGCCTATTTCACAAAATATAATATATATCCTAATATTTATTCTTGGAATACGCCATGAACATAGCCTTAGTGGGGTTTCACACCAAAGCCGGGCCGAGCCGGGCGGAAAACGCTTGAGCGCTAGATACGCAGGGTTTAGATGGGAGTATTCAAACCAAGGGCGGGCCGAGCGGTTTTGAGCAGTACTACCTCCCGCCAATTCGAGCGTTTTCTGCCAAGCCGTTTTTTTCCGTCATTCAGTCTAGTTCGGTGTTTCAGCCCAGTGAGTTACATCATATTGCGCAATATATTGTTTTTTTATTGTTTCAAGTGGTTTTTGTTTTTTAAATTTTTTAATATTATAATGAGTGTTGACATAGAAATATTAATTAGTTCGATTCAAGAAAGAATCGCCTTCTTTCTCCCACACATTCATCATCAAGTGATGAACTATGCAATAACATCATCATCATCAAAGTTGATGACATCATTTTGCATCACGTTTCAACTGAGACTGAATAGGAAAGAAGCACCTCTCACTACAAGGCTAGAAAACCTACTGAGAGCAAATCGGCTTCGGTGCGAACGCAGGCAGATTCCGCTCGGCTCGGCTTCGCATCGCATCGCCCGGCCCGGCACGGCTCGGCTTTGGTGTGTAAGAAGCAGTAGAGTATTGTCCTTCCTGCTCAGTCAAATACAATTTGTATTTTTTAAGTCGTGATGTGTATTATATTTTGTGAAATAGACAATTTTTAAAACATACGTTTTCTTTATTTTTTTTCAGTGTTTCACAATTATCTCTGTGGAAAATGTTAAGTATCGAACAAGAATGTTTCTATTATTCTGTACTGTCAGAAAATACATTGTTGAATTAGTTTTTCCCATATCTTTTTTTTCCCCCCTCATTAAATTTTTATAATAAATACTAATATTTATTCTAGGAATATGCCATGAACATTGCATACTTAGCATATTGCCCTTCCTTGTCAGTCAAATACACTTTGGCTTACGCATTTGTTCAAAATACTATTCTGGGTCTTGGAACGGGCGTTCATCAGGATCTTTTTGAAGAACTGTCAGACAACAAAACACCGGTATGTTCTACTTAATAATCTTGAGATATTCCATTTGAAAATACAATATAGTTGTGTCACGTGATAAATTGAGCTAGCTACTAGATAGATTAGAGAGACACGCCATGACGCTCATTACCGAAAGGTATTATGGGTAGTCCCAAGGAAGACCAGAAGAGGTTAGCATCCTTTAAAATGAAGGCTGTTATCCTTCTTGTTTATTGAATTTTAGGTTCGAATCTCATCCTTTCACTAAACATCTTCCCTACCCAATTTATAAATTTTGATTTTATAAGAAGCACCATTTAAAAACAATTTTTTTTTTCTCTCTACATATGTTTTCTTGGTGCCAATGTGAAAGTGATACCCACTGCATGGAATGAGCTTGAAATATTCATCTTGTAAATTTTACTCTTTGATTAGTTGTTGATTAAAAATTCTAAAATAGCTTACGGTACAAAACACAAAATCTGAAAAAAAGTACCGTTGGAACAATTTACTGCAACACAACTTCAACCTTGGATTTTGTCAGAAATGATAAAGAAAATGTGTAAATCCGTGGTGGGGCTACCGCCTTTTATGCCGTCTGTAATATAACGAAGTCGCCCGTCTACGGATTTAGCAAATCTTTATAATTTCTGAAAAAATCCGAGGTGTTACAGTAAATGGTTTTTCAGATTTGTTGTTTTAGATACCACATGCTATTATAGACTTTTCACTTTTTTCCGAAGTCGGGTTTTTTGTTTATTTGTAATTAATTTATTTAACTTTTTATACTAATGCATTAATATTGCTATACTAATTTTATTATTATTATATGTGTTAATAATACTAAAACTTGGTTAGCTAGTGGGTTCATTTTCCCTGACTGAGATATCCCATGGAAGCAATGCACGGGCCATGCGGACTACGGCTCGTTTTGATCCCATCACCCAGGAGTTCGAACTTCACACGCCTGACTTCGAAGCGGCTAAGTGTTGGGTTGGAAATTTAGGTAATATTCTACAACATATTATGTTTGTTTCAATTATTATTTATTCATTACATTGTTTATGAGGAGTCATATTCTTAACTTTATACTAATAAAAATGGTTAATAGCAAATTATTTGCAATAGTATAATTTAACCATTATATTCCATAAAATGTGTTACGTAAGTGTTAAATGTAACTATTCGCATTTAGCGGATTTATATGAGCGATTATTCGGAATTTATCTGAACTGCACAAGGTAGAAACAATTTTTTTTTTTTAATCGAAATTTTGCACTACGCTCTTAGATTTATAATTTCCAGTCAGATTATTTAGAATGTTTTCTTGAATTTGAGTTATAAAACGTATGTTTACGTTCATTAGGAGAGAATATGCCATTCAGAATATTTGTGTCAGTTCGCGCGACATCTATTCTTTATTTTTTCAGACTTTGCCCAAAAAATTGTTCTTTGTAAAAGGAGGAAAATTCTTTTACCAAAATAATTTGGACCAATAGAGGGTAGGAAATGGGGGGATTTTTAAAACATTGTAATTTCATGGTAAACTTTCGAGTTTGTCATTTTGTTCAGAAACATATTACGTAGAATATTTTTTTTTAAATTTCGGATTCAGCTGTAAAACGAACATCTACGTTCATTCGAAGCCGAGATATGCCTTTCAGATTAGTAGTGCCTTACATTGAAACCAGGAAATGGCAGCCTTTTTGCATTTGCGGCCCACATTGTGCCCTCAAGTCTGGGCTACATCCATGGGGTTATCAAGCGCCACGCATATCAAAATAAAATAAATTGCTTACAATTGTTGTTTGTTTATATCCAGCAACTTGACTGGAGGACACTGTTTATCCTTGACTTTTTTAGCATATTAAATTCAATTTTTTGTGGTCCAAACACGAGGAATATGTTTAGATATTATAATGAAATGTATATATGTTGTATAGGGAAAACGGCCACTCATTCCATTGTATTTGCTAAGTTGGTAACGCCAGAAGGGATGGACTGCGGCCTGCATGGCTTCATCGTGCCCATTCGAGATCCACAGACACTCCTCGTTTACCCTGGGGTTACTGTCGGAGATATGGGACACAAACTGGGACTTAATGGACTTGATAATGGGTAATCATACATCATATCATATAACAGTATGATAATTAATATATATTTTTTTTTTTTTGCAGAGATATTGTGCAACACTTAATAAAAAACTGACATAATTGCAGAGATATTGTGAAATAATTCAAATGGACTTGAAAAATAAAATAAAACTTGTTTATTTAATATATTGTCTAATTTCACTAACTATATATACATGGGAGTACTTTCGGTATTTCTACCATCCTCAGCCAAAAGCATAAGAGATAAGACTGTCTTATCTCTTATGCTTTTGGCTGAGGATGGTAGAAATACCGAAAGTACTCCCATGTATATATAGTTAGTGAAATTAGACAATATATTAAATAAACCAGTTTTATTTTATTTTTCAAGTCCACTTAATAAAAAATACAAAGAAAACGTATGTTTTTTAGTTACACCTTTTCCTACACAGTCTATAATAGATGGCTCATCAGTTTATTCCGAATATTCGTTACCAAATTAACAAAGATAAAAACATAAAGCTGTTGGTTAGCGGGGGGGGGGCTTGACCTTATAAACATTTGAGCTAAAACTCTAAGTCTCTAGCTGTAATACAGGTCGAGATCCCTACACAGGCTCTCATGAAACCTAACTGAAGACGACGGCATACCCGATTTCCACCAAACATGGCCAAGAACCATCTCGCAAATACCAGCTTTTGAAACGAAAAAAACCGCTTTAAAATAGGTTCAGCCATCTTGGAGCTACGATGCCACAAACAGACACACACACACAAAGGCTTCAAACTTATAACACCCCTCCTTTGCGTCGAGGGTTAAAAATACAAAGGAAACGTATGTTTTTTAAAAATATTGTCTATTTCACAAAATAATTATTAACTATTTAATTAATAACTTATTTTGTGAAATAGACAATACTTTGTCAATATTGACAGTAGTCTGAATATGATAATTCCCTCCCTTACCCCTTAATGACAAATTCTTTACAAAATGAATGTTTGTCTTATTAATATAATAAGTTTTATTATTTTGTTTCAGATTTGTTATGTTCAACAATTACAGAATCCCAAAAGAAAATCTTTTGAATAAAACAGGAGACATAACTCCAGATGGAAAATATGTAACACCTTACAAGGATCCTAAGAAGAAATTGGGTAAATGAAGTTGGTCTTTCGAAAATAATTAATTCAAGTTTATTTGTCTTTGAGATCCTTCTATTTTTTAAAATGTTATAGTTAATTATTTAACAAATATAAATTCAATCATGAAGAATGATTGGGTATACGAAAGTCCTGTGAAGACCATAGAAGACATTTTTTGGGGTACACAGTTTTTTCTGTTTATTAGAAAAAAAAATTTCAACTGTCTATGTGGCCAATTGACCAATAAACCAAAGTGACCATAGGTCCGATAAAAAACTGATAGAAGCCTGCTAATAAACCACGAAAAAAATATAATTTGTCTGAGGCAAAAAAAAAAAATTGAAATTCACTCTTTATTTTAATTTAGCCTATATTTATATTTATTAGGTTGCCGCAATGAATGTAAAGCTCTTTTTACGTCTTGTACAGAAGTAAGCGACTAAAATAAACATATTATTTAAAAAAAAAATATTAAAGCTATTTAGGTGTAACCTCATAGGCCTTTACCCGGGATTTTTTACTTCCCTGCCTATACGAAGTGTAGGGGAAGTTTTCTAATAGGTCAAAAATTTGATGGGGAAGTTTTCAACGGAATTTCATATTTTTCGACCTCTAGATTCCAAATATTTAAAAAAAAAATATCTGTTTGTGAACACGATAACTCCCGATAGAATGCATATATCGACACGAAATCTAGTATGAGGATTTAGCAGCCCTTATGTAAGGCAACTGTTTAATATTAGCGCAAAGGGTCGACTGGTTTTGGAAAGAAGCGAAAAGTTAATTGATTAATTTGTTGTGGGTACATAACCGATGTTTTACCGACGACTTTATTTATTTTTTTACATTTATGTATTGTGAAAACATTTCTCTATTCTATTCGTTTTATTTTCACTTGAAAGATATTAAATATTGTGTCTATTATTTCAGGAGCTTCATTGGGGGCTCTCTCGGCAGGCCGCATCGTTATAGTTGCAATCACGACAGACTATCTGGCCAGAGCCCTCGTGATAGCTGTCAGATATGCCTCCGTTAGGAAACAGTTTGGAAACCATCCCAACAACCAAGATAAAGAAATATCCATCATTGAATATCCTTTAGTGGTTCGTTTTATTATATTTTTGTCAAATGTATTTTTTGTAAAACCTGCAATTACAAAAAACAAACAACAATTTGCAACTCAGTGGTATGAGTGCTTGCTTACTGAGCTAAAGATAGCAGCGGGTTCATAACCCGACCGAGGCCCTTAGTTTATTTTATCTGGGAGGTAAAATAAACTTAAGCATATTGTCCTTCGGATGGGACGTTAAGCGATGGTCCCGAGCCTGTTCGATGTCTGATACTCGTTAAAGACTCCTGCCTTAGGTGAATAAATATTTAGGGTAGCCAATATTTAGGACTCCCACAATAGAGTCGGGCTCATGTCCACCAGAGTGACGAAAGAGCGTTCTGATAGTTAAAGCTCGGACATGTCTCATAATAACTAAGTAAAAAATTGAAAATATCTGAAGATGCCCGGGCTGGATTCGAACTCCCGAACTTTGCCTTATTATGCACTCTGCCAGTGAGCCAACTTCGGAAAAGCGATGTAAAATATTGCTCAATTTTTATTTCAATTATTGAATGTCCTTCCTGTAAGTTCAAAACATACTCTACCCTACGCCACTGCGTAACTTCCAAAACTTTTGAGTATTTGGCTTAAAATTATTTGGTAAGCTCTATTTCCGTTTTGTTGAGATGTGAAAAAGGACGTGCATGCTTTGGTCCTGAAGCATAAAAACCATAACTAAATCACCATTTTTCAAACATTATTGAGCTTTATTACAACTTACAAGTTCTACTTATTATCGCGGTTCTTGACCATTGCCTTTCTTTTAATGCTATTATTTTGTTTATTTGCCTTTAGAACCTTTTTTATTTTAATAAGAACTGATTTATATTTATGAAACAATTTTTTTTTAGCAATGGAGATTATTTCCTTACCTTGCTACTGCATATGCAATGAAGTACTTCTGTAATTTCTTCTACGACAATTACACTGCATTTGTTTTAAACAGGATACTTGGGGCGCCGTCGCCCTCTCAGGTAAGTTTTTTTTTTTTTTTTTTTTTTGACCAATAATATAATTGTTCTCTCCGGTTAAGTGATGTTCCGTTACAATGACTCTGTCCATAGGATACTCTTGGGGCTGAGATTCACGCCCTCTCCTCCGTAGCCAAGCCAGTGGCAGGCTGGGCAGCTCAGGACGGTATTCAAGAGTGTAGAGAAGTCTGCGCTGGACATGGCTATTTGACAGGTTAGTATTTGTGGCGCCTTACCCTTAAGAAATTCAAATTTTGTTTTTGCCATTAAAGTAGAAAAATATATTCTTAGCTACAGACAATTTCCAATGAAGGAGAGAATTTCCAATTTTTAAAAAATTATGAACATTGAGAATTAGGTGTAGATTGAGCCAAAATTATCAGGATTGAAAAACTAGCGCGATCAATTGTTATAAACAATTTAATTGTTTATTTCCTTATAACTGGGGAGGGGTGGGGGGTAATGGCTCGGAACACTAATTGTGCAAGTATAGTTTGCACTTCACCGATTTTTTATTTCAAGTGTGTGTGCATAGGAACTTTTCAGAAAAACTATAGGGGAAGATAGGTTTACAAAATGTTTGCAGACATTTTGGAAAATCATATGAGTACAAATACAATGTGAACAAATTACAATATATTAAAAGTGGTGTTATAGATTTTTTTTTTAGTTATCACAAACAGTTATTGATACATATACAATATGAAAGGAACTTCTTACTATCTTACTTGACCGAGGTTTTCTGGTTTGCAGTGTCTGGGTTGGGTGAGTTGAGAAACAACAATGATGCCAATTTGACCTACGAAGGTGACAACAATGTGCTCAATCAACAGACCAGTAACTGGCTGCTCCAACTGTGGGCCCAGAGAGACAATCCTGCAGTTTGGGATACCCCGCTGGGCAGTGTTGCCTTCCTGGCCAACTGGAGGAATCTCCATAGGGCCAACTTTGTTGCTAACAGCCCCTCCCAGGCTGTACATTATTCACGTGAGTTTTATATTTGTGTTGTCATCGAATTAGCTCAGAGTGTGGTTACGTCTATTTGTGACTAAATAAGAAAACCTACACTGTGACAGTTACTCATTTGTTCAGTGGAATTTCAATTTCAATTCAATATATTAAGTGCATGATTCTGATGCAAGCCCAGAGAGCAGCCCTTTCAAGAGTTACAAGGGGCTATCGAACTGTCTCTACGGCTGCACAGGTTTCGAGACTGCAGAACATGTGGTCCTCGAATGTCCGCTGTACGGCCAAGCAAGGGTGGGGTTGATTCATGGGACAAGATCGTATTTGGGACTGGATCTACGGCAGATGGTGACGGAAACAGACTACCCGATGTTCTGCCGATTCGTCGGCTCCTGGCGGGAGAAGAAACAGGCAATGTAAGATGGGCTGGGGACGATCGGCGCAATAGTTCCGCTGATGGCCAATCCCAGTCCCTCAGTAACCCCTTGATTCCCGAGTTCTTCTCACGTTGACTGCTGTGATATTGCTACAATGCAAGGCGCTCCTTTAAAACCTAATAAAAAAAATACTCATTTGTTACTTTTATTCACTATTTTCCAACAGTATACAAAACACACAAGCAACTATTCAAAACACTGTTTTTCACTAACTCATTCATCTCTGAACATATTCTCTCCAGATATATGTAGCTTGTCTCAACTCTCGGATCGATAAGACCTAATTGGTCAGTTATTAGAATGACTAAATGTTCTCTGCTTCTTTTACAAGAAGAACATTAACACAATTAATTTTTGAACTCATAATTTTGAAATAGCAACCAAAAACATTAATACAACCTCAATAAATCTAATATTACAAACAGAAATAATAAGGTAAATTCCTATACTAATGAACAATTCTGGGTCATAAGATTATCAGTGAATACATCACACAACCTGCTAATCGCAATATATTGATTGAGTTCGTAGCAATGGTAATTACACAATTATGCAGAACATTTCGGAAGTTCAAATCGGAAACACAGTTTTGTATATTTCGAAACTTTACAGATGAAATGTTCGAGTTTGGGGTAAACAAATTATTCATAAAATTCATTAAAATGTTTCGAATTCAATGTAGGTTCTACGATATTATTTAAGAACTGTTTTTGTTTATTCAATAACTACGGCCAAACGAAACGCTGGAGTGAGCTGAAACTTTAAAGAAAATATTCGAAGTTTCGAGATATACTGACATTAAAAAATAATATTAATGAAGATAAAATTTATTCAAAAATCGAGAAGAGTGTTTGGGCACTGTGATTTGTCTTCCATGCTTCATGATTTTTTTAAAATCAATACCGAATACAGTCTTTCACGTTTTGTCTGACATTGTTGGATCATATATTTTCTAAATTTATATTAGAAATATCGTTTTCAAATTTTATAAATGTCACCGTCAGACATAAATTCTACGATTTAAAATTCATCTTCAAATGACTCAGTACAAGGGAAAAATGTTTCTATTGCTACGTTTCCCTTCTTTCAGTGATTTCCTGTTGTCCATAACATCAAAAAAATGGACAAAGTTGGCATCACTAGAAACAGTATGAAATTTTGTTTCCAATTCAGCTCATCCATGTTCCATATTTCCTCCAAAATCTGTATCATATACCCCATCTGTATATAATCTTTATTTAATTCCTGGGGAACTTCTTAAGAAAAGTTTTTGCTTGCATTTGAGTTTTTTAATATAATATGAATGTGTATTAAAAATGTTTCAAATTTTCCAGTTTTGTTAGAAATGTACCAATGGTTGGTGTTCTACCTTCTTCAAAGTACTCACTTGAAATACGAAAACTTATCTGCGAAAGACGACGAATTCAACGTTAAGAATCAAGTACAGGTTTATCAAGCGAGGACTCTTGCTATCGTCTACTGTCAAGTAAGACATCCCCTCTCTCCACTTACTTTCCTAACATAGGTTTATACCTTCCAACGAAAAGAGTCAATGTCCGTGTTTTCGCAGGGAATTATAAAGTATCATATCAATATGTTAACTCCATATTTAATTGTCGAGGAGAAATTAAATATTTAGTTTTGTTTAGTATGTTACAAATTTTGGGAATCAAGTCATGATCTTTCTATGAAGAACTCTGGCCAATAGAACTCATTAATTTTTTTTATAAATTTCTCTACGAATTTACGGACGGCCCCCACAATTAAACTACAAATGATATGCTTTCTATCCGTGGGTTGGTTGTCCTGATGAAGGAACTGCCTCAGTTTTACAAAATAAACATCATTCGCAAAAAAATATATATATGTCTTTAATTAGGTTAAGCGCTTTCTTCAAAATGTATATGTCTCCTTTGGGGTAGAGATTTTATATCGCATTCATTAACACAAAAAGATAAAAAATAGAAATAGTGACAAGAAGTCCACATATGAAAAAATGAAAATATGGGGATGCCCGGGCTGGATTCGAACTCCCAACCTCTACCGCGCTAAGCGGGCGCACTACCAAAGAGCCGAACTGAGGACTGAGAATAGAAGTTGACAGTTTTGCAGTCAGGCTCTTTTTTCTTCCAAGGTAGTTAAGTACACTACTTAGAGGGCGTCGGTAGCTCAGAATTAGACTGCTAGTCTATCGAGCTCAATAACGCGGGTTCGAAACCCAGTGGAGGACCTTATGTTTTTTATCTGGGAGGTGAAAAATCTTTGAGCATGTCGTGGTCTTTGGATGGAACGTTAAGCGATGGTCCCGAGCCTGTACGATGACAGGTACTCGTTAAAGACCCCTATTCTAGGTGAATAAACCTAACATTTAAGAAGATTGGTCACAATAACTACCTAGTTCTTCTGTGTTCATTCTCTACTTAATTTTTTTCCCTCATAACTTAATTCGAATTTTGTGACAAATTTCTACCTTAAAAAAAAAAAAAAAGTTGTTATCTCACATGTTATGTTTCAGCAATTTATCCTGAAAAAATTCATCGATTTTGCACAATCACAAGAAGGAAACACCAAAAATGTCTTGTTGAAATTGGTATCTCTTTATGGAGCTTGGAATTTGGAAAAACATTTATCAATATTGTTCGAAGGTAACTAATATCCTCAAAATGTATAGTACTCTCGACTATCCGAAAAAAATGATAATTGACTTTCCCGGTTGATTAATCCACTAATTATTATTTTTTTATTAAGGAGATGACTAAAATAAAATTTGAAAAAAAAAAAGTGCTTTAAACGAACTTGGTCCCCATCAGTTCTCTGGCTTCTCTTCCCGGATGATCCGCTCCTGGATAGTCGAGAGTATTATATTTAGAACGATCAATGCCTGCCTATTCTTTAGTGTTTTAAATGTTTGTTTAAATTTGATTTTCCAGGAGGATGTTTAACTTCAAGTACTGTACCAAATCATTTAAAACAAGGAATTATAGATTTATGTTCAAGTTTGAAGAATGATGCTGTTTCATTGGTTGATTCCTTCGCCTATCCAGATTTCATTATCAATTCTCCTTTGGGATATTCTGATGGGGAAGTAAGTTATTTCAACACTCTGATGTATTTGAGAAAAAAACAGAATAAGTCCACTTTAACCTAAAGTTCCATAAGAGATGTTTTTCGTGATAAGTTATTTTTTTGGAATTATTCTGTTTTTCTCATACACAAAAAGAATAACATGACACTTGTTTAATGTTTAAAAAAAATAATTTATTTTTTTAATTATTTTGTATAAAATATTTGTTTTATATTTACAGGTTTATAAACACTTGCAGTCAGCCATATATCAAAGTGAAGAAGTTTTTGAAAGACCTGAGTGGTGGCAGAGTGTAGTATCATCCTCAGAAACTAAATCAAAACTTTAAAATTTAAGTAGTTTGGACATTTTTTAGTTCACAGCCTCTATTTGTAAAAGAACTCTTTTTAAGAAGTGATGCATGGAGATAGGATCTAATCGCTTCCTGAAGATTATTCCCAAGTTAAAACACTTTTTAACTGTACTTCCTTCAAAAAAAAAAAAAAAAATCGAGTAGCGATGAACTGTGGCGTTGAACCCATGCTTTTACTATACTCATTTGTATACATTCCATACTTTTCCTGTATTAGTTATCAGTAACGTTGAACAACATAGAATTACTTTTATGACATCTTCACATGAGTATCGAACTTTTATGACATCATCGAGTATTGAAGAATGAGAACATTTTCATTGTAAAATTGTATTCCTTTGATAACAAAAGATTCTTTTTGTTATTTGTCTGAAATAAAAAAAAAAAGTTAAATAAAATCTGGCTAATGTAATATGTGCTCACAAGGTTTTAAGTTGGCACTACATTTGACAAAATATCATGCAGCGACTTGAATAGCAAGTCCTTGCTTCTCAGTTGTTATTTTTATTCGAACAGTGAATTCGTGGAGTGACTCAAAATTAAATTTTTTGGAAACTAGAGGAAAATTGTGACACTTCAAAAACAATTTTAAATTCTTGATTATTTTGTTGAAGAAAATTATATTATATTTCTATTTTTTACTTTCTCCAACTAACGCCTTTCCTCTCCTAAGGGCAAGGAAGTTAAATTAGTTATGGAGAAAATATTGCAATCGCCTAAAAAAAAAAAAATAGGAACATGACATTCGGTTTTTTTTGTCACCTAAGTTTCACAAGCATACAAAAAATATCGTGGGGTTTACTGTAAATTTGTTATTAGTTTAATATGGAAGAGGTTTGAATTTCCAATTTTAAATGGATAAAATGGTCCCATTGGTGAGATTCATAAAGATATTAAATTAGAATGTTAAAAAAGAGGGAAATCTAGTTAAGTGATCTAAAGAGATACATGAATAACATATATATCAGTTGACTTGGTCAGAATTAAATTAAAAAAAAATTGTTTTTTGAAATATTGTCTATTCCGCAAAACATAAGCTACCGTTTTCGGCATTACACCAATTTCTAGCCACGGGGATTTTCGCACTCAGCAAACTATCTTACTAAACGAATTCGAAATCTTAGCAGACTAATGTTTAACCTCGGTGCAGTTTACACCAAAGAGAGATATTACTAAGTTGCTCTCACAAATCATTCTCCCTTTCTCCCTCGCTAATATAGAGATAAGATAACGTTGAAGGGCTGAGGGTGGTTACCGATGGAACTGTATGAAGGCAGCCAGGCTAGCGTAGACAGAGCCACTGACATCTTCCTGCTTTCAGATGTCCAGGAGTGTTGAACGTATCTGTCACCATGGGGATGTGCCATACGCCTCCACTCTGTTGAGCCCTCTGCTGATACGGAAGAGACTCCTAAAAGTTGTAAAACAAATAATGAACTTTTTTCATTTTATATATAATTTTTATCTTTGGTCATATTTGCTATCATCATCAGGGCCTACAAACCTCGAGGAGAGTCAAAGTTATTTAATTCAATATTAATTTAATTAAACAATTAAATATACAAATATATTCTGCATTTTTTATGTACAAATTAAACTTTTCAACAAAATAAACCATTCACTCATTGACATCGGTCAATTAAAAAATCGAATATAATTGTTACGCGGGAGAAAAGCAGGGAAAACCTGGATAACTTCTTTAGATATTTTACTTTTATTGTTGGCATATTTATTGTAAATGTTGCTGTAAATACCATTTCCTTTATAAAGACCTGTTATTTTTTATTTTTATAATTGTATAAATGTTATTTTTTTAAATGTTTATGTTTTTTTTATGGGTTGATTGTTTATTTTAAAATATATAAATACAATTTATCTTACATGTATTTATTTATCATCCCATGTCAAGTTGGTCCACCTAGAAAATAAAACCTCTAACTTTGTGAGCATACTACCTGTGAAATATGCTGCAACTGCGATCATTTACAAAAAAAAAAAGCGTAAATCTCGGATGTTTTTCGCAATACCAATTTTTACCTTTAATTAAAACCTCGAAAAATCATATTTTTATAATTTACTTCAAACGTAGTTAGTTATTATGACTCATGCTCGGGCTTTTAACTACGTGGTCATATCGCTTACTACCAGAGCTTCCTGAGAAGTCCTAAATTTTGCCGACACTAAATTTTTATTCACCTAGGGCAGGGGTCTTTAACGAGTACCTGACGTTGTACAGACTCGGGATGGACCATCGCTTAACGTACCACTCGAAGGACGGCGTGCTTAAGTTTATTTTACCTCCTAGATAGAATAAACGTATCACCTTTATCAAGGACAGAGAATATAAAAAAAAAAAATTGAACTTTGTATTTCGTCAACTTAAGTTGGTGACAAAAAAAGGGAACGTTCTCAGATCTACTAAAGCTGTTTTTTGCCTACGAAATTTCCATCGTAAATATAGTATTCCAACGTACCCTTATTATGACACGTCCATCCTTCGTAACATAACGGAAGTAGTACTGATACTTCTGTTGCCATTTTGAAAATATATTTCTCAATTGTCGATCTTTTAAAAGGAACTTGTGTCCTCTCATTTGATCTCTGGAGAGGAAGTACGTATTGAGGCCACTGTACATGGTAGCGTAAAGCAGGAATGGGTCATCTGCTGAGCTGCAATTTAAAACAGATATATAAGTTATTAAACATAAAACAGACAATATTTTCTTGTCCGCAGATCACCTAAAAAAAACCTACATAATGTATGTAGCAACTATCCATTTTTACAGTATGTAGTTATTTATGAATCGAATAAAATAAATTGAATAACATATTCTGTTTTCAAAAATTTTGTTTCCATATAATAATAATTTTGATGTTTGGAGGTTAGACATTTTTTCAGAATTTACAATCTGTACAAAAACAATAAGCAGAAGTGTTGACCATAAGAATAAATGACAAAATAATAAGTAACAAATATTTAAAACAAATAATAAGAAGCAAGAAAGAAATGAATATGTACAAATAGCAAACATATACAAAAATAAATAAGTTATATATGTACAAAATAAATGGGGGAAAATTAATAAAAAGAAAGCATGAAATAAATAAAAATATATAAGTAACTCGACTAGGACCGCACACTGCCATCAGGGCAGACCAGCGCTTTCTCCCACCACTCTGCCCAACCAAACAAAAATTAATAACTAAAAAACTATTAGTCATTGGCATTTACTTTTTTTGTTGATAAATGTTGACACTTTTTAATAAATATATTATTTACACCAGTGAAATTTTAAAATATCTCCCCCACAGGATCCTAGGTCATTCTTCTTTCTACAGAATACACAACTTGATGATATCATACTCTCATAAAAAATAAATAAATCAATTGGCTTACACATTATCTGTCAAGAAGATCTGAGCATTTTTCTTAATGTAATTAATAGCTGGCAACGTGGATATATGTTGTCTTCCAATAACAAGAACCTTCTTGTCTCGCTCAACGAAATGTCTGACAACTGTTTCCAACTTCAATAGGATACAAAAAAAAAAAAAAATGTTAGGGAAGATTGTTTTGGATGTGGGGGAAGGCGGGCCAAATTGAGGAGGAACTACATAACATTTTGTAGAAATATGGCCTCATTTTGATCCTGAAGTCCTAAAACGATAATAAAAACCATACTTCGAATTTTTTCTCGTTTGTAAAAACATAATAAAGAATAAAAGGTATATCACTTTGGCCATACCTTTTTTTTTTTTTTTTTTAATTTACAAATAGGTATTGACAACTGTAGTTAGTTATTATGACTCATGCCAGGACTTTGACTATAAGGTCATATCGCATACTACCAGTGATGAAAGAACTCTGGTTCATGAGCCCGACTCTACTATGGGAGTCCTAAAGCTCGGGATCATCGCGCAAAATCCCATCCGAAGGACGGTGCTCAAGATTTTTTAACCTCAGATAAAACACCTAAGAGCCTTGGCCGGGTTTCGATCCCGCGATCTTGAGCTCAGTAAGCAAGTTCGCATACCACTCAGCTTCCGACAACCTCGCACACAGATGAATATAAATAAATAACATTTGAGGCCATACATACCATATAAGACATTGTTTTAAAATTTTTCTGCTGACCTGCATAGACAACATTCAATCCATCCACCACAATGTCCTGTTTACCAGCATTCTTTAAAAAATTTAAATAACTGTCAAATTCAGCGGGTTTAGTTTTAAGGAATATATCTCGACCAATAAGTACAGGATCCAGAAAAACAGATCGTATTTTTGAAAATTCTTCATTTGTAAGCACGAATGGATTCAGATGAGAACGGCAACTGTTACACTTCCCACTGAAATCGCATAGATGATTTTAGAAAAAAATAAAAAGTTGTAGATACTCTTCTATAATTAATTAGGCATATTTTCTGAAAACTTTTAAAATATTTAAAAATAATCCATTATTATTATAGTAATAAAATTTCGTCTCAGTTAATATTATCAAACACAAATATATTCTATTTGTTGATATAATGAGAAATCTAATAATAAAAAGGCAAAGAACTTATTGTCTACTTCTACAAAAAATATATGCTGACGTAATCGTCCGCACAAAGTTCAAAAGTAACATTTTAAGTTCGCTACGTTCGCGTATTTATACAATTGATGATGAGACTATGACTTTCCCAAGACAAGGGTCTCAGTGCTCAAAAGAGTCATTAAAAAAGAATATTACAACAGTATTTATTTGATTTTCTTGTTATTATATTTGAGCAGAGGTGTCATACTGTGCCAAACTGGACGGACCGTATTTTCGACGAACCGCACATATCACACCGGTCGTGCAACTCATTTCTCAATATGTCCATCTCAAAAAGAACCATTGAACGATTTCGCTTCCCGTTCCACTGTTTCAAACTAACTGATCCCCACAGTTATTCTTGGATGGTTGACTAATATATGTTTAAAATATGAAGAGGGTTCGAACATTTTTACAAGCGCAAGACGAACACATACATACAAACGAGTGTCGACCGGCTTCAGTCTCTCCTGAAAGTATAGACCTCTCTTCGTTTGGCAAATAACAATATTTTTATTTTGTTTCTATACTCCAAAAAGACATAGGTATGTATTTTTGAACTTGTCTCGTCGAGTCCTATAAAATTAAAAAAAGGGTAGTCATTCTCGAGTTTATTACCAGTGATCTTGAGTACAATAGGCAGCCACACTTATATGTATGTCTATAAACATTTTAGCGACCAAATCGTTTTCTGGTGAGGACGTTTGTTGAATATATGGTGGTTTCCGTACAATATTCCATATAAATCCGTTACAACAAAAAATAACTGAAATTTTCAGTGAAATAATCCTTCATTGAAATAATCCTAAATGAAGAAAGAAAAGTCGTCGGTGAATCACCGGCATTATACTTCCCCAAAACGAATTAATCAATTAACTTTTCGCTTCCTCTTCAAAACCAGTAGACTGTTTGCGATAATATACAACATACTAAATTTTGTATTGATAAATTCATTACTGCGGCAGTTATTGGGGTTTTTGAATTGAACCTCCTCCTCTGAACCCCCCCCTTACCTTCAGCCGATATAGCTGACGTTTGACTGATAATGTCCTCAGTGGGTTTTGACTTTAAAAATGAAATTTTATGTCGATATAATCATTAATTCGGCAGTTATTGGGGTTTATGTGTTGTCTAACCTTTCTGCCGATTCTGCTGAAAATTGATGTGTCGTCCTTATTGGGTTTCGAATTTACATATGTTTCGAGTCGATACATACGACACAATGGCAGTTATTAGAGTTTTTGAGTTAAGACTCTCCCCTAATTCCCCCTTCCCCTTTGGCTGAAAATCTTAAGGTGTTGTTCTTATAGAATTTTAATCACACACATAAAATCTTGTGTCGATACATTCATTAGTTATAGTGTTTAGACACACAGACAGAATTTTTTTCTATATTCGGAATCTAGAGGTCGGAAAACATGAAAATCTGTTGAAAACTCCGCATCGAATTTTTGACCGATTACATAACGTCCTCTATATTTCGTATATCTTGGAAAGCAGAAGTATATAGAAACTTCCTTCCTTGTCATGAATAAGACACATGCACGTTAAATAAACAAACAATTATTATTAAAAAATAAAAATATATTAACCTGCTACTGATAATAGAATATGCTGAATGTTGTGCTTTACTGTAAGTAGTCTTAAATATACTAATAATAGCTTCAGCTTCCTCTTGTGATAGTTGGAAGCTGTATTCTTCAAAATATCTCAATAACTTTAATAATGCTTCTTCCTTAAAATTGGACATTCTCATCCAACTTTGATAGACGTCTAGAAAAGGTCTCCTACCGTTTTGAACCATTTCATTCATCAGTTCCCATCCCAGGGCATTATCTCTATTATTGAATGCTGCTACAATGACTGATGAATACATTTTTGAAGAAGGCAATGTGGTTTCCTGACACATTTGAAGTAGATTCACACATTCCTTCCATCTGTTTGTTATTGACAAAGCTAATGTAGTATTTTCACATGTGGTTGCGTCCAAAATTGAATGTCGTTTTAATAGTTCGTCGTATAAGTCTGATATTAATTGTTTTTCTTCTATTCCACATTTATCTTGACAGTTGTAACACAGACGAAAAACTTTCCCAATTGTAGCAATACTACATTTACCCGGTGAATAAACAGAACGAAAATATGATATACCTGCATCAAGAGAACATTCTACAGCACATGTTCCTAAAAATATACTGTCAAAATTTCTTTCGTTAATAAAAGAGCCACATGAAAATAATTTATTTTTCAAGCTTTTTATATCCTGAATGTTGAGTGAATTATGATTTTTAATTTCGTCTCTCAATATAGCTTGTTGCTTTTCCTTTTCAAATCTGTATCCAACGTTCTCCTCAGAATTATGAACATTTTGGTATCGACGCGAATATGTTGTAAACGATTTATTAGTTATCTGTCCACAACCAACGACAGAGAAAATCTTGCGAACTAATATTTCTTTATTGAACGTTCCATTTCTTCGTGGATACAAAATACCTAACCTTTTACTATAATAACCGAACATTATCTCAACTGAATGATCAGAAGTAATGTCGATCAAGATCTGTTAAAAATGAAATATGTACATTTATTCCTTTAGATGAACGTTCGTCACAAGGCCGGTATTTACTATCATTTGCAGAGAAGGTAAAATGGAGGTTACAAAGAACGTGATTATTTCAGTGTTAGACATATAATCGATTACGGTTTAAAAAAAATCTCAACCGTCCGAAAACTCATAGATACATTTGATTGGCTCTTAATTCAAAGAATAAGGGAGATTTTTGAAGTTATTTCTATTGATATGAAGCCATTCAAGTAGTACCTTATATGTACTTTTTTTGAAAAGGGGGGGGGCGAAGAAACAATATTTGTTATTGGCTCTTGCCTTACTTTTCAGAATATAAAAAATATAAACAATCCAATATGTTGTATGGGAGTATCACTATATTTCAAACTAGTAGGACTAACTTTGCGTTATGTCATTTTACGCTGAATATGTTCTATGGACACAGAATAAAAAGCTCATTTTACTAAGCCACTAGCCCATGAGGCTCATCTTAGACAAATATTCTCACCAGTTTTGTCAAAATAATTAAAAAGGACCCTAGTCAGTTCTAATGGAATTATGGTGGAAATAGAGGAAATTGTGCAATTCATACTTTTTAGAAGTCACCATTAGCATAACTCAATCCTATGAACTCCATGTATCGACCCTCGAAGGAAAATAAGCCCAAGGTCCTGGTGCTTTGGCATATGAGTGTGTTGGTGTGAGTGTGTTAAGATGGACGACGAACGGGTGAGTCTAGGTTCGAAAACATCCCAACATAAGTCATTTTTGTCAAAATGGCTCATAGATTGGGTATTGACAACGCTGACTTTTAGTCAGAATAATTTACACTGCAAAATAACAAAGTTTTAGCCAGTTCCACTGTAACCCATTTGAAATAAACGAGGTCCTTCTTGAAGTAATCAGACGCTATTTTTGTAGAATTTTCACCTTCTGATTATAAATCTTATTCTCTCTCTTCCCCCTTCACCACCACACTCCCCAACCTCGCTACCTGTTGTCTTCTGCGCTCAACATTTTATTTTTCACGTTGGATCAGAAATAACTGAGAAAACATAAAATAGGGTAAGATGATAAAACCACAATAGGACCTTCAGCAGTCCTTCTTTGGTTTAAATGGTTTTGTACGAAAATTGCATAACGAAAACTCACTCTGTATAACTCGGTCAGTTTGAAATTGTACAGAGAACAATGGAACGCCAAAGATTCTACAAATTTCATCAAAATTCGTTCTGTAGTTCGGGAATTATCATGCGTACAAACACAAATTGACTCTGAAAAAATTACATAATAAACGTGAAAAATAAAATTTATTTATTTAATAAATAATAATATATAACTATGAAATACGTCATAACTAGGAAAAATGGACAGACAAAAGAAAAATAAAAACACCGCTTGAGTCTCTTGATGAGACGGTTGACGTGAGGTTTAACGCATAAACCCCAAAAACTGCCGAAATAATGAAAGTATAGACATGAAATTTTATATTTAAAGTCAAAACCTAATGAGGACATAACATGTCAAATTTCAGCTGAATCGAAAGAAGGGAAGAGGAGGATCAGAGGGGGCTCAACTCAAAAACTCCAATAACTGCCGATGTAATGAATTTATCGATACAAAATTTAGTATGAGGATTTACGAGCTCCTATGTAATAATAGCGCAAACGGTCGACTGGTTTTGGAGGGGGAACGAAAAGTGAATTATTTCGTTCTGCCGAAGTACATTGTCGGTGATTCACCGACGATTTTTTCAAATCATTTCTTAGTTTTTTCTCTTCTTCTTTCTGTTTCACTGAAGCACTGAGATTGAATTGTGTTTACATTTCGGTTTACTTTCAATTTGATTCAAAATAACATTGACACCATAATGACGAGGGTGAGTAAGTAAATACGCACTGCAATTGTTTATCTAAATACGTTTAATTTATATTTAAAAAATTATAATTTATTTTTTATCAATTAAAAATAGTATATACTTAAGTATTAGCCTCTGTATGACATTGAAGAGAAAATATAATAATATGAAGAAAAATATAATAATACAATGAAATAATAACAAAAAGGAAACATGTTGTCAATGTAATAGTTTATTTTATATGTATGTTACTATAGTGAGGCCGGTGAATCATGTCCCTCGGAACGTTGAAAATTGGGATATGGTGAGCTGCGATGTTGACGCTTGCTCTTGCCAATTTTTTTCTTTTTGACCCCCTCAGTTCTTTCATTATCTACCTAAATGTTCCAAATTTTTTAAGATGTTAACTCCAAAATATTCCTCATTCCTCTTTGGATCATATTTTATCCTGGCTTAGTCACCCATGAATTACCTGTTTATCGTTTTCGGTGAATAATCCATAAGATTAGTATTTTCAGTTTATATAATATAAATATCTTAAACCTATAATATATATTATATTAAAATTACATTATATAGGTTTAAAATAAGATTACATGGGAGTGCAATGCTACAACAGAGCGAGAAGAGGTAAGAGTGGCAACGTTGGACTGTTGTCAAGGCAACATAACGCTCTTGCCACTCTCCTATTGGCCCCAAGCGGCCTGTCATTCCCCTCGACATGATACCGGCCTTACTATAATTGATTCTTCTGTATTGTTTATAAGACTATTGTGAATATACACACATACAAAATAAAATAATATTAGAATATGAGATCACAAAATTGCATTTCGAAATACCTAATTAAAAATGTATATGTTATTAAAATAAGTTGAGTGAAAAAAGAGATTAAAAAAAAAAAAATATATCAAAATAACGAATGTTCTATTAAATAATTTTTTTTAAACTACTTATTTGCGCACAATATTTTGAGTAATAAAATGTTGAATATATTCACTTGTCTTTTAAAAATGTATCAAGTACAAAAAATACACTTTATCGTATTAAATCTTTCAATACCATTTTTTTTTTTCAAATATTAGACTTGCTTATGAAAAAAAATATAGATAAATAACTGTTTTAAAAAATTAATTGTAAATTAGAAAAGATTGTGGAAAAAAAAACAAAAAAACGTTGAATGTAAAAAGAATATAGAAATGGAAGATGAAATTAAACGGCCAGCATTTAACACTGAAATTACACCTATACCTAGAAAATTTCATGACTAGCTCCAATACCCACTTTTTCGGGATATTTAAATTCAATATTAAACAATATTTTCAGATATTTGAAGTTGTTATAATTGATCAATAATTGATATCTTAAAGGTTTTATAAATGAAACCTCAATAATATTATTTACTGAAATTGTTAAACCAATAAAATAAAGTGTGGTTTAGCTTCCTCACGTACTCCCAATTGGGGCAGAAAGGACTCTATAGGCTGCTACCTTTTTTTTAAAGTTCTAAAATTGACTCTGTTCCTACAGCAGTTTTCCCTTAATTTATTAAACTTATTTTCAATTGAACAAATAATGGGAATCTATGAAAATGCTCACATCATGAAACAGCTACCAAGCCACTAGGCCATGAGGAAGCTCAACTTAGACAAATATTCTCACCAACGACGAAAAATGTATTAATGAAATTTATAAAGGATAAAAAAAAGTATTAAAGTTACCTACCTTTATAAAATTTTGAATTTTGAACTGAATTTTTAACCCTTCGAGAAAAATATTGCATAACACTTTTTCTCATATAATTATGATACTTGTCAAAAATAAATATTTACTTTAATTAAAAATGAAGTAATTTACTTGAATAATAAATTTAAATATTAAAATAAAAACATGTGAAGGTTATATTGACCCGAGGTGACTACAAGTGTAACTTGTATGTGTGAGCTGCGCGCGCAACCGTCTGACACACACACACTTACGCAGCATTCACATCAACGAGAGTCACGGTATGAGATAGCCCCTACCGAGAGCTAAGATGTTTACACATTGAAAAAAATGGCAAATAATAGTTTTAAATAAAATAGTTTTTATTATAATTGTGACTCTTGCCCCGGCTTAAATTTATTGTTGACCATTGTGAATGTTGCTATAAAAATGAGTATTTTACATCAACTTCTCAATGAACCTGTCACAGGATTATAAATTGAAAATGTGATATTTTGAATTAATGAGATAGTTTCTCTGAACCGTCCACCTAATTGGATCAACAGAGATCTCGGCATTTGACTCCAAACTCAGTGCACAAACACTCCTGACAGGGACCGGAGAGTTCTGTGATGACCCTTCCCACTCGGTACATCCTTCCGTAGATGTTGCACCCGGCCAGTTTCACCATTCCAACTCCTATTTCTTCTTTCGCCACTTCCTCCAGTTTCCCCTTTGTTGTTGTACCAAGTAGTGTCATTTTCGTTGTTGTTATATCCTTACCGTTTTGTTTTTCAGAAAAGTTTGATTCATTTTTATTTTTATAATTATTAAATATTGGAATTGCTGAGTTTGTGTCTAGATTTTTATCTTTCTGATTTACACCATAATCGAAGTCTAAATTTTCAATAGCATTATTTATGTCTTGTTTAGAATCGGTTTGAGATATCCCGTTGTAGAGGAGAGTTGAGGGCTGTTTCGTTGTGGTCCGTGTCGCGTTAGGCCTTCTTGTCGTGCTCTTTTCGATAGTTTCCCCTCGAAATAGTAAATCTAAAACTGAGCCCAAGGAGAAAGAATCCTCTTCCTCTTCTTCGCTCTTGATAGATGTTTCAGATCTCAACGTTGTCACATTGTATTCTTCTGTTTTAACGGCTGTAACATTTTCAATTGTGTTCCTTACTCCGGTCGCTGAGTATGTCATGTTCTTTTCAGAAGAAATGATTGTAGAGTTTTTTTTGTTCTTCAGATCCTTTTTGGATATTGTTGTGAGATTTTGAAGATGTGGAAGCATATCTTTCATTATGTCTATTAAATCTGGCGCAGGTTCTGTCCGAATGACATCTTTGAAAGGATTTGGTGTGACGATTACGTCTGCAATCGTTACTGCAGGGATATTTGATAAATTCTCTGGTACTAACGTTGACGCTTCTAATGCTTCAATAATTTTTGATGGATTATCATTACCTGAAAATAAATAATTTCATGGTAAATTAATTGTTCTTAAATTGCATTAAATACACACGACTTCTAAGTTAAGAAATGCGGACATATTGTGGAAATTTATAGCAAAATAAATGAAACAAACATCTTTTTGAAATATTGTCTATTCCACAAACACTGTATACATAATCTACCAGTTTTGGCATTATACCATCGTCAGGTTTAGTTATAAGCTAAGACAGTTTGCTGATTGCGAACCATTCTTATACATCATGTAAAGAAGAGGGTTGGCATTTCAACTTGAAAATCCCCTCAGGCTGTTAGGGAGTTATTATGACCAGAGCGTTTCGAACCCGCGATCTTGAGCTCAGTAAGTAGGCACGCATACCACTGAGCTATCGGCGGCCTCATTCTAACAAGATAAACTAATTTATACGTGAAAAGGTTTTACAATGAACAAAATGATTACTCATGACGAGAATATTAATACAATTTAAATCAGAAAATTTTCCAATCTTAAATATATCTCAACTTCGCCTCAACCACAAACTGGGTGTCTACAAGACCGTTATCAGACCCATCTGGACATTTGGCGTACAGCTCTGGGGTTCAGCTAAGCCCTCACACACCAAAAGAATTCAAGCCATCCAAAATAAAATCCTCCGAACAATCACACAATGCCCTTACTACGTATCAAACATAACATTACATACCATTCTTACACGAAGTTAGACAACAATTATATACACATTTGCACAAGTTCACGACACATCCAAAAACACTGGTGGAAGCCATGTCAGTCCGGTCCTTGCCGGGCGGACCTCCTCGGCGACTGAATCGTCGTTGGCCGCGTGACCTCCTGCCTGAGGAGGACCCCTGAGGAGGCGGTGGTGTTGACCAGCCGTCTCATCAAGAGAGTCAAGTGGTGTTTCTGTTTTTCTTTGTGATTATATTTCCTAGTTGTGATATACTTCATAGTTGGAAATTAAGTAATAAAGGTGAAAAAAAAAATATATATATATATAACTAAATGAATAACAATAATGATATAAATTAAAATTATAAAAACTATAAAAAAATAAAGAAATTACCAAACAGTGATAAATATTGACTAAGATATATAATTGAATAACAATCACCATCACACTAAACACTAACTGGAAATAAATAAAACAAACTCATTTTTTGAAATATTGTCTATTCCACTAAAGATATTTATAAAACTACCGGTTTCGGCCTCACACCAACTTCAGGTCTAGTTATGAACTAAGTTTGTTTTATTTATTTATTACAAATTCCACAATATGTCCGCGTTCCTCAACTTAGAAGTTACTAACAGAAAGGTTCGTATTCATCAAACGACTTCATCAGACTTACAATTAGTTTCTAACTAAACCTGACGATGGTATAATGCCAAAACTGGTACTGTATGTATACTGTTTTGTGGAATAAACAATATTTCAAAAGGATGTTAATTCGTGTTTATACGAAATCGAATGATGTGTCGAATCATATTATTAAATACAATTGTTTTTACTTAATGCCTTAAAAATAATTTTGAAGGACTTCGCTCACGATTGTATCATGATGCATGAGTTTTTGGGGCAAGTTTCTCCCCTCATGTGCACTCATATTCAGCACTTCCTATCCCTCTTGGTATGCCACCACTGCTGACCAGAGGCTGGCAGAGTGAGGTGGTGCGGGGATCACCGGGGCTACCGTGATCTCCTCTACCTCCATTAAATTGGAGAAATGTGTTTCCAGGGATCTAGAGCTGAATTTATTTATTTATTTAGTACTTTATTTCTTATTAATAACCTTTTGTGCATATTTTAGTTATTGTGTATTTATTATACATTATTTTGTACATATCCACCATTTTTTAGAGATATTTTTATTTATATTTGTTACTAGCAGTAATACCCGGCGTTGCCCGGGGAACTTCGAATTTTCTCCTAATATCTCTAGTTCGAATTCTGTTCAATTCTTCAACAGTACATTCATGATATTATAATTTTCAATTATTCATACAGAATAAGGCTTATAGTCCTTCAACGGCAGACACCCGAGCTAGTAAATTTTTAGGAGTCCTAGGCACCACAGCTAGTATATGCCTTGCAACGGCAGACACCCCAGCTAGTAAATTTTTAGGACCACTGGGCACCACAGCTAGTATGCGACGTTCAACGGCGGAAACCACAGCCAGTGAATACTTATCATCGCTGGACATCCTAGACAGTGCGTAAATAAGAACGCTTGTGACCCCAGCTAGTAAGTTTTTAGGACCACTGGGCACCACAGCTAGTATGCGCCTTTCAACGGCAGACACCTCAGCTAGTAAATGTTTAGGACCTCTGGGCACCACAGCTAGTATGCGCCTTTCAACGGCAGACACCCCAGCTAGTACGTAGTTAGGAACGCTGGGCACCTTGCAGCTTCCTTACATTCCTTGTACATAATGCCATTTATTATTTTATTTTAAATCATTGTCATCAAATTTACCGAATAAATAAAAAAATTCACTCAATGTATCAATTTATCTGAATAATGAATCTGAAAATTCCCTTTTATTCAGACGTTTCCTTGATTTGCGCGAAATAATTTAGTGTCAAAGAAAAAAAACCATTCTATTACATAAATGTTTTTTTATGACATTTTTGTCCAATGTGAACCAATCGTACTCCAATAATGAATTTTAAATGTAAGCAAAATGTTTTTAGGTAACTGGTCAATAATATATATGGTTATTAAAATCTGAAAAAAATAATAATTACCACAAACAATTTGTCCACAGCAGACTTTCTTATTGTTGGGAATTCGATGGCATCCTTTGTTGAGTGGGGGACAGTCTGGTTTCTGACAATGGACCTCTCCATAGTAGCAGACACACAGCTCGCAGGCGTTAGGCTCACTAACCACTTCCCCGTGGTGGTAGGTAACACCCCCCTTCTCACATTTATCTAGGCACAAGTAATTATATACACACATAAATATATAATAAAGTAATTATATATACATATACCATATTTCATCATTTGTTGATCTAATTTAAAATCGGTCATTCAATTTCTCCCATCCTCTTAGGAGGGGGTGGGGGGAGGGGGTGGGGTGGGGTGGAGGGGGTGGGGTGGGGTGGGGGAGGGCTCCGACTTTATTGAAATGTGAGCAAATACTTATTCGATCAATATCATTTCTCTAGTGAAAAAGCGCATGGGTGAAAATAGGGTGTCGCATTGAAGTTCGGCCGTACTCTATCTATTTTAAATTAGATCAAGAAATGATGAAATATGGTATTTGTTTGTGTTTCTATAAGTGTAAGATCTGGGAGAAAAGTGAAGATCTGAATATTTTATTGAAATTTTGACCAGAATATCTCCATGAGTATTTATTCCATATATATCTTCATTTTTATTTTTAAAAAAGAAAAAATCTTATAGCTCCCAAGGGGTAGGATTTTCGCAACAGTCCCTTGCCATGAATTAAAAATTTCTTATTCTGAAAAATATAAAATAGAGACAAATAAAGAACCTATTATGGGTATATATATATTTGAAAAATAATGATAATACTAAATAAATGCTCACTAGAGTTGTAAACATAAATTGCTAAATACAGATAATAACGATTAGTAGTATAGTTAGTTATTGTGACTCATGCCCGGGCTTTAACTACAGGTCATATCGCCTACTACCAGAGCACTCCTTCGTATGCTCTAAGCCCGACTCTACACTAGGAATCTTAAAGTTTGCCTACCCAGGTTTATTCACCTAGAGTAGGGTGAGTATCTGACAACGCACAAGCTCGGCACCATCGCTTAACATCCCATCCGAGCCTGCTCAAGGTTTTTTTTTCTATCTCCCAGATGAAAAACCTAAGGGCTTCGGCGGAGTTTTGAACCCGCGAGTTTAGTAAGCAAGTAATATTATATAATTCTTCTATAATAATGAAAATAAAATAGAAGATATCTTGTATTTTGGTTATTTATTTTTAATGAGACATTTATTGCAAGTTGTAGAGATATTTAAAATAAAAAATTATACCATACAAATATTAATATAACATTCTAGAAACCATGAACTATGGTGGCATTTGTAATTTCTCTTAAACGTATAAAACAATAATTTTTCTGTGTATAATTTTACAATAATTTTGCGAAGATGATTCAATGATAATGTAACACCAACTTAAAAACTATATAAAAATGTAAGCTTACTTTCTTCAAACAGCTTGGGAGGTTCTGTAATGGGAGGAAGTAGTGTCTCCGACGTAAGCTCCAGTGGGACCCCATTATGTCCCGTGGTGAAAGGCTCCTCAAATTTGGATTCGTAAAAAGGTCCGTCCATTGTAGGGTCACGTGGTACAAAGCCCCCTGCAAAACAGTTCATTATTTACGTATGTTCAACATTTAACTGCGTACCACAATCTCAGAATTGTATCTTCAAATGGAATGTTTTACGACAACACACTACTCGCTACATACGCAGACGACACAGCCATTCTCTCTACACACTCAAACCCAACACAAGCAAGCTCACACTTACAGTCACATTTACACCAGCTAACAGATTGGGCCAACAAATGGAGAATAAAAATTAATAGATAATGAGAGATTTTTATCACTGCAAACTACATTCACTCACAGATACAACACTTGTTCACCAGTTTACATGAACAACCAGCCCATTCCACCATCCAACACATATCAGATATCTAGAACTTCATTTAGACAGACGTTTAACTTGGACAACCCACATCAGACTGAAACGCACAGACATCAAAAGACGATTTGAACGACGATCGGCCTTATCTCTTGAGAATAAACTTCACATATACAAACTCAATCATCACTCCAATCCACTTGTTCAACAATTATACACGAAAATTCTCCCTACAAATCCACTCCGATGCATTAAGCGGGCGGGCATGGTAGAGGGACCTGCTCCAGGACTAGCCTGGACTCCTCTTCGGTCACTTACCTCAGTAGTACAGCCGCGCACTTGACATTGCTCAATTATCGCAATTACTAATGGCAACTCGTTGTAAATATGTATTATAAATAAAATAAAAAATAAAATTGAATGTTTCAATGATAAAATTGTCATATAAAGAAAAAAATTTCGAATAAAAATATAGAAATGTTTCTTACGAAAATGTTGAGCTGTAAACAATTTGCTTAGTTTGTTGTAATTATTACCATTTAGTAAACTATATTTCATTACAAAATAATATTACTGAATATTTCTCGTTTTTCCAAAACGTTTTGAGGTATATAACTATACCGTATATATATAATAACCAATTTTCATTATAGAAAAGTCATCGGTGAATCACCGGCAATGTCTTTAACCAGTACAAATTAATTAATCAACCGTTTGATCTAAAAAATAATAGTTGACTTACATAGGGATTCATAGTAAATTTCATATTAATACATTGGCAGTTATTAGGATTTTTGAGTTGAGCTCCCTCTTCTGATCCCCCCATTCTCTTCGGCCGATTTAGCGAAAAATATGGGGTTTTGGATTTAAATATAAAATTTCATATCGATACATTCATTACATCGGCGGTTCCTAGAGTTTGTGTGTAAAACGTCTCCCTAATCCCCTTCTTCCCTTTGACCTATTTGGCTGAAAATCAATAGGTGTTGTCCTTGGGGGATTTTGGATAATCATATAAAATTTCGTATAAATACGTTATTCATTGTTTCAGGAGTTATTGTGTTTACAGAGGGACAGAAAAGCAACATCGAATTTCTGACCAATTACATACTACGTTCAATAATCACGTATTAGATTAATACTAAAATATAGCATGAAAAAAATATATGTATACAAAGTTAATATTTAAATTTGTCGAATTTAATTCCCTTAATCAAATTGACGATTCTTGTTTTCTCACGACATTCTTTATACCAATAAAATATATTTACAAAATCAATTGATGCAATAGTAAACAATTGCGCCAAAAATATGAATAAAAAAAAAAGTTACCTTCAGTTTCGATTGGAGGTGAGAATCTATTTTTGTTAGGTGCGTCAAAGTAAATAGATGTGTCTGTCTTGATTTCAGATCGTCTGTTGTCATCATCAGACTCATTCAAGACAGCGTCAGCAGCCACGAAAGGAATAATTCTATAAGAACAGAAATTAGGGTACAATCAAAGTGTATTGTAACTACTATTATTATGAGTATATTTTCTGAAATGATATAAGAAAAACTTCAAATATTATAGAAAATAAAAGCTCTACGGAGCAGTGTCATCATATTTTGTATATTAAATTATATTATATATTTTGTACAAAAAAATAATTAAAAATTGCAAATATTTTATTAATATATTTGTAAGTTTTTACTCATATATAGACTAGTCATAAATAAAAGAAAATTGAATTGTTACAATTTTAATACCAATAAGATTTATGTCTTCCTAAAGAAAAAAAAAAGAAAAAAAGAAATAGAAGAAAATGTAAATTTGAATTCGTTCTGTGACATATACGGTATTGTATTAAGGTAAATATATGGTTCCTTCAAAGTTCTGTCGTGTTTTTTTTATAAAGGAATGTTTATTTTGACTGTAGCGTCTTTGTTATGATTCTAATTCCAATACGACCTTTGCTAATGTAAACAGCATTTCTACCATCTGTGAAAACAGTACAATGTTTTAATCCAGTCACTGCTAGACGTTCAAACGAATTTATTAAAATGGTTTGCATTGAAATTCAAATTAGGTCGATTTTACTTTATGAGTTTAAACTCGGCTTAAAAGCTACTGTGGCCGCTCGAAAAATATGCTCCGTGTTTGGTGAAAAGCCTGTCTCTGAGCGTAAAGCTCAAGTTTGATTTTCCAAATTTCGTCAAAGCGACGAAACGCTCGAAGAAGGGACTCGTCCTGGAAGACTTCAAGTTGCCGAAGAACAGCAAGTTCGGGAATTAATGGAGTCGGATCCACGTCAAACATGTTCGGAAATAGGTAACAGACTAGATATTTCAGAAGCAACAGCCTGGAGATACCTACATCAAATGGGAAAAATAAAAAAGCTTGAAAATTGGGCCCTCATAAGTTATGGGATGCCAATAAGATGATTCGATTAACATCTTCATCTCTACCTTCTCGATTAAAAAATGATACATTTTTAGACAGAAAAATCACTTGCGATGAAAAATGGGTATTATACAATAATTTTAGGCTGTGTTATCAATGGCTCTTAGCTGAAGTTTTCTTGTCAGGCAAAGGCGTCGGGCACTATGAGCTCCTAAGTCAGGGGCAAACCATCACTGCAGAGATCTACTGTACGATATTAGACCGCTGTCAGCCTAAACTTAAAACATTCTATCCAGAACTAGTGAATAGAAGAGGAGCCTTGCTCCTTCAGGACAATGCTCAGCCACATACGGCAAGGTTGACCAGGGATAAATTGATAGATATTGGATGGGAAACTTTACCCCACCCGCCATATTCCCCAGACCTATCTCCACTGATTTTTAGATCTCTGGACAATAGCCTCAGGCAGAAATGTTTTGATAACCGGCAAAGCCTAGAATCGGAGTTAAATAGGTTTTTTGGCAGCAAAAATCCATCGTTTAAAAAAAAATGTAAAAATATTTGGGACCTTCCGTTACGTTGGGATAAGATTGTTGATTGTAATGGCGATTATTTTGATGAATAAAAAAATTTATATATATATATATATATATATATTACTTTCTTTAGTTTTTAATTACCTAAACAAACGACAGGACTTTTGAAAGGACCCGGTATAAAGTACCTAAATATTATGTATATATCACAGGTAAGTATAATATACCTAAATAATGTAGAATATATTTATTATATAATATATAGCATTAAGAGTATATTTTCTGAGAATATATAGAAAAAACGTGTTATAAAATATTCATTAAAAAAAAAAGAAGTAGAACTTAATTTTTGGAAAAAAATTATAAAACTATACCATTGGAGAAATACAAAAATTTTTTCTTCAGACTTGAGATAGAATCATCCTGAACTGAACTATAGCTTTCTGAAATCTATATTTTTGAGAGAATTCAACGTAAGCAATCCGTCAATCAGCATTATTATTGCTAAATTGTTTTCTTTCGGTTAAAATCAGAAATCGGCAATGGCGAATTATTACTTGTACAAATATTATCTCCATTTTTGAATTTCACTGTATTTATGTTTAAATTAATTTTCCTCACCATTATTATTTCTTATTATGTCAACTTTGCAATATTTCATTACTAACAAAACATTATGGTCTATAATTAAATAATTATAATAAATATTTATCCTCCCTCCCCTTAACCCTATTATTACATAAATCATTTTCTATAAATTTCATTTATTTTCTGCAATTATTGTTATTAGTATTATTATATTTATTATTTGATATTTAATCACTTGCTCTTTATTTATTATTACTAGTTATAATTATCTTTTATTATCTATTTTAAATTATTTATACATATCTTTTTTTAATTTCATAAAGTTTATCTTATTAATTTCTTTTTTATAGTATTCTTATTGAAATTTACAAATATATGTTTAGAATTAAAGCTTTTATTATCTGTTATATTTTATTATATTATTACTACTTCTAGTTGATATTCTTCAACTGAGATAATGTTAATATCTGTATGCATTTATCTTTTTTCGTTAGTAAATTTATTTAAATAAGCATACTCAACAGATTGTAAATAGTATATTGGGCTCAGTACCGTCAATAAAAATGATTATTATCATTATTATTATATTACGAATCGGTATTGGGCAAACATATCTGAAATAGCAACGTAAATTACATTATGTGGATCTCCTTTAGTAGTATTCTACATCATTTTGCATTCATATAACATTTAAGAAAATCTTCTTTGACAAAAATAATCTTACAGTACTTTTAGTAGATAATTATGATGCAGATTCAAGTGACTTTCGGATTTCAGGAAGTTTACGTAGTTCATGAGCAGTGATTGGGGTCGTTAACTAAAGAACTGTAAGACTGTAGGATAGTGTCCTACTTGAGGTTAGGTAGAGAGGGTGGGAGTGACGACTGGTAGTCAATTTCATAGTCCTGGTCCTTGAGGCGAGTCCTGTTGATGAGAGCCTCAATGAGGGGGTCTGGAATGGTCCGGACTGGAACCGGACTGGACCTGTCATCCTGACTGACTGAAGTTGTGGCTTCCTCCCGGGTCGTTGCTGACCTCAGCTGCGTGTCGTTAGTGGCTAGGACGACCTCAGTACTTCCTGGTGGCTCTGTGTCGGTCTGCTCCATCAGGGTGCTGCTCTCTTCCCAGCTCTCAGTACCATCTGAGTAGGTAGTGCCAGCTTCTGTGGTTGTTGACATCATCTCTGTACTCCACATGTCCACAATCTGGAACATCAGTATCTTGTATATATATATTGCTTCGAGTATTTTAACTTTAAAAAATGTGAAAATAAAAAAAAAAAAGTCAGACAATTGGGACGAATCCATTCCACCTCCATTACTTTAGTGCTGTTTAATATATCTTGTATTAACACTCTGCCTGCGTTTCTAATACAATGTTTATAGTATTCAAAATATCTACGATACTTGAGGGCGCCGGTAGCTCAGTGGTATGCGTGCTTGACTTCTGAGCTCAAGAACGTGGGTTCGTAACCCGACCGAGGCCCTTAGTTTATTTTATCTGGGAGGTAAAATAAACTTAAGCACGCCGTCCTTCGGATGGGACGTTAAGCGATGGTCCCGAGCCTGTACGATGTCAGGTACTCGTTAAAGACCCCTACCCTAGATGAATAAAAAAATTAGGGTAGGCAAAATTTAGGACTCCCAGGGTAGAGTCGGGCTCATGTTCACCAGGGTGACGAAAGAGCGCTCTGGTAGTAGGCGATATGACCTCGTAGTTAAAGCCCGGGCATGAGTCATAAACCCTAACCCTCTACGATACTTTAAGTAGAAAAATAAAACGGTATGACAAACATACTGTTTTATTTGAGGAAAAAATGTCTTAATTATCAAATGTCTTATTTGTCTTAATTATCATGCATACAATGCTAATATCGGCCTTAATTTAGAATAAGAAAAGTAACAAAACCTAAGATGAATAACCACCCGGAAGGTCACGCTTTAATATCCTCAACTCAGTTCTTATTAATTTTAATAATTAATAAATTATTGTTCATATAGGATAAAATAATAGTAGCATGACCTGACATCATTAACCTCCTAGGTTATACAATCCAGAGTTACAGCGTATATCGCTTTTGCGCATGCACCGACTTTCCCCTAAAACCATAGGGTTCTTCCTCTTTACGTGTCAAACATTCAACCAAAATTTGGTTTCGATATTCTTCAGACTAACAGATTAGATGGAACGGTAAAATTAAAAGCTATTATACAGTAAATAAAACTTAGTGAACCGTAATTCATGAATACCTTTGTTGAAGAGTCTTCTAGCGATTCAGCAGTACCTTTAAAAATATAAAATAAATAAATAATAATTATAAAAAAATAATAGTAAGATAGAAAAAGAAGTTATGAAAGTTTTCTTTATGATGAAAAAAAAAAAATATATATATATAGCAAAGTATTTCATTAATGAAGTAAATAGCAACTTTTATTCACTCCCAACGACCATAGTCCATAGATTAGGGAGTGTTTAAGAAAAAAGTCTTTCTCTGAATAAATGGACGTCATATCGATCTTTATATCTTGTGTCCTCAATAAAGTGTTGCAGAGACTAGGACAAATGACCATCGGAAGGGAAATGGAGAGAAGCTGAAGGAGGAAATCATGCATTGTCTGCAATGTTCGGTGTTGCGTTGTTCTGCAACAGGATCAGTCCACTTCTTGAAGCCAGACCTTAAACCGGACAGACTCTACAGTTGGCGGCTTACTTCATCAATGATGGTTCCGAGTAGTCAATCCACTCTATGTTCCACCAGACAGACATCACTTCATTTGGGTAGAGAAGCAAGCTTTGACACAACAAGTTTTTAGCTAAGACTTGCGCACTTCAATAAATAAAGAAATACAATTTCTTTAGATTATTTAGAATATTTTGTTATTATTTTTTGAACTTTATGTTAAAAGCCAAATATTTTGTTTGTATAAATATGCCAACCTAGTAAACTTAATACATAGTTGCTGTTGTATTTTATACACTATATGTATACATATTTTTTGTAAAATTATACAATATAAATGTTAAAACAAGTTCTTTGTTTTTATTTACTTTAAAATCTGATATCCTTATTACTTCCTTAGCTATACAAAGTATAGCAGAAGTTACGTAATCGGTGAGAAATTCGATACAGAGTTTTCCCCAAAACTTCAAGTTTTCCGACCCCATGATTTCAAAAATGAAAAATAAAATTTCGGTGTGTCTGTGAAGACGATACCTCCGGCTAGAATGAATGTAACGCGAATATTTTATGTGTGTATAGAGAACTCCATAATGAGGACATCTAGTGAAGAGAAAGGGAGAGTTAAGGGAGAGGCTTAAACTCAAAAACTCCAATAACTGCTGTTCTAATGAATTAATCGAAGCAAAATTTCATATATAAATTCAAACTTCCTTAAGGAGAACACGATATCGGAGGAAGGGAAGAGGTGGGTCAGAGCAGGGCACGTTTCAAAAACGCGGATAACAGCCAATATAATGAATGTATCCGTACAACATTTAGTGTCAGCTTTTATGGAACTATTGGTTTTGGACGGGCGGAGCGAAAAATTAATTGATTAATTCGTTTTGGGGAAGTACATTGCCGGTGATTTATTTTTAACTTTCTTATACCTATAGTATAAGGAAGTTTTTTTTTTTTTTTTAAGTTGGTGGAAGTCACTCATGAGCGGTACTGAGGCTCTCGCCCATACCCAGCCGAGGATAGAATCCAACCTGCTAAACATATGTAGGATATCCTACTGGGGTGGAAATGGGTCTAGGGTGGAGTTAGTTCCTTGGAATAGAGGAGGAATTGGAACATTTACTACTTTGCTCTGGTCCCAGGGACTGGTGCCAGTAACAACAGCCACTACGAATCCAACCTGTTTGTGGTGCCGCTTGGCAGCAACCACCCCCGTAGTACCAATTTAGCTAAGGGTGTGAGAACTGCCCGCCTCAAGGTCCAGAAGGGTGCGAGGGGGAAGCATAAGGAAGTAGGTATTGTAATCCTGCAAAAATCCGAGATCGAGGTTTCAACTGATTTTCACGTTTTAAGATCCCCTGAATACGTTTTGACCATTTTCGCAACGATGTCCGTGCTTGAGTGTCTGATTAAAAAGTGTGAGCTCTACCGCAAAAAACGATTGTAGCTATGAACTTGAAATTCGGAATGAAGACAACACATGTTCTAACTTAGGTCTGATTAGATTTTTTCCTTTTGAGAGCACCTTCCCCTGGACATAACTACATTTTACAAGATACAGCCAAACTTTTATGACCAAATCAAAAATCATTTTCAAATAATAGTTTTAGGTAATACTAAAATACATAATTTAAATTAAATATAATTTTTTACAGGTCGTAAAAAAAAGTTTTGAAACATATATTTTTAGACGTTTCCTTGATTTACCCGTAAACGGTTAGTCCTATCGAAAAATTAATTGTTATAAAATTTCCAATCGTTAATAAGTCCTCAGATTTGAGATAGGATCAATATGACAAAAGTTATAGAGCCCCGAAAAATGTAAACTAAATGTCTATAAGGAATATATCTAAGTAATATTTAAATCGTAACTCATAGCAACGAACTTTAAAATATGATTCTTGTATTGGTAGTTTTTTCTAAGTTGAGGAATTCGGATATATTGTGGGATTTGTAATAAATAAATAAAACAAACTTATTTTTTGAAATATTGTCTATTGCACTAAAGATATTTATAAAAATAAAACTACCGGTTTCGGCCTCACACCATCGTCAGGTCTAGTTATGAATTAGACCTGACGATGGTGTGAGGCCGAAACCGGTAGTTTTATTTTTATAAATATCTTTAGTGGAATAGACAATATTTCAAAAAATAAATTTGTTTTATTTATTTGGTAGTTTTTTTTGGAAATTATAAAAATTAAGATAAATATATGTGACGAGGCCATTACAAGATTTTCCTTTAACAACGCTTAGAGATCACTAAGGAGTGGGAAGGCCCCCACTTTTTCTCAAAATCATTTCATTTTGTCTCTTTGTATAGCGTTATCTTGAGAGTAGACATTCTTATATCCAGTAATGCCAGTAAGAAATAATTTTGAGAAGGGGGAAAGAGAGTGATCTATAAGCGTCCTGTAATGGCCACATCACAATTTTTTATAAAGGTTATGGCCAGAGTACTCACTACAATTGTAGCTGGAGGGGCAGCAGTGTCCAGGAGGAGTGACAGGGATACAGAGCTCTGTGGAGACAGTACACAGAATGGGCTCACATCGGAGATCCCCCTTCACACAGTAGCAGTTCTCACAGGAGGCGCCTTCAACCCTCTCGCCTTCAGGGTAGCTCGTTCCATTCACCCAACACCCTTCAACAGAACAGTATGTAAAATTTAGATTTAGTCATGATTCATGCCCGGGCTGCAACTACGAGGTCATATCACCTACTACCAGAGCGCTCTTTCTTCATTCTGGTGGACATGAGCCCGACTCTTTTGTGGGAGTCCTAAATTTTTATTCACCTAGGGCAGGGATTGTGATGTAAAAAATACACACATTGTAATTATTAAAATATTCAAGAGTTAATTATTATTTTATTAAGAAAAGAATCGCGGAAATGTTGATTTTTCTTATAAAAACAGCTAAAATGTTGAATTTTCATAAAAACAGCCGTTAGACATTAATAAATTAATTAGTGAATATAATGATAAAATGATAGACCATTCGCTTTTTTTTAAAAAAATGAGTGGAGAACAACCAACGATTGAAACAAATGCCGGCGATCAGCTGTTTTATATAGAGAAGCACAGTCGAAGGAGAGTGGTGTTAGGGTAAACACGTCTGAGTGTGAGAGATGAAACGAGCAGTTCTTCAAGTGTTAACAGTCGAGTGAGAGGAGTGTTTTTTTTTGTTTTTTTTTTGGCCTCGGCAGACAACACACTAGCCATCAATGTGTTATATGTAGTTATATTTACGACATCCATGGCCCCGGGAGGGAGTTCTATCTACGAAATAAAACTCACTCCCAGACCATGCGACCAAAGCCCTACGCTCTAGCCCGCACGGCCACCATGGCTCCGAGAGGAGTGTTAGACTTACAATACGGAGATGAGCCAAGGTCATATTTGCCCAGTATAAAACTTTTAAAGAGTGGCCACAGAAAAAAGACTGATGTAGTTTTAGAAATTAGTTAGTAAGAATTTTTGTATATAATTTAATTTATTTTATTTTCCAAATGTATATTTTTGATTTTTATTATGTACGTTAAATATCAATAAACCCAATATTTTGTTCTCGATTCTATGCTATTCATTTTCCCTGTCAACCAAATAAGAAAATATGTTTGGATTAGATTGAATTTAAAAAAAATTAATGGCATCTCAGCATTATATATTTAGAAGAATCCAAATGAAGTAATTATTAATTCAAATTCTTTTATATATGTGCACTTTCTTCAAAATGGCGCGTCATCATAAACTTTCTATATATTTTTATTAGGGCCCTTTTCGGAAACCATTATAGAAAGCAAAATTTAGAAGAGAGTCAGCAAACAATTTCTACAGGAAATATGATATTTTTATTATTTGTTTATTTTTTATTCTATTATTAATTTTTTTTATAAATACATTTTTTAAATTATCACAGGGTCTTTAACGAAAGTACCTGACATCGTACAGGTTCGGGACCACTGCTTAACGTCCCATCCGAAGGACGGTGTGTTCAAGTTTATTTGACCTCCCAGATGAAATAAACTACACGCCTCGGCCGGGTTTTGAACATGCGATCCTGAGCTCAGTAAGCAATCATGCATACCACTGAGCTATCGGCGTCCTCTTTTAAAATGTATGTACATTCAGTTCAGTGGGAGGTTGAGGTTACTAGGGCCAAACTGAGCGCTCCTAGACTCCATCCACTCTAGGAATAGCCTACTAGATAAACATGAAATTCTTATTACGCGATATGAAAGCAAAAATGTATTTAAAACTACTCATTCATTGAGTAATAAATACTCATTCATTTAAAAATACTCATATTCATAATATTAAATATATATAGGATGTGGCCATACCAGGACTTTCTTGTACCCACCAGTTTTGTACACATCACTCTCCGTCCATATAACCAAGTCTTATTATGACCATATCACCTATATTTAATTTTTTATTTATTTTTTATAATTTTTAATAAAAACTGCCAATATTAATAAAGATATTTTTAAAATTAGAAATGTTCATTTACGTTCTATGGTGCGCTATAAATTTAGTCGTATTGGTCCTAACTCAAATCTGAGGACAGATAGGCATTTGAAAATTCAAAATTTATCTTAATTTGATAAGAAACAGTTTTTAGATTTATCTTATATTAGTTAGATCCTGGCCGAGGCCCTTCGCAAGTAAAAGAAACTTTGAGCGCACTGTCCTTCGGAGGCGATGTTAAATGGCAATCCCAAGCCTACGATATGTCAAGTACTCGTTAAAATGCCCAAACTTAACTAAACCTGGTTAGGAAAAATTTAAGACTTCCACAGTTGAGTCGACATGACCATCAGAGTGAGAAATAACGCTCTGGTATTAGGCGATGTGACCTGGTAGTAACATAAGAACGGTATGAGTCTCAAACAAATAGTAAAAAAATAAATAAATCTTGGATAGACTTACAAATTAACTTCTTACCTGGTCTAGTTGTCGTATAACTAAGAGATTCTGTTGTGGTGGGAGGTTTGGTTGAATTTCTTAAATCACCTAGGGCAAAAAACTGTTTTAAATGAATTGTATTCAAAATAATAGATTTGACAACATTTTTAATATTAAAAAAGAAGTTCCATAGGTTAACTATGCTTAATGAACCTACTGAAAAATACACATTTAATAAATAAGTGGATCTATAATATATATATTTGGATTCTGCCTATGCCAGAATATATATACGATTCCATGTTTTCAAGAATCTTTTCAGTAATACAAATACTGTTCAGAAAATAAAAACATAAAAAGGAAAATCAAATTTATAATAAGAAATAATATAGATCTTGAAACACCCAGAAGAGGCAGTGAGAAGTACCTTGGAGACAATAATCACATGGTAGAGAAAGTATTGCAATCGTTCAGGCTAATCAGTATATGTCTTAATCTGAGATTCAAGAGTAGCAGTTTATATTCTTAAAAGATGTGATGAAGGGAGGGGAAAGACCCTTGGGGTTGCCTGATGTGCGGACGATGGTCGGACGACGGCGCCGCCGGGATCTCTGGACTGATACAATTATACCCACTCCATTATCCATTGGGTGCCCCAGGGTCCTATTCTCGTTCGGCCTACCCCTCACCTTGCTAATATCCCTTGAGGAAAGAGCCCATTCATAATTAAACTAGTTTTACTTTAGGGCACAAATAACCTTAGATGTGCGTCTATAAACAGATTTTCTAAAGTGTCTAATATTTGAAAATAGGAAGGTATGATAAAACACGGATTTGATCTCAATATCGTCTGGATTTGATATCAGCCGTAATAAGAATACAACACTAATAGAATCACAAGATGGAACAACTGGAAAGTAAAACATGATTCAAGGAGAAGGTTACATGAAGGTTACAAGTTATAGTTACGTCATAACATTTTCTTAATTAAATACTGAAAAAATAAGACCTAACAAAGAATAAAATTGTATACTTAAACATTAATTAACCAGCTCTGAATTATCATAAATGTTGTGAAATATCTAATTAAATAAAAAAACATGGCCAATATGCTCGGACATAAGGCCAAAAAAAAGGAAAACAAAATAAAAATAAAATAAAAAACAGTTAAATTAAAAATAAACCTTAAAAAAAGTCAATTTAAAATGTTCTTTTTTGTTCATTCATTTTTACATATTTTTGATTAAACCACCACTGTTCATCGGCGGGAAGTGGTACGGGGGATCACCCGGGGTATCGTGGTCTCCACTAACTCCATTAAATAGGAGGACTGTGGATGGGTGATTGTTGTTTTGGGGGATCTCAAACTGAATTTATGTATTATTTTGTATTTTATTTGCACTCTTCCTATTTTGTATACATTTTACTTATTATGTTTATGCATTATTTATTATTTTGTACATATTCTTCACCATTTTATGGACACATTTTTATTTTTATTAGTTTATCATTAATACTTTTTTCTTTCTTTCTTGTATTTCCTTACCTTGTACTTATTAACATTTATTGTTTTATTTTCCATCATTGTCATCACTTTATTTATTGTTTTATTTCTACCAATTATAAATATACTTAATAAACTATATATAATCATATTTTCTTCAAATATATACTTTCTTCCTTAACCCTTAGCTGCACGCGCCCAAATTAATAACATTATTACACGCGTGCGGTACTCTGTACCGCAATTTTATTTTCTATCATTTCTCACTCGCCGGTAATTGAATGGGATGATAAGGGTAGATATATGAAGAAACCAAAACAGTACAATTAGAAAATCAAATCACCTTTCAATTGAGTAAATATGGTAAGTAAATAATTCATATAAGATGGATTATCACTCAAGTATTATTTCAAAATAACAAAAAATTCACAAATTTCAAGTACCAAGTATGTAATGTTATATATTACTCATACATAAATAAGTACTTAGGTTGGTACGAATACGGATATGAGATCAACCTTCATCATTTTCGACAATGCAAGCGACGCATTTTGTCGAATGACGGGAATCGTAACCTTTTCGCTTTCACAATATATAAGACTGACAACTGATAATACGTGACTTACGATAGCGCAACCTGTGAGCGATTTCCTGAACTATGAATACTCAAAGCGGGAATCGTGATTGGCTTGTATTTACCGCGTTATTTCAATCTTCGTACAAACGCGGTACGCTGTACCGCGGCGCGTGTAGCTAATGGTTAAGCTGCATTTGACTAGTCTATAAGACTTGGCAAAGACGTAATAGATAATATTACATCTGCTTTCACTATTGTTAAAGCAATTAGATACGAGAACCTAAGCTTCAATTACAATGGTTATTATCAGTTAGGTAACTTTCATCAGATAGGATAAAGTATAGTTTACTTTCAGAAACATTGAAGTTCATGTATCGTATAAACACATTGTGTACAAGTGCAACCATTGAAGGAGAAATCAATTCGTGTTCCGCTTCCAACCGATATTAGACTAATAATTAGCAGAGTTAAAAATGTTGAGATCCTTGACGCTTTTTTCAATTTTATTTCTACAAATGAGTTTCGTAGTTATTCTAGTTTTATAGTTATTCAAATTTTATTTCATGCATTTGCTGCTGCTGCGCTTTGTATTTTACTGCGCATGTAAAATCAGCTTTAAGAGTATAAAGTATAACATAAATGAAGATTTTGAGCGAGGAAATGAAATAATAGAATTCATGTATATTTAAATAAATGTAATAAGTATGACTTATTTTGTACATGTACATTTAAGTAAAACACGATAATTATTATCGTTATCTTGGTTTTTGCTTTGGCCAGTGGGGGAGGGGGGGGGGGCACGCGCCTCCCCCTGCCCCCTCTGGCTACGCCCCTGTCTATGGGTGTGATGTTCAAGTCGCCGTGTGAAGTCTTGTTGCTCACGTATGGTGGGTGGGCATTGCGTGATCAGTCGGAGAGTCTTGGATTGAAATACCTGTATTCTTTTGATGAAGTCTTGGCTGCACCGTATATTTCTAAGCTATAAGTCCAGGTCAGAGGAGATAAGTGTAACAATTAAGTTTTTGTCGAGTAGATAATTTAGAACGCCCATTCTGAAATACTATACATTAGTCTACGTCGCCGGTCTAGTGTGAGTCGTGTCGTCCGTGAGTGAGAGTTCCAAGTCAGCCTTTTATCGAGGGTTAAGTCCTAGTGAAAATTTGAAAACAGGTTTAGTCACATTAAGTTTCAATGGCATATCTTTACTCAAATCTAGCATAGATAAACTCATTAATAATGTATACTAGCAGTAATACCCGGCGTTGCCCGGGGAACTTTGACTTTTTTCCCAATATCTCCTATAAGGCTATTCAGTTCCTCGACAGTACATTCATGATGTTATAATTTTCAATTATTCATACGGAATAAGGCTTATAGTCCTTCAGCTGTAGTAAAGCTAGCTTTGGAGCTAAAACTAATTTATTCAAAAAGATTTCTCATTAATCGTTGCAATGGTTTTAGAGTTACAAAGATTGCGTGAGTGGATGCTGGGATGGACCAGGGGTTGATTAAAAAATAGACAACCTTCCGGTAGATAAAACTTATCTATTCAAAAAAATTCCTCATTAATCATTGCAGTGATTTTTGAGTTACAAAGATTGCGTGGGTGGATGCTGGGATGGACCAGATATTGAGGTACTAATACGCCTATAACCTTCCACAGACGATGACGAACAAATAAAAAAAAATTAATCAAATCCATCAAGCCGGATCAAGAGTTATAGCGGTACAACGCACAGACATTTTCAGCCTTATATATATGATATGTGAATATGAGACAGGCCCTGAAGAAGGCACATTTAATGCCGAAAGCTTGGCAGAAATTCTACACGTTTGTTTTTATCGACCACAAGCCTCATCTCTCCTTCCGAATATATCGTTATTAATTTAAATTATTTAGTCCCATCTTGTCAAATTTTTATCTCACTAGTGTCATGGCTGATATGCATTGACCATAAGGAAAAAAAAAAAGACATATCCTACTTTGCAAATGGACGACAGATATAATAAATATACTTACTACAATGGTACTTGATGGGGCAGCAGGAATGGGTGGCATACTGTGGAGTACAGCCGGGTACATCGAGGAGGCACTGGGGCCGTACACAGTGTTGCCTCCCCTTGATACAGTAGCAGTACTCACAGTGGGAGGGCGCCACCATGGCTGAGCCCTCTCCGAACAGAGTCCCGTTCAGGAAGCACCCTGCCAACCAAACTACATATATATATACAGACTCTAACAAACATTTTATGTATTTCCTCAATATATTCTAGAGACCAAAATATGAAAAAAAAAAATGTTCCTATAAACATGGGCCTTTCATGAAGAATTATGATCAAATACTCCAAAAACAAAATACTTTTTTGGAGGAATAATGAATTATAACCCTAAATATTTTTTCTTTGGAATAATGTAGCTTTAAGTAAATGTTGTAGAAAATAACATTTTAAATTAAAATGAGTGCTCCAACGCTATGTATAACACACGAAATTACAGTAAACACTTTTTATTTTATTATTTTTTTAAGTAATTTTATTTAAGTATAATTAGTTATTGGGACAGAGCGCTCGTTCCTCGCTCTGGTGGTCACCGGCCCGACGACACCATTGTGGGAGTCAAAAAGCTGACATCATTGCTTGACGTTCCTTCCGAAGGACTCAAGGTTCTTTCACCTTCCAGATAAAAAAAAAACCTTAGGGCTTCGGCCGGGTTCCGAACCATACATAAAATTCATTTTTTTTTTTCTTCAAAATAAAAAAAAGCATTTTTAGAGATTAAAATAATAGAACACAGTTTAAATTAACCAGGAAAATCAAAATCCTTTTTTCCCGCTTGAATAAAGTTTTGGAATCGTGAACGCAGAAAGGTTACCGCTGGATCAACTCGTCCCCTATCATTCACATTATTATATCATAGCAGCGATTTTCAATTTTTCGCAAGAAATCGTCTCCAGTAGCAACTGTAATCATATAAACATTTGCTTTCGGGTTTCCCAAAACCAATGTATTTATATCTAAGTACATTGACCACTGTATCGAAAGTAGTTGAAATGCTTCAATAAGGTAAAAATTGATTTTCCTTGGTTTACTGACTGCGGTCGCCACAATAAAAAAACTCTTGTAGAAGATGTAAAAAAACAACAAAAGATGTGATACAAATCCTTTAAGAAACCATTTGCGGACCCAAATTTATCCTTTTTTGTTCATTTTAAATATTTATATATTTTTATCATGCATTTATTTATTTTAGCTTATTTTATTTTGACTATTTATATTTTTCTTCTTTCTGAAGGTCTTTTTTTCGACTTTAGATTACAGTTGATTATAATCAACCATCATAGTATTTCGCTCTTTCGTCGATTTTTATTATCTATTTTATTTTTTTATACAGGGTGGCCCAGATAAGCGGGCCACAAGTGAAATAACTCCTAAACGGTTAGAGATATCAAAATTGTGCATAGAACTAAAGTTATAGCACTCGCCGAGAGCTAAAGTATGGCGTCCTCGAAAAGACAAACATGACCCTTTTAATGGCTCAAACAGCCCTTCGAAGGGCGGGGTTCCCTTTTGACCCTTAAGTTTCATTACATTTTATTAAAGTACTAAAGAAACAAAGAAGAACTGTGCAAACAGATTTTTGATACATCAAGTAGTTCTTGAAAAAAAACGTTTTTCTTATTCTGAAGTTATTATTTTCCGCGCACTCACCAATCACCAACACCATATCCACATTTCGCTAGAGTAGTACATTGCAAATGCTGTAAATAAGTAATTCCTTGTCACTGTAGGTCGTTCTCTCTTAATCCTTAAACTTCTCTAACACCTTTCTAATTCCTTTGCATCAAAATACATGAGTAATAAGCGGTGGTAGGGCCTCGTCATGTACAAATTGAAATAATAATAATTAATGTGCAGTTTGTTGGAATTTAATAAGTTCAGAATGGGGAGCCATGGTGGCCGTGCGGGCTAGAGCGTAGGGCTTTGGTCGGATGGTCTCACCATGGTTTGCGGGTTCGAATCCCGTCCGGGAGTGAGTTTTATTTCGTAGATAGAACTCCCTCCCGGGGCCATGGATGTCACAAATATAACTAAATAACACATTGACATGGCTAATATGCACCGTACATAAGGCCAAAAAAAAAAAAAAAAAATAAGTTCAGAATAAGAAAAACTTGCAACTTTGAACGTTTTTTTCCCGAGAACTAATTGACGTATCAAAAATCTGTTTGCACAGTTCTTCCTTGTTTCTTTAGTACTTTAATAAAATATAATGAAACTTAAGGGTCAAAAGGAACCCCGCCCTTCGAAGGGCTGTTTGAGCCATTAAAAGGCTAATTTTTGTCTTTTCGAGGACGCCATACTATAGCTCTCGGCGAGTGCTACAACTTTAGCCCTATGCACAATTTTGATATCTCTAACCGTTAAGGAGTTATTTCGCCCGCTTATCTGGGCCACCCTGTATTTATATAGATTTTCTTCCTTTTTACATATTCTCTTTTATTTATATAGATACTTTTATTTATTTATTTTTTTTCATCATAATGAAGCTGTTAATTTTATGTTTTTTCATGTTAATCTTTTGTTTATATTTATAATTGTCTAGTTTTTCTCCAATGTAGCACTAATTTATTCATCTATTTATTTATTTCTTTGTACGTCAAACTGATACTATATTTAATTGTTTCCTCTTCTTTTCTCGATATGTACATAATAATTTCCACGGTCCCAGAATAATAAAATTTATTTTCTTTTCATTTAATTTTCATTTCATTTCATTCCATTATTACCAATTAACACACCAAAAAAATTAATTAATATTTTCGAAGTACCCAGGATATTCTTAAAACCACCCAACTCAAAATATGGGTTATGTTGCGTTCACAAAGTTTATTCAGGAAGCATAAAAAAGGGGGCGGTGGTTGATTTTTTAAAATAATACTAAAGATATCGACAAGATTATTTCAAAAATGCACTTAGGAGATGAAAATTGGGAAGGGTAAGTGTGAAATAGTGGGAACCCAAATAAAGAAATATTTGTATAAAGGATTAAGCCATGCCTTTTAAAATATCTGACAATAATTACATGTTATGAATGCCTCTGGAATCAGACACAAATCACATTCGGTCCAAAAATTTCATTTTGAGAAAATGGGAAGGGGGGATCAAAATCATTTATATAACAACGATACTAAATATCGTGGGGAGGCGATTCAGTAAATCTAACACTTCATCCTTTTTTGGACTTTAGTGGGGATTAAATGAGAGAAACAGAAAGGTGATTGAGTCAAACCAATTTAAATGTTTCACAAATATTAAATGAATATTTGTGAGATCAGAGAAAGGACACGTTAATTGGAGGCCGGTTTTCCCCAATGAGTTTTTATTTTTAATATTTATTTGTTAAGACTTTTAATATAACTTATTTATGTTAACTTATTATTTTAATAATCAATATTATATACAATAAATGTAATGACCATATATAAATATAATTGCATATATTGTGTAGGGTCGAAATATGCTTCTGAAAGGCTCCAAGACTATAAAATATTTTAAATGTCCAAGAGAGAAAAATGTAGGAACCTTCGGTCTTCGTTGAGGCTGTGTCATTCTTGGTCTCTTCCCTTCCTTCCACCTCACCAGGACCTGTACAATGGAATAAAATATAATCAATAGTTGTATACATAGGACAATAAACAGAATAATGATAAAGATCAGGGTTTTGGGGAAAAGAGAGAGTTTCAAACTGGGGGTAGGTCAAATATACTGTTTAAACACATAACGGAATATTTACGGATGTAGCAGATCTGAATATGGAATAGGCGGAACATGTATGACGTACAGTAGAAACTTCAAGGGTCGGTCACAAGTAGTTTCTTAATGTAGTACCTGTATATAGTTAGTAAGTAGTCATGAAATTGAAAAGCTAATGACCTGTTCTCGTGAGGGACAGTGGTCGTCAAACTGTTGAAGAGGTCTCATTGGAAAGCCGTGACCTGTCCTTTCTAACGAGATCATAGTTTCGACTACTCTTAAGGGACGCTGACCATCGAAACAGGCATGAGGATTTTTGGAAAGCTAGTGATCTACCCTTTCTAATGAAATCATAGTGCTACCGCACCTCGCAATCGAACTTGAACATCTCCGAGGGAAAGGAAAGTCTTGTATCTTATTTTGAAGGTATTTCAAGCGGATCTCAGATAGCCAGTCCTCATAACTAGATGGAGAGGGATGAGGAAGAGAGGAGTGGTGTGGGAGCGATGGCACCAAGCTGGCTGGACAAGGAGGCTGTGGAGTGGATCGAGGCCAGTAGGCTGGGGGCCCAACTAGAGACAAACACTGAGAACGGATCTCAGATAGCCAGTCCTCATAACTAGATGGAGAGGGAGGAGGAAGAGTGGAGTGGTGGGGGAGCGATGGCACCAAGCTGGCTGGACAAGGAGGCTGTGGAGTGGATCGAGGCCAGTAGGCTGGGGGCCCAACTCAAGACAAACACTGAGAACAGATCTCAGATAGCCAGTCCTCATAACTAGATGGAGAGGGAGGAGGAAGAGTGGAGTGGTGGGGGAGCGATGGCACCAAGCTGGCTGGACAAGGAGGCTGAGGAGTGGATCGAGGCCAGTAGGCTTGGGCCCAACTCAAGACAAACACTGAGAACAGATCTCAGATAGCCAGTCCTCATTACTAGATAGAGGAGGGGAGGAGTCTGGCACTTCAAACGTAGCAGTCCTCATAACTAGATGGAGAGGGAGGAGGAAGAGTGGAGTGGTGGGGGAACGATGGCACCAAGCTGGCTGGATAAGGAGGCTGTGGAGTGGATCGAGGCCAGTAGGCTGGGGGCCCAACTCAAGACAAACACTGAGAACAGATCTCAGATAGCCAGTCCTCATAACTAGATGGAGAGGGAGGAGGAAGAGTGGAGTGGTGGGGGAGCGATGGCACCAAGCTGGCTGGACAAGGAGGCTGTGGAGTGGATCGAGGCCAGTAGGCTGGGGGCCCAACTCAAGACAAACACTGAGAACAGATCTCAGATAGCCAGTCCTCATAACTAGATGGAGAGGGAGGAGGAAGAGTGGAGTGGTGTGGGAGCGATGGCACCAAGCTGGCTGGACAAGGAGGCTGTGGAGTGGATCGAGGCCAGTAGGCTGGGGGCCCAACTAGAGACAAACACTGAGAACGGATCTCAGATAGCCAGTCCTCATAACTAGATAGAGGAGGGGAGGAGTCTGGCACTTCAAACGTAGCAGTCCTCATAACTAGATGGAGAGGGAGGAGGAAGAGTGGAGTGGTGGGGGAGCGATGGCACCAAGCTGGCTGGATAAGGAGGCTGTGGAGTGGATCGAGGCCAGTAGGCTGGGGGCCCAACTCAAGACAAACACTGAGAACGGATCTCAGATAGCCAGTCCTCATAACTAGATGGAGAGGGAGGAGGAAGAGTGGAGTGGTGGGGGAGCGATGGCACCAAGCTGGCTGGATAAGGAGGCTGTGGAGTGGATCGAGGCCAGTAGGCTGGGGGCCCAACTCAAGACAAACACTGAGAACAGATCTCAGATAGCCAGTCCTCATAACTAGATGGAGAGGGAGGAGGAAGAGTGGAGTGGTGGGGGAGCGATGGCACCAAGCTGGCTGGACAAGGAGGCTGTGGAGTGGATCGAGGCCAGTAGGCTGGGGGCCCAACTCAAGACAAACACTGAGAACGGATCTCAGATAGCCAGTCCTCATAACTAGATAGAGGAGGGGAGGAGTCTGGCACTTCAAACGTAGCAGTCCTCATAACTAGATGGAGAGGGAGGAGGAAGAGTGGAGTGGTGGGGGAGCGATGGCACCAAGCTGGCTGGACAAGGAGGCTGTGGAGTGGATCGAGGCCAGTAGGCTGGGGGCCCAACTCAAGACAAACACTGAGAACGGATCTCAGATAGCCAGTCCTCATAATTAGATAGAGGAGGGGAGGAGTCTGGCAATTCAATGCAAATCCGGCCGCCAACCGAATTTCAGACGACCACCCGGCAGCAGCCAGTCCCTCCCTGTCTGACCCACATCACCCCGACCACACTACACCACTTTCACCATCTATGCACACACACACACTCTTTACCTTTATCTCATGTTTTCTATTATCGTGGGTAATACAAATTGACCCCGATTATAAAAGACAAACTTAGAGATATCATAAAAAATTTGATTATGAGAAAAAAAATTTATGTTAACATGGATCCGAAAACGCTTAATAGGTTGTAGGTAAAAGCACTTTTGATAAATTGTTAGAAATACATATAAATTGTGCCTAAGCAATATACTCTGGATATCTCGAAAAATACTTAACTGATTTGGATAATTTTTTCAGCGTTGGGAAGCTTATTTCTTTCTCATGGACGTAGGCTATTCATCTTCACGCTTTATCAAAAGAAAGCTGAGCAGTGATGATAAAGTAAAGCAAGTCAGAGATTAAACGGCGCCATTTATTGGATACGCTGCCTAAACCGTTGAATATATATCAATGTCAGGTATGGAGTACATATAGCCTTCAATAAGAATTTTTATCTCTAAATGTGTTTTGTCTGTCCTTGTGTTTGTGATCAGTTGGCGCAAAAACTATTGACTCGACTTGATTTTGATGAAATTTTATATTTAGTATACCCTACTGTAGTATATAACCTACTGTAGTATATAACCTACTGTAGTATATAACCTACTGTAGTATATAACCTACTCCGTCTATCTGGCAAGTACTATCTTAAATCATTTACAAAAATAATGTATACACCCTTAATCCCCAGGAGCTTTGTACAATCTGCAATAAAAACTAATTGGATGACGTATACCACCTGTTAATATCCTGTCCGATATACTCCCCCATTAGAAGCCACTTCCTGCCTCAGAGTGTCAGTATAAACAGATCCAACTTTCATACATTACTCCTGGCCATGGGCGTAGCTAGGGGGGAGGGCAGGGGGGGGGGGGGCACGGGCCCCCCCCCCTGGCCAGAGAAATAAAAATTAAATAAACTAAAAAAATAGTTTTTATTAAAAATGCATTGCTTGCAAGTTACCATAGGATCATCAAATTTCCCGTTCTTCTGACTCCTAAATCAGCAATCAGCTGTTGTAAGTGCAGGCCGCAGGCCATGTGCTGTAACTGTTCACTGTGTTTGTGTTCACGTGACAGTTTGTTTTGAGGTTTTGACGAAGTTTTCGTCTAACAGTTCCGTTCCGTTTTGACTGTTTTCCATATTTGCATAAAATTATTAAAATTAGCATGAATATTAGGAAGTTTTTTAGTAAGTATCTTGAATTATTTTATAATTGAATTGAAGAGCCTAGAGATTCAGACAGATAACCTAATAGTCCAAGCTCCCATGGCACAAAAAGAAGGTACCCCATCAAACATCTCAAATTTTAAAGGTGAAAATGCTTGGAAAACGAAAAAATGTATTAATTGATATGTTAAATGAATTTTTGAAATTAGCTAAAAAAAATGAATTTACTTTTTAACCCCGCCCCTGTAACCTAACTTTGCCCCCCCCCCCCCCCCCCCCTGCTCAAAATACTGGCTACGCCCCTGCTCCTGGCCTATAATAAGAATGATATCTCAAACATTTTCTATTATTTAATCAGCGCTCTGAAACTTAGATCATTCATTGTTAATGATTAATGTATTCAACTTCCATATTATATTGATATTCAATACCTACATCCCCACTCCATATTTACTCTCTTTGTTACATTATCTTTTACATTCATCTTTTATTTTTATCTATTTGTTTATTTCTATAAGCAGTCCTAGGTTGTTCTCAAGATAAGACGACGCCAATCGGTTACTTATTTGATGTCTATATTTATACATGTATATGCTGAACTAATTAAATAAAAAGAATAAAATCTAAAAAGTTATATTATTATTATTAATTTGTAATAACTTATTTTATTTATTTATTTAGTTTGTTAAAGGTTCCTTTATATATGTCATTATTGTTCAGTTGATCAATATATAATTTTGGAAATGTTAATGTTAATATTGTAAAAGTAATGGTCACTGACTCAACTGTATAGGAGTGATCATCCCTTTATACAATAAAAATTATTATTATTATATAACCTATTGAATCATTAGCTGCGTGGCGACCAAAATATTCGATCGGCAAGGGGGGGGGGGGGGGGTCAATAGCCGCGCGAATTTATCATACGGAAAAAGCTGTTTCAGCGAATACTTCGCGTTGGTTTGCGGATATCTTGCCTGAAGTGAGCTGTATTTTTTGCTTTTAACAATGAATGACCTTGTTCGCAGTTTCTCTCCGCTAAGGTCAATTGTTCCTACTTCAGATGAAGCAACCAACACTCACGACCACTGCAATTCAAGTGTGAAAGTGCATTCAAGAAAAGTCATTGTGAATTTTCTCCACTCCATGCCGACTCTAATTGTAATCTATTAAACCGAATACTGTATCTATACAAAAAAAAGTAGTATTCTCATAGTTATGTGTAAATATCGTGTGTGTGTTCACTGATTAAGAAGGAAAGAATGAAATTTCGGTTCTGTTAAATATAAATTTGTCTCCATATCGAAGATTTTTTTCATTTATAATTTGTTACAATTAATTTTTTTGGCAATACTTACGATGGTCGTGTAATTACAATAAGAAAATCTGGAATAATTTTGGCTCATTATTAGTTATATTTGGTGTCAATAATTCAGAACGAATTTTCACGATACTTGCTGGAATAACTTATAAACTCGTGTGGCATCTTCACACGACAGTGAAGTAAAAACGCCATCAGAGCGACAGTCAGTCATGATCACTCTACGGAGAAACTCACATATCCTCTTCACAATTTTACTCTGATGTTCACAGACTTTGCTGAGCATGATGTATATTCGTTCGCTTTTTCGTCACATTTTCATGAGTAGCACTTCTACTTATTGTTTTTGTACAGATTGTATTATTTTGTAGATTATTTTATTTTATCTAATTTTGTGTATATTGCCATTTATTATTATTATTATTATTTATTTTTATTTTTTAATTTTTTATTTATTTATTTTTTTTTATTTATTTATTTTTTTTATTTTTATTTTTATACTCACTGTCATCAAATTTACTTATACAGTAGAATCCCGATAATTCGTATGGTCAAGGGACTGATACGAATTATCGGGATAACCAATTATCGGGAGTACAAAATATAAAAAATTAAAAAACGTATTAATGCAAATATGTATGTATTAAGAAGTATGTACAATGTGGTAAGAATAAAAACTATGCAATAAACACTGCTTTATACTAAACTATACAATAGACAATACCTGCAATAAACAATATGTACATATGTTCTAGATTAAATAAACACCAATCAAACATTTGTTCGAAAAAATGTTAGAAGAGATCAATAAAATTGCTAAAACTTCCCCCCTCTCCTCTTCAGTGAAAAGAGTACGAATTACATGAGAATTGATAGAAAACTTGTCTCTCTCACTCGCTCTCCCCTTTGGTTCTGTAGGAATCACGTGATTTCCTAGAAAACATTTATCTCGCACTCATTTTGCTCTCTCGTCTCTCACTGTCCTCTCTCTCCCTCTTGAAAACAGTACGAATTAACGAGGTTTTTTTAGCTGGAAGTACGAATTAACGAGGTTTTTTTTAGCTGGGAAATATGAATTATAAGACGTTTTTAAGTGACCTCAAGCATAAAAATAATACGAATTACCAAGGGGTCCGAAATGCATTGTTTTTTATAACCACTTATCGGGATTTTCCTCTGGGGACCGGCAAATTTGTACGAATTAGTCGGAAAATACGAATAATCGGGATACGAAATATCGAGATTCCACTGTAGTTATATTTTAACTGATTGTAAATATACCAAACAAAAAAAAAAAAAAAAGAATTCCCATGAGTATAATGGAGTTCAAAGTTCAAATAGTTGAATTGGGCTCAAAGGGGAGTGCGAAAATTTAGTTATTATTCGCGTTGGGGAAGTACATTGCCGGTGATTGGTAGACAACTTTTTTTTTTACAAGTGAGGTTAATTTTCCAAGTTACTTTAAATTAACTATTGTTTTTTTGAAAGTGTATCCTATAAATAATGGTTCCAGTTGATGCGGGTTTGAATTTACTTATCCTACTTATGTAGGGACTTCCTGATAAAAAAAAAAGCCCTCATGTTCTGCAGACAACACTCAACTCAAACTTATCAGCTTCTACCCTCATGAGTCTCGGTTTCCGGATTGGAAAATGGTGAAACTTCATCATTGTTCGAGTAGGATTGTGTGTCTGATTCGCTAATATATCTTGAAAATAAATTCCTGGGATTTTCAGCGTATATGATTATGATACATCAAAAAAAATCGATACTTTCAAACTTTCGATACTTTTCCATGTGGTATCGATGCTACTATCTATTGGCGGCTTTAGGAATTGTGGGGCTCCAGAGGAAGTAACATTGCGGGGCCCTTTTAGGCACAAAAAAGTTTATTTATTGTATTATAAGTAAAATGCAGAACCAGAAGGACAGTAAACATTATATTTACAATAACGTGAAGTAACCGAAAGTTCGCAAAAAAAAAAAAAAAAAAAATTACAGTAAATAATTTTTTTTTTTTTTTTTTCCCTCCTTTTTGGCCTCGGAAGACCACCACACTAGCCATTGCTATTCTTAAAACTACACTATAAAAGATAATTCTGCCAAAGACGGGATAGACTGGAGGGAGGAGCCCAGACAGAGGGCCCAAGCAAGTGGGGGACAGCCGGAGGCACCGCCGGACCACATCACCCAAAACAATATTCATAGCGCCGACCAGTTAATTAGTTAAATGTCAATATGATGAATTACAGGTTAGGTTAGGTTTTATGACTAATGCCCGGCTTTAACTACGAGGTCATATAGCCTACTACCAGAGCGCTCTTTCGTCACTCTGGTGGACTTGAGCCCGACTCTACTGTGGGACCACCCATGGCCCCCCCATTTTTCCTTGTTAATCCAGAAAGATTAATTTATACCTTTGAATTAGATTAAACATTTTTGCAAACTTAGAAATACAAGATGGCATCTCTTTAGTCAAATTCAGAAGAAGTCCAAATAAAAAATTTGTTAATTGAAATTTTTTTAAATACGAACCCCTTTCTTCAAAATTGCACGATTTGAACTTTCGATATTTTTTTAGGGTCATTTGGATATTAATGTAGAAATCAAAATTTAGTAGAAGACCAGCTACAATTTCTACGGGAAATGTGATAATTTTATTATATTTATTATTTTTGTTTTAATTATTATTAATTCAATTATTTTAATTTTATATTTATTAATTTTATTTTATTTATATTATCACAATAGATAAGAGTCAGTTGTGTGCAGATAGATTCTTGTTGTTGGTTAATGTTTTTTTCTTATTTTTTTAAAATTTCAACCAAAAAAATAAAACGCAGGGTACTTAGTGTGTGGGTGGGCAGTTGTAATGAAGTCGTGTGGAGTAGTTGTGGGGCGGGTACAGTCCAGGACAGAACTTCAACTCGGCTTGTTAGCTCCTTGTCTCTCTTCTGTTCATCTTCCTCTTCCTGGCTCTGTCTTCATCAACACAGCAGCCACGCATTGTCCTAGGTCCACAGTAGAAGAGGATAGAAGCCCAATCTACAGGAGAGAGAGGAGGATACGACACACTATTTTCAGTAAAAGATGTGTCTTACGCAAATACTTATTATATATAATTGTGATGTATAAAAATAATACACACATTAAATTATTAATAATAAAAAAAAAATTAATTATATTTATTTTCCTATAAAAAGAAATTGAATTAGTAAATAAATAATAAGAAACCATTTCTTTTAAAACAAATGCCAGTAAAAAACAAAACACGGCCATCAGCTGTTTTTTTAGTGTGTAGAGAGAGTCGAGGCCTGGTTGAAAGGAGTCGGTCTGAGTGAAACATGGAGAGTGTGGTGTTTAGGCTTAAGATATAAGGAACTAATAAGGAGTGAATTAACGGTGAAATTGATCCAAAAAGAAGGTACTTTTATTTACTTTTACTTTTATATGTAGAGGATATATGCCCAGAAATATATAACTTAAAGTTCAAAAAATGGCCAAAATATAAAACAAAAAAAAAGATTGAATTACTGTTAAGAATTTAGTTTTTAAGATTTTTCTTTTGATTTTTGTTTGTTTCAATGTTTAGTTTTTTAATTTTAATAATGTAGATTTAAGAAAATTAGCCCAATATTTGTTCTACTAAATTCTATTCTATCCATTTTCCCTGTTGGTTCAGTATGATTATTTGAAAACCTTGGATTAGATTTAATATTATTTAAAATTATTAAAAATGGCATCTCTTTAGAAATCCAAATGAAAAGTTGGTTAATTTAATTTTTTAAAAAATATGTGCACTTTCTTAAGTCTTGAACTTTTGATATTGTTAGGGCCCTTTTTCGAAAAACTACTGTAGAAATCAAAATTTAGTAAAATAAAAGAGATAAAATTTCTACAGGAAATGTGATAATTTATTGTTTCTTTTTTGTTTTAATTATTATTGTTTATTTCATTATTATTAATCATTATTTATTTATCATTTATTTAAGTTTAACACTTAACACTTAAACCTCTTTCTTTAATAACCACATAATACTATTCCAATAAAATTTTTATAACCATCGGTATTGAACCATCGTCAGCTTAAGTTATAGTTAGTTATTAAGACTCTTTAAAGGGCTTTAACCAAGAGGTCACACCGCCTATTTCGCTCAGGTGGACATATTGTGGGAGTCACATATTGCGCCTACCCTTAATGTTTATTCACCTAGGGTAGGATTTTTTTAACGAGTATCTGACAACATACAGACTCGGAACCATCGCTTAACGTCCCATCCGAAGGACGGCATGCTCAAGGGTTTTCAACTTCCAGAAAAAAAAAAAACCCTCGGCCCCGCGATCTTGAGCTCAGAAGGCTACACACGCTACCTGCTCCCCCCTGCTCAGTCTTCATATATTTATAACTAAACTTGACGATGGCAAGAAGCTTCTTTGTTTTGTGTATAGTAGTCAGCATGAATCTGAGAGAGGCTTTCGTATCCCCAGTAGTGCCAGTATAAAATGAGTGGGAGAGGGGGGGAGCCAGAGCACAAAAGTGATTGTTACGTATAAGAAAGTCCTATTATAGCCACATCGCATATATTTTATTTTTTCTTCATTTTTATCCTTTTTAATAAAAAACTACCGATAATAAAACGGATATATTAAGGTTTGTTGTAAAGCAACACTACAGAATTTTTAAAAAATATTTTTGGGACACTATAACTTCGTTCGATTTGGTTCAATCTCAAATTTGAGACAATTTTTATGATTCAAACTTTAATAAGTAACATTTTTGGTAGAAGAAATTTTTCCATAAGACTAAACGTTTTCGCGTAAATCTTCCAAACGTCTAAAAAATGAGTTTTCAAAACGACATTTCATGACGGGTTTGTAGGTATATTACAAACCGGGCGACCTGCAAAAAATCTTATTTCACTGTACAATGTGCCTTATTCTCTACATCTTTTATTTGAAGATATTTTAGATTAAATCATAAATATATGAGGTATAATGTACTTAGGTCAAAATCTAATCAGATGTAAGTAAGCAGATGCCATGTCTTATTAAATTTCGAGTTTATAGCTACAATCGTTACGTATTGAGGGGGACCTCGAAAAGTGAAAGTCTATTGAAAAGTCGATTTTTGCACTCTTACAATACTTCCTTATACCATAGGTAGTGGTGGATTAACCAATAGGCAAACCTAGGCAGGTGCCTAGGGCCCCCCGATGATGAAGGGGCCCCCGATACTGAAGGTCCCAATGTCTAAAAAAAAACCTTGTCACTTTTAAAATGATTTTACACGCTTGTGGGAAAAATAATTCAGGTCAAATTTGACAAGGAATTTGACCCGAGTTATTTTTCCCAATAAAAGGTATGAGGGCCCCCTATTAAGCATGATTTTTTTTTTAAATAAAAAAACAAATCGGCTTTTTCATTTTTCACAATGTTATTTCAGTTTTCCTAGTTCTCCATTAAAAAAAATTGCTGAAAAGTTTTAGTTTTTTATGGGGGGGGGAGGGGGGGGGGGGGGGGGGTAAAAATGAGGGGGCCCCACATTTGCAATCACCTAGGGCCCCGCAGAAGCTTAATCCGCCACTGACTATAAGTATTCAGGGGGACCTTGAAAAGTGAAAATCCATTGAAAAGTCGATTTTTGCACTCTTACAATTCTTCTATAAACTATAGGTATCCTCCGAGTTATAACGACAAACGCTACTTGCGAAGTTTGCCTTCACACGTCACCAGCTATCCTTTCTCTCCTGTCTCCAACCTTTCTCAGTCTCCCAACGTGCTGCACCTCATTACTAACATTATATCTGATTGACCCTCCTGGTAAACTCTTTAAAGATCCTTATTCCACCGAGGCCCTGTCATTTCCTTACTCTTCCTTGGCCAATCTTAGAGAAAGCCCTCCCAACAGCCTTTGTCTAACCCCGACCACCTAATAAAGGGTACATTTTGGGCAATTTAGCTATTCTTGGAATAAAAAAAAAAAAATATATATATATAGAGAGAGGCTCCATCTGTGGACAGAATTTCTCTTATTGCACTTCGCTTTACCCACTTTCTCCTAAATGCAAATAGAAAATTTTCAATATGGACCTCGGGCTCCCAGGCCGAGCTAGAGGCAAAACTCCAAAAAATATATATTTTTTAATTCGCCAGAATTTAATATTTTCCGACCCTTTGATTCCAAACATGAAAAAAAAGTGATCGTTGATTCGCAGCCAAAGTACTTCCCCATCACTAATTAATCAATTACGTTTTCACTCTCCCTCGGAATCTGGGGGTTGGAAAACATGAAATTTCAGTGAAATAAGAACAATGAACCGGTTACCTGGGAAAGTCTGGGGAAGTATTACCCGAGTCAGATTATCCTTGAAACCTTGATATATAAGTTATAATCATCTAAAGGTCTGATTTTAATACAATTTAGTGTCCGTGAATTTTTGGATATCCTCTGTGATGTATGAAATTACACACATTGTAATTATTAAATTTAATTAGGGCGCCGGTAGCTCAGTGGTATGCGTGCTTGCCTTCTGAGCTCAAGAACGTGGATTCGAAACCCGACAGAGGCCCTTAGTTTATTTCATCTGGGAGGTAAAATAAACTTAAGCACGCCGTCCTTCGTTAAGCGATGGTCCCGAGCCTGTACGATGTCAGGTACTCGTTGAAGAGCCCTAGGTGAATAAAAATTTAGGGTAGGCAAAATTTAGGACTCCCACAGTAGAGTCGGGCTCATGTCCACCAGAGTGACGAAAGAGCGCTCTGGTAGTAGGCGACATGACCTCGTAGTTAAAGCCCGGGCATGAGTCATAAAACCTAATCTAACCTAATCTTAAATCGATGTTGTAATTAATTAAATAACATCGTTATTTAATTATTTACAACATCGAAAGACATGGCTAATATGCGTCGTACATAAAGCCAAAAAAGAAAGAAAAGTCATATGTGAGTGACGTGGTTTTCACGAGAATTGATGTGTAAACATCTGCATTAGTTTCGAAAATTTGCTATCGTGCACTGATTTTGATTATAATGTTACAATAAAAAAAGTAGTGTGAAATATTAAACTTTCAAATTCACAGTTCTTCAATACATGAAATTATAGATTTGTGATAGCTAAAATAAGATATGTATATACAACTGTGATTGTAGTGTCTCTAAATACCGCGAGAATACAGCGTCGATGGTAGTTTTCGAATTTGTTGTTGAAACGCTTCGATTCGTATTCATTTGTAGATTAAGTAAGTGTATAGTTGTGTGTGTGCGCTGCGCGCGTAACCGTCCGACACACACACACTTACACATGCACATGAACGAGACTTACACTCTGACAGTCTGACATAGCCCCTACCAAGCGCTAAGATGTTTACAACTAAACACTAAAGACAACCTACTTTAAAGTTAAATTTCTTGACAATTTGTGGAAGACAATTGGGCCTGGAAGGGACTGGAGAAAGGTTGCGAATGTGTGTGAAGGGATGGAGCTGACACGGTGTGACGATGAGAAGAGCCATGTTAACGAGCTGACAACCTGATAGACTGTTTCCACAGAAGACAATTGGGCCTGGAAGGGCCTGGAGAAAGGTTGTGAATGCGTGTGAAGGGATGGAGCTGACACGGTGTGGCGATGAGAAGAGCCATGTTAACGAGCTGACAACCTGATAGACTGTTTCCACAGAAGACAATTGGGCCTGGAAGGGCCTGGAGAAAGGTTGCGAATGCGTGTGAAGGGATGGAGCTGACACGGTGTGGCGATGAGAAGAGCCATGTTAACGAGCTGACAACCTGATAGACTGTCTCTACAGACAACATTTATCACAGAGAATGGCAACCATCTCCCCCCAGTTAACTGTTGTACCGATGAGACAACGCAAAAATCAATGTTCCTTCATTTTAAATTTTGATGATAGTATCAGATACTTATAGTGACTAGTTAGAGGTAAAAAAAGTCATCGATAAATCACCGCTTATATACTTCCCCACCACGAATTAATCAATTACGTTTTCGCTCTCCCTCCAAAACATGGTATAAAAATCATGTGTCGACACATTCTTTACATCGGCAGTTATTTACGTATTTGAGTCGAGCCCTCCTTCCCTTGACCCCCCCCCCCCCCCCCCCCCCGACCCCCCCCATCCTTTCAACCGATTTAGCGGAAAATTAACAGGTGCCATCCATTAAAATGGTCATTTATTGTTGTCTTTAGATATGCATATAAAATTTCGTGTCAATACATTCATTACATCGAGATTTCTCTTGACACACAGACATATTTTTGTGAAATTTTACCTATAGGTATTTACCGAAGAAGAGGTTCAATTCATAAATCCAAATAACTGCTGATGTAATGAATATATCGACACAAAATTTAGTATGAGGATTTGGAAGCCACCATGTAAATCGATATTGAGTTTTAGCTCAAAGGGTCGATTGGCTTTGGAAGGGAAGAGAAAAGTTAATTGATTAATTCGTTCTGGGGAAGTACATAGTCGGTGATTCACCGAATACTTTTTATATTTTTTATTTATAGGATACCTGTTTCTTTAATGGTTACTGGATGTCCATACAACAAACATTAATGTGTAACACTTTTACTTGACACAATTTCATTTTTCTTTTTACTAATACCAACAGGTTTCACTTGTTACATCAGTTTCAACTGTTATTACTTAACATACCTATAAATATATTGTAACAGGTATTTTGTACCATATGGTATTTTTTTTTTTCGAAATGGACTGATCATAATGGCAAATTATGACACTTATTTAATAATATGTCTTTTTAATATAATAATATAAAAATATCAATTTGAAATTTTCATGGGGATTCAATAGTTAGTTATTACAATTCATGCCCGGGCGTTAACTACAAGGTCATATCGCCTACTGCCAGAAGGCTTTTTCGTTACTCTGGTGAACAGGGAACTAGAGTTCCCATAGATGGGAGTACTAAATTTTGCCTACTCTAAATTTTTATTCACCTTGGATGGCTTCTATCCACTGTTTGATACTCCAACAAACTCTCCCTGAAGACGTCTATGAATGCTTGATTCTCTACCTAACTCTCTTTGATGGCGTGCACCCACTGCTTGATCCTCCACAGAACTCTTTTCTTTGCTCAGTTTCCGCTTCCATTTTTGATGATAAGCAGTGTATTTGTAAACCAGAGGACAAAGCTACGGTTTTCAGTAGTTTCGTATTTTTTCGTAATCCTTCCACCAATTTTCAAGTTTATGATCCTTATAATTTCTCGTTTTGAACATACTAATTTCAAATTTTAATTAGTTTTCAATAGGATTCACTTCAAATCCTTAACCTCTTCTGTACATTCTGACTCCATTGTTATCACTGCATGGGTTTGTCTTCGTCGCTCAGAGGCATGTGAGTTGCACGACTGAGGTGGCTCCTCACCGCACGACTCAGGTTACCTCGTCGCACGACTGAGATCATTCTTAGTCGCACGACTGATGTCGCTTCGTGTGAAAGGAGTGTACGAACCGGGTCCACTGGGTCAGGGTCACGTGACCGTTCACCGCGTCTTCCCTCCATAAACTTCTATTAATTGTGCACACCATCAGCAGGGCTCTTCTCTCCCTAAATGGCCAGCATCAAATTTCATTTCTCTCGGTCTCTCCTGAATAGTCAGTTTTCAACTAATCTTCTTGGAAAAAAATTATTCAAAATTTCTCGTGTTGAAAACTTCATTATTGTTCAGAATCCGAGACCGAGTTTTCAATTGAATTTCACGTTTCAAAGTCCCTTAAAACATGTTTTGAGCATTTTCGCGATTATGTCTGTGCGTCTGTCTGTCCACGTGTATGTGATTGGAACTTTCTGAGCCCTCTGACTCAAAGACAATTGTAGTAATAAATTTGAGATTTGAAATAACGATGTCACAAGTGCTAACTTATATCTGATTAGTTTTAGGCAGAAATCGGACGAAAATTAAGACCACTTTAATCAAAAATCTTTACAAATAAAAGTTGTAGAGAAGATTTAAAGGCACATTTTGTATGAAATGGGATTTTTTGCAGGTTGCCCGTTTTGCGAGATACACGACGAAAAAACTTTTTTTAGACTTGTTTGATTTACGCGTCCTATTGCATTGCCGCAATAGGCAGCGGCCTAGCTCGCGCCGGCTCTGCATACATCCTGGAAATATATGCCCATTAATTTTCAGCGAGTTCCCCTCTGGCGGTGGCCGTTGCAGCTTGTTGGTCTTTGTCCTGGAAGACAAAACAGGAGGGAGGCCTCGTGGCGAACTGAGGTCGATGTTTGACAAGAAGTGTAGCCACTCTTCCTGATGGACTCGCCCAAAGAGCCGATCCCCGTTAGCCGGGCTCCTCCTTACAGTCCCTCATTGACAGTCCAGGCACGTCATCTCAGTCTACAGTCGCTTCTTTCACATGTACATCATACGTACTAGGACATCCCAGGATTGCAAAATTCCTTTATTTTCAAATCCGAAATTGGTAATTATCGGCTTGCCGACTCATTACGTGTAATTTTAAATAACAATTTTCTTAAATCAAATTATACATAAATATAATTCAAACAATGTGTGTTTGTTTGAGCGCTTCTAACTCAAAAACCCTTGAACGTATATTTATAAAACTTGCAGCCTATTTCAAGGATTGGACGTTGAAGTTTATTGGACTTCAGGGAAATTCCCATGAAGAATTTTCATGAAAGCCGGTCCAAATATAGGTTGTGTGACTTGTGGAGGATCAATGTAACGCATAATTTCAAATTCGCGAAATTTCATGTAATATGCATGTAGCATTAAACAATGGTATTAAAAATGATTCATATTGTTCGATGATTCTGTACAAGATAAATGTATTTTCAAATCGATATGTTCATTTTATTATTCTTATCGTGTTCACAGATACACAGATCATCATCATCATAGGCGCTACAGCCTGTCAAGAGCCTTGGCCTCTTCCAGGAAATGTCCCCATGCAGCTCTGTCTTGGGCCAGTCTCCACCAGCCCACCGCACCAAACCATCTTGCGTCTCTGTTCACGGTCTCCAGCCATCTTCTTCTGGGTCGTGCCACTCTTCTCCTAACCTCCGGTGTCACATTCACGAGTTTCCTGGGTATAAGGTCGTCGTCCATCCGTCTTACATGTCCAGTCCAATGGAGTCTGGCAACTCTAATCCAGTGCGACAATTTAGGCTCAGTGTAGAGAGCGTACAACTCCTGGTTGTATCGGATGCGCCAGACGCCCTCCTCCTGGGGCCGTAGATCCTGCGGCAGATACACAGATAAGAAACGTTTTCCTTTTTTGGAATCTGGAGGTTGAAAAACATGAAATTCCAGTGGAATCCACATTGAATTTGTGGCAAATTACGTAACTTCACCTACACCTCGTATAGCTAAGTAAAGTCGACTAAAAGTAATGTACTTCCCCAGCACGAAATAATCAATTAAGTGTTTGCTCTCCCTCCAAACCCAATCTACCCTTTGGGATACAAATCTATATCTATAGTTGACTAAGACAGGGACTTCTCAATCCTCGAACTAAATTTTGTGTCGATACATTCATTACATCGGCAGTTAATAAACTATTTAATGTAAATTAGGTATGAAATAAGGACGCATCACACAGACTGCGTGATCACATCACACCTGAGGTTATTACCATCGATATACTTATATATCATTTGAGGGGGTTAGAAGCAAAGGGATGTAAGTGACAAAAATGTCATTTCGAGATAATTACCTTCAAAGTTATAGTAACACCGTAAATTCAGGTATTACCCAGGTATTTTCCACTAGTAAGAGCATTACTGGTACTAACAATCGTTCTGATCATTAGCCAGTAGTCAGGGTAGGTGTCAAGGAAGATGTTAACACACATCTCTCAATTTCAGCCGAATTGCCACTTATATCCCTTTGCTTCTAACCCCCTCATTTGTCCGTGGAGCGTAATTTGAGTTCAGTATTTTTTTGCAACAACAAATGAAAGAATATTGTAAGAAGATAAACGGTGAACGATTTTGATGAATTGAAACATTTATATAATTTTTTTTTTAATTGTTGAAATTTGAAACGAGTACTTTGTGTAAAGTACACAGTAAAAGTGTGTAATTTGTTGCAGAAATTTGACAGTTGCTTGGCTATGGCGCGCCCGCGTTCAACACGTATGTATTTGGTTACATTTCTGCACCCTAGTGCCCATACACCCTCTGCAGCACGCACAAGACGTTTCACGTTCCTCACTGCGGCTGCGTCTCCGATACACTCTGTATTTATTTTCATTTTTGAAATGAGGAGGTCGGAAGACACGAAATTCCGGTGAAAACTCAATTTCGGATTACTGTCCGATTACATAACTTCCCCTATACTTGGAATATGTTGAGGAAGTAACAGGTAGATTGAGCCTAGCCAAGTAGGTAGAATATTGGTGAGAGATAGCAGTGACAGTGTACAGTATACAGTAACGGTCCCAAGCTAGCTATCTTCATGTTTGTCTGTCTCACCTCTCTACTAACTGGTAAACAGGTCTCTCTTCAAATCTTAGCACTTTAACTAACCAACCCAGGTCTAGTCTTCATATCGTCCAAGAATCAGCACAATATACATAGTTAGCAGGACTGACAATCAACCAAGCTCTAGGCTTCAAGCAAAAATAATTATTACTTACGTACTATCGAACGAATTAATCAATTAAGTTACCAATACCAAATACCAATAAATCGAGCAGGCAACAAATCAATCAGTCTTGCTCAGAGACTTCTGAATTCTCATACACAATTTCGTGTCGATGCATTAAATACTTCAACAGTTATAAATAAATAATAAATTGTGATATACTAAAAAAAAATACACACATTAAAATGATTAAATTTTTAATATAAAAAAATTAATTATATTCATTTTTTTATAAAGAGCAAATTTCTTTTAAAACAAATGAGTAAAAAAACAAAACACGGCCATCAGCTGTTTTTAGTGTGTGTAGAGACGAGTCGAGGAGTTTAGGCTTAAGTTGTGATGAACTAAATAGAAGTGAATTGACGGTGAAATTGATCCACAAAGAAGGTACTGTTGTTTGTTTATATGTACAGGATATATGCCCAGAAATATATAACTAATTTAAAGAATGGCCAATAATATAAAACAAAAAAAAAAAAAATTGAATTTGTAGTTTTTAAGAATTTTTCTTTTGATTTTTGTTTGTTTCAATGTTTAGTTTTTTTATTTTATAATTATTTTATATTTAAAAAAATAAACCCCAACTATTTGTTCTTCTAAATGCACGTCTTGAACTTTAGATATTTTTTTAGGGCCCTTTTCGGAAATTACTGTAGAAATCAAAATTATATAGAAGACCAGTTATAAAATTTCTACAGGAAATGTGGTAATTTATTGTATTGTTTTAATTATTATTTCATTATTTATTTATTACTATTTTAATTTTACATTAACATTTTCTTTATTACCACAAAATACATGTTTCTTCCCTCTTTTTTTTTTTTTTTTTTACAAAATTATCAGTCAAGTAGTATGTGCGTGGGGTGATCAAAAAGTTCCAGGACTTTTTGGATTACGCGCCAACGGAGAGCGGTACGGTTGGCAGCATTAGTTGTGACTCTTCCTGAGCTCAGCTGTTTTTATAGATTCTCTACAACCTACTTTGTTGTGAAGTCACAGACGTTTTTGTCAAGTTTTGTGTGAAGTTATGTAAAACTTTTACAGAAAATTTTCAGATGTAGCAAGTGGCTTTTTTGGGGATGAGTGTCTGAGTCGATCACGGTGTCATGAGTGGTACAAGAGGTTAAAACAGTTGAGTGAGAGGAGTGTCAGGGTTAACACTATTGAAGTACGGAGTTGAGCCAAGACACATCTTGTAGTGTTAATTGATGAACCCAGTGACACCACAGTGACGATAGTGACGAAACGGTTCATAATTATTTACGGTCATTTTCGCTCAAGCCCGGGCTTTAACTACAAGGTCATATCGCCTACTACCAGAACGCTCTTTTGTCACTCTGGTGGACATGAGCCTGCCTATACTCTGGGAGTCCGAAATTGAGTGCCTGACGAGTACCTGACATTGCACAAGCTCGGGACCATTGCTTAAAGTCCAATCCGAAGGACGGCGTGCTCAAGGTTTTTTAAATCTCCTAGATAAAAAAATCAAAGGCCCTAGGCCGGGTTTCGAACCCGTGATCTTGAGCTGAGTAGGCCGTTGATGGTGTCTGGTTAGTTTCAGTAGAATGTTTGAGGAGGTGGGGAGAGCCTTGTGTACATAGCAGATCAGCCAAACCTATCCCGGGGTGGGGTTACCTCAAAACATGAGTCACTCAGCTAATATACGGGAAACGGGGGCGCCGGTAGATCAGTGGTATGCGTGCTTGCTTACTGAGCTCAAGATCGTGGGTTCGGAACCCGGCCGAGACTATACGAGAAGTTCAGAAAAGTATTTCAAATAATTGCTTATTTATGAAATCATTTTGTCATTTCAAATAAATTATGTTGTTTCAAATAAGTTATTTGAAATTAACCTGTAAAATGATTATTTATATTTTGTTGTTTGAAATAATTGAATATAGCTACCTAATTTAGCTAGTCTATGACGTATTACAGCTCACTCTCCCTTCACCTTGACATCACACAGGCTCGGGACCACTGCTAAATGTCCCATCCGAAGGACGACATGCTCAAGGTTTTTTTTAATGTTGTGATAACAAGTTAACAACTTAGTCAAGTTGGTGAATGATGAAGGCTTGGACTGAGAGTGAACCGATGAGGACATCCTTGACATGGGAACGATCAAGTCCTGATCGGAAGTGAATGGAAGTACCGCTATTGGGACAGAGAAGCCAAGACAATAAATTTGGAGGAATATCGCGAAATAAGAGGCGAGTTGGACGAGAAATCGGTTAAACGGACTGCCAACATGTAAAAGGTCATCTTCAAATGGTCACCTCACGAAGAATACATGACTCATTTCACTCACTTATATACATATTACATAAATATATATTTTCACTTCCATATCAATTTTAATTTTTTTATTTTGAATATTTACAATCTCTAATATAACCATAAGTAAATTTGATGATACAATTGAGAAAAAAAAAGTATATATAAATAAATAAATAAAAAATAAAAAAATAATAAAAAAATAGATATATAATAAAAAATAAATTATAAGAAAATTATATACATGACAACAAAATAATGCTCTTCTAAACTATAATATATACAACAAAGTGAAAATATTAAATTTAAATAATAATGAAAATTATATATAAAAAAAAAATTAATGGAGACAGGGGAGGCCGCGGGGGCTCGAGTGACCCCTCCCTGCCCTCTCATCCCGCCAGTCACTCTCCAGCAGTGGAGGCAGACCAAGAAGGAAAGGAGAGCTGAATGTGAGAGAGGAGAGAACCTGGTCACCATTAGCACCCACTTCCATAGGGAAAGTAATGTATTCATGACAAAATTTGAAACTGGGTTTTTGCATATTTTTTTTGCTTTTTTATTTCCCCCAGCTATACAAAGTATAGAGGAATTTATATGATCGGTCGAAAATTCGATGTTGAGTTTTCAACGAAATTAAATATTTTCTGACCCCTATCCTAAAAAAAAAAAAATTGCTGCCCGTCTGTGAACACGATAACTCAAATTTTGTTTGTGTATCCAGAGCCCCATTTTATTTTTACTTTTTTGAACGAAGTGTGAAAGTATCACCACGGCCAGATTAGGTCAATTGTGTACCCTATGTGTATTGGTTCCTACAGCAGCCCTGTATCTTTAGTAAAGTCCAGGATGCTGCTGCAGGTTCCTTCCATAACTTGCCTTGGTGCTGTTACAGCAGATCCGAAGTAGTAAAACCTCTTCTCATGTAGAGCTTTACACTAGGCTTAGAATATGAACCGGAGTCTCATTTTCCTACACAGAGGGTTTCTCACGATGCCCATATTGTGCAGGTATTTGTTCATATATAAGATATTGTGTCCAGTAATCTCTCTCTCTCTCTCTCTCTCTCCCCCCCCCCTCCCCCAGGACGACATCTTTTAATTTTCAGCCGTAGGGAATCGGGGGATCAGAAGAGGATGCTCAACTCAGAAATCTGGATGGATACAAAATTTTAGTATGCATATTTAGCATTCAGAAGTTTCTAAATAAGTCAACTAATACTTTTTAGTCAGGTTGATTGGTTTTGATAGGAAGGGAGAGTGACAACTTAGAAGATTAATTTGGACTGGGGAAGTACATTTCGGGTGAGTACGCATCCAACAAGTTAAAAATAAACAAAAAAAAGGTACATTGTGTTTAAAGTTGTTTTAATGGTAGATACTGAAGACCATTGAAAGTGTGTCTGCAGGTTCACCAAACAAAACAATTTTTACTTCCCCAACTAACAAAGTATAGGGGAAATTATGTAATCGGTCAGAAATTCGAAGTTGGGTTTTCAATAGAAAAAGTCTGTTGTGCATATGTGTCTATGAACACAATAACTCCCCATAGATTGAATATATTGACACGAAATTTTATATGTATATCCAGAACCTTCTAAGGACGACACCTATTAATTTGCAGCCAAATCGGCTTCAGGGAAGGGGGGGATTAGGAGGGGAGGGGGGGATGCTCATTAAAAAAATTCCAATAACTGCTGATGTAATGAATGCATCGACATAAAACTTTTTACTTAAATTCAAAACTATATAAGTTCCGCAAAATCACTCGAAGGGAAGGGGGATGTAAGGGATGTATCGATACAAAATTTAGTATCAGAAGCCACTTTGTAAGTCAAATATTGAGTTTTAGCTCAAACGGTCGATTGACTTTGGAGAGAAAAGGAAACAATTAATTCGTGCTGGAGAAGTACATAGCCGGTGATTCACCGACACATTTTTAAGAAGAAAATCTGTGTTTAATTAAAAGTAAGGTTGGGTTAGATATTATGACTCATGCCCGGGCATTAACTACGAGGTCATATCGCCTACTACCAGAGCGCTCTTTCGTCACTCTGGTGGACATGAGTCCGAATCTACTGAGGGAGTACTAAATTTTGCCACCCTACATTTTTATTCACCTAGGGTAGGGCAGTGGCGTAGCTAGAGAATTTGGGCCCCAATGCAAACGTTGGTAGAGGGCCCCCTCCCCTGAATTTAATTTTTTACATTTAAAACATGAAAATTTACTACACATTACAGATTACAGGTGGAAAAAAGAAAAACTAGAAAAGTTTGAAATTAAAATTTTTTCTATCTCGATTTTGCTGAAGCAAATACATCTATCAGTTTGGGAACATCCATATGTTCCGCCCTTCTAGCTTCAATACTTAAAAGAGCTGAGTCGGACAGTCGTTTTTGATTCATGGAATTTCAAAGATAATTTTTAATAATTTTCAACTTCGAAAAACTTCTCTCTGCTGTTGTCACCGTCACCGGGATCGTCAAAAACAAAACCAATAGCGAACAAACCTCGGGATAGTTACTTGTCATATCGTAGAACTTGATTATTGCCAGTTCAGCCAATTCTCTGATGGTGCTGATCTTCAAAATTTCGGGCCTTCAAGTTTTCACGAAAAGCAGTAACTCGTGAAATAAGGTTTCGGATAAATCCTTAGAATACTGAATTGGAAAGGGCCCCCCAAAGGCAAGGGCCCCAATGCGACCGCATTGTTTGCATTGGCATCGCTACGCCACTGGGGTAGGGGTCTTTAACGAGTACCTTACATCGTACAGGCTCGGGACCATCGCTTAACTTCCCATCCAAAAGGACGGCGTGCTTAAGTTTATTTTACCTCCCAGATAAAAAAACTAAGGGCCTCGGTCGGGTTTCGAACCCACGTTCTGGAGCTCAGAAGACAAGCACGTTAAAAGAAAATAATGAAAACTTTACAAATAAGTGTATTTCGGTTTTTACCGGACATTAAAGAGTTCGATAAGTGAATAATGCTTTGATGTACTATATACACGTATAGGATAGATATATTGGGAGGGCTGTTGTGTACACCTAGGGACCTAAGCATCCAATTCTCTTATACTTTCCTTGTCAGCCTGTGAAGTTCTAAATTTTGCCTATCCATAGTTGGGTCTTTAGCGAGTAGATACCTGACACTAACGTCCCATCCAAAGAACGGCATGCACATGTTTTTTCCATTTCCCAAATAAAAAACCTAGGAGGCTCGGCTGAGTTCCGAACCCGCGATTTTGAGTAGGCAAGCACGCTATCACTGAGCTACCGGCGCTCTCTAACAATATATAGTACAATATAGTTATTAGTATATTAGTGCATTATCATCAATAAAGTTCTGCTCAAAACTAAATTGAGAATTCATTTTGAAAATTGTATTAACAGTATCAATATTGAACGGACGTCAATATTCCCAATCGGCATAGTGTTTTTAATGCAGTCAAATATAATAAAATAGCACAACAAACAGTGGTGGATTAACCAATAGGCAAACCTAGGCAGGTGCCTAGGGCCCCCGATGCTGAAGGCCCCACCCAATGTCTAAAAAAAAAAAAAACCTTGTCACTTTTAAAATGATTTTACACGCTTTTGGGAAAAATAATTCAGGTCAAATTTGACAAGGAATTTGACCCGAGTTATTTTTCCCAATAAAAGGTATGAGGGGCCCCCTATTAAGCATGATTTTTTTTCAAAATAATCGGGGGTGGGGTGGGGGGTGGGGGGTTAAAAATAGGGGGGCCCCACATTTGCAATCACCTAGGGCCCCGCAGAAGCTTAATCCGCCACTGACAACAAAATAAGATCATTATATAAATTTATCAAACGTTAAAATTTGTATACAAATTGCAACCACTCAGTTATTAATTTTTTTATTTATTTTTGTATTATTATTTGCGGAAGGAGCAACTCTTCGCTATAGGATATATTATCGTTCCTACAAGCAATAAACAACATTTGATTTGATATTATATTGAAAGAAAATATTTCGAATATTTAAGGTGCGAATGCTAAATGAGTGAGTTGCGAATAACGAATGTTGATGAATTATTGTATATTTGTATATTTCATATTGATGTACGTACCGATATGGAGGAGTGGGGATATGAAGAGAAGACTGAATCCTAACGGAGGCATGGCGAGGACTGAGCAAGTTGGGCCGAGAAAGGACCCAGGGTGGGGGGTGGGGGGTCTCTCTCCATTCACTCTGACCACTCCACCACCAACACTGCCCAATCAGGGGCCGTACAGAAATTATGTAATGCTTCAAGGGGTGGCTTTTATGACAGGGGGGGGGTTGAGAAAAAAAAAGTGTTTACTATCTCAATATAACTGGAGACTACAGGCAAAAAAGGGGGATGGTCAATTTTTTTTTAGTTTTTGAGAAAATTGAAATTTTAAGTTTGAAGCGTCATGGAAGCATTGATTTTCATAAATTCACCCTTGGAATGCACCCATTTTGCTTGTTCAGTCATTGACCAACCAACTCCTAAAAAAATTTTAAAAATAATTTTAAATTTCAAAAAATATTAATATTGAAATACAAAAATATTAAAAAACAGAGTAAAAAGGAGGAATGTCCTTCATTTGTTCCCCTTTCGATTGTTATTCTTTCTCTTCAATCCATGATTTAGCCTACTATAATACCTTCTAGCCTGCATCGTCTGGCAAAACTCATAGTTACTATAAGAGATTTCATGATTTCTCTAGTAATTTTGTCAACTTAAAGAAAAAATTATCTACTTTTGAACTTTGTATTTCATTCTAAAAATCATATTATTATAAAGGGCGTAGGTAGCTTAAGATTTTGGGTTCGAAACCCGGCCGAGGCCCTTAGGTTTTTTATCTGGGAGGTGAAGAAACCATGAACACGCCTTCGTATCTTCCCTTTGGATATTAAACGATGGTCAGGTACGTTGAGACCATTAGGCTAGGTAAGTAAACCTTACTAGATAAACCTAGGCAAAGCGTAGTTGGGCTCATGTCCACCAGAGCGATGAAAGAGCACTCTGGTTGTGCCCACAGCTCACTCAATACACGATTTCTAAGTAACTCAAATCGTGTACAGAAATTCGAAAATGCTCTTTAGATCACTGACATAAAGAGTGAAATAATCCAAAATTGAATAATTTTGTTTTTGTGAAATTAGTGATGATTAACTGGATTTATTATAATTGTATATCTCCATATTTAAATCGAAAAATGCTAAATTCTGGAGGAAGGCAAGATAGGAAGAATCCTGGAAAGGAATAAAGGATATTATAACCTGAAGGATATATATACAACCACGGCCTTTCACAATATAGGAAGCAATGTGAGCAAAAGGAATACGCTCTACGGATGCTTCTTTGATATGGTGCATTCGATAGAATATTCTCTCGAAATATTGAAGAAGCTTTACGGAAGAGTCAGGTAAAACCGACCATCGTCAAATGGGTTGCAAGTTGTTGTCAACAAGGAGATTGATTGTCACTACAGCGGAAGACGCCACGAGGGGTACTCCAATCGTGGTGGGCGAGGTTCTTAGATAAGATTTCTGATTGTGCTGTTCCAAGCAGCCTTAAACATGGCGAAGGAGTGGTGATGCTAATTTGTCATAGAGAATGTACATTCAAACTATTTACAATAAAACTTTGGTGGCGTTCTGACAGAGGAGGAAAGCAAGACGGCAGCTCACCCCCTGGGAAGATCCCCGGGATTTTGCCAGACGAGCATAGACCACAGAGAGGAATTCAGAAGGTTGTACTAGGGAAGTATCCAGATTTGACAAGAAAACTGGGAACTCCTGGCGGGAATAGAAAAAACCCTCTTGACCCGGCGCCGGGGGCGATTGATGGGCCAGGCCCAAAGTCTACCCCCAGCGACCGCGATGTAGAAGCAGCCCCACTCCAGAGCTCTCTCGTTGCCGCCAGGCAGCCACAACCCTAGGAGGTCTGGGAGCGCCAGTCTCGTCGCCCCTAGACACCCAATTCTATACCTCTTCCCCGATGAAGTTGCGGGGCGGGTGATTTACCGGAGCAGCCGAGCAAAAAAAAAAAAAAAAAACTGAGAAAACTGGGCCATTGAAAGGCGTTGGATCCAGGTAGAACGAGAAATCATTGGAGGAAGCCTAGCACTTTCAGAGAAGGGATAAGAGCATTAAATGCTTAGGTCCCTAGGTACCATGCCGTCCAATATCGACACCAGTATTGTCATCGACTTTGGGAAGAAATTCGTAGGTGAATCACTGGTAGTTTTCCAGCTCCATTTGCAAAAACATCAAATTTCGGGAAAACGTAACATTGCCTAACTTCCTCTACACTAAATATAGCAGCGGAAGTATGAAAAAAAGGATAAAATCTAAAGAAGTTATTCGGATCTACAGAAAAATGCGAATCATTATTCATTCAAATATATATATTTTTTAAAATCTCATATTTAATTTTTTCATTCGTATAAAACCTTGTTTTGATCCATCCGAAATTTCGAAACGGTACTTTGAAAATTCCAATGACTAATTGGTAAGAATGTTTGTCAAAAATAATTCATGGAGATGGCCACCCCAAACAGTGCGGATACGGTAAATTAAAAGTTTTTTTTTTTTCATACTTTAAATATCGTTCTGGTGAAAGGCACTCAATGTGTCTGTATGTCCTATTTTTTTTTTTCTTGTTTCTGAAATTTTTTGTTTGCTCAAGAATTATCGAAAGTAATCTGAGCAGTACCGTGAAGATAAGTTCCCAACATGCATTTTCTCTAATTAATCACACGACTGACATGAATGCAAAATATTATTGCAGAATGTCACTAACATAATTTTTTCTTCCTTATATCGTTGCAAAAAAGTACTGTAATCATGCAAAAATCCGAGATAGAATTTTAACGGAATTTTACATTTCAAGGCCCTATGACGTCGATCTCTATTTGTTTATGTGAATTGGAACTCTTTGAACGCTCCAACTCAGAAACAATTGGAGCTATGAAATTGAAATTTGGAATAATGATGTCACATGTACTATTAACTATAATTAAGATAACACAACTTCAGGGCCTAAGTACATTTTACAAAATACCACTTATATTTATGTCAAAATCAAAAATCTCTTCAAATAGAATATGAAATATAATGTTTTGCAGGTGGTCCGGTTAAAATATCCGACCTGAAATATCGTTTTGTTACAAATTTATTTAGACGTTTGCTTGATTTACGCAAAAACTGTTAGTTCTTTTGAAAAATTGATTCTTACCGAAAATGTTCCTTAATAAATTTCCAATCGCTGATAGTCCTAAGATTTTTTACATACAATATGATCAAAGTTACAGCTTCCCAAAGAATGAAAAATAAATAAGAATAGTAATAAGGACGAGGCCGAGGCCCCGAGGCTCTTAGTTTATTTTATCTGAGAGGTAAAATAAACTTAAGCACGCCGTCCTTCGGATGGGACGTTAAGCGTTGGTCCCGAGCTTGTACGATGTCAGGTACTCGTTAAAGACCCCTACCCTAGGTGAATAAAAATTTAGTGTAGGCAAAATTTAGGACTCCCACAGTAGTGTGTATATATATATAATGTATAAGAAAGTCACTCTCAATATTTTGAGTGTTATTACGCTGTAGAATGAAACAAAGAAAATAGCTTATGTTATAAATCATTACTTCCATATATTTACTATTAACTATTAATTATTTACTATTGCTGGTATAAAATGAATTTGAGAGGGGGAAGGGGAGAGCGAGTGATCTGTACAAAGTGGTTGGTATAAGAAAGTTCTGCAATGGCCACATCACATATTTTACGAAATGATTCGTTTTTTTTTTGCAAAATACCTGATGATGAGGGCAACTTCGAAGGCCGGACTCTCAGGTTATTTTATATGTATTCCATCCAACTCAATGTAGTTAGTTATTATGACACATGCCCGGGCTTTTATCTATAAGGTCATATCGCCTACTATAAGAGCGCTCTTTCGTCACTCTGGTGAAAGTCCTTAATTTTGAATACCCTAAATTTTTATTCACCTAGGTCAGGGGTCTTTAACGAGTAGTTAACATCGTACAGGCTCGGGTCTATGGCTTAACTTCCCATCCGAAGGACGGCGTGCTTAAGTTTATTTTACCTCCCAGATAAAATCAACTCAGTGAAATATACTTATATAATTATACTTTTTCAATACTTTCTTTCATCGTGTCTATTTGATAATTTGTCGTTGTACTTATCACCTTTAAATGTTGTACTTGTCACCTATGTAGTAAGGAGGGCGCCGGTAGCTCAGTGGTATGCGTGCTTGACTTCTGAGCTCAAGAACGTGGGTTCGTAACCCGACCGAGGCCCTTAGTTTATTTTATCTGGGAGGTAAAATAAACTTAAGCACGCCGTCCTTCGGTTGGGACGTTAAGCGATGGTCCCGAGCCTGTACGATGTCAGGTACTCGTTAAAGACCCCTACCCTAGGTTAATAAAAAATTTAGGGTAGGCAAAATTTAGGACTCCCACAGTAGAGTTGGGCTCATGTCCACCAGAGTGACGAAAGAGCGCTCTGGTAGTAGGCGATATGACCTCGTAGTTAAAGCTCGGGCATGAGTCATAAACCCTTACCCCCCCCCCCCCCCCCCCCCCCCCCCCCCTATGTAGTAAGTAGTTTGTTATAAAGGGATCTATTAATGGTCTTAAGTCTCAGGGCCCTGAAAATGTACAGAGAAGCTTAAGCAAATAGTGCATCTTCAAAGAAGCGACAATGTGCCTCGGGCAGCAAAATACCAGGAAAGGGGGGGGATGATGGAGAAATGAAAAGACGGGTCCTGGGTCCCAGGATAATTATATTTAATTATAGATCGATTATCTATGTACATATCGATAATGATCGATTAGTGGTCCGTTGATTGATTGTAAATTGACCGGGGGGGAAGCTGCCACTCATTATCGGCGGCGACCACCTCACCTCGCCTATTTTATGGGGCCGTTATTTCAATCAAGCAGTCTTCAGTCTTCATAGCAACTCGTTTAGAAACTGAATATGTGGGGGGGCTTCTTCCGTGGCTGAGTGGTTAGAGAGGTTAACCTCCAAAATCAAATAGGTTATTAACGTTTTCTGCTCGGTTAGTAACTTTTGTTACTTAATTTTAGATGTTGCAATAAATACTCGTAGTTCCAATGATTCTTTTTTCTTGATGTTTTTTTACCTAAAGTCACCACATGCTACAGAAGCAGTACACTTCACATAGATACATCACACAGAGGCTGATAGGCCATATGCTATTGAGTGGTGGGGAGACTCCAGGAAGGTCTGCATGTGGTGGCCATCCAGCTCCAACTGTGCCCTCCCCAGCCAGACTAGGAACCCTAAATCCTGGAACCCCCTAATCCGAATTATTATTATTGATCACATGTGGGTCCGACTCTAAGATTCAATAACTTTGTTATATATAATTAATAAAATAGTGGTACACCTCAGGAAAAAGATTCCAAGGTCAGCTTTTCTTCAGATGACGAGAAGGGTTATAGGGATGGGCTTGCGAGGAAGGATTGAGACGAGGATGGACGTTGAGGATTTGAAAGACGACCTAGGAGTAGGATGCTTGGATGTGGTTTGTATTCATTTTTAAAGCTACACTAGCGCTTTCTTTATTTTATTTTCATGATCTAAAATAAAAATCATCTCTATACAACGAGTAATAAAATACTAAATATTGGTACTGTGCAGCCTATTTCTTAGCAGTTATATCTGTCTGTTCTTTGGGGAAGGTTCCAGACAAGAAACACGCTACCCCCAGTGAAATTACCACATTTTGATTGTTTAAAAACCTTTCTGCCGAGACCCCAATGTTGATGGTAGTAAGATACTTTTCCAGATTTTTTTTTTTTACTTCTTTTATCAAATTTTTTTGTTCCGAACGAAAAAATACAATTTCGACCTTCTCGAAGATCTTTTTTGTGAAGCAAAAGTACTCTTGTCGTATATATGAGGAGCATAGTATCAAAGACGGACATGTCAACTTTTGATTTTTTTTTACAGGAGGCCCAAAAAACTATTTTAAATGGATCCAAGTATCTTAGTATTTTGAATTTATTTTCCGAAGATCAGTAAACCCTTACGTCTGAATTGAAACAATCATTATGAAAGAAAAATAAATGGCTTTGTCGAAATTTGCTCTAAAAAATAAACCTGGCCACTTTTGAAACCTGAATATTGAAAACTGTTTTCCTCTCAACGAAGGGAAAAAGTACCATCATTTTTTATTGGGGAAACTGAAACTTCCATTTGAAAATATATAAATTAGTGAAATTGGAAAAACTACGTTAAAGCAAGTACCAAGTTCAAAACACCACTGATAACAAAGTGACTCATCTTGGTATTGCATTATGGGTACGAGGAAGATGAATGCCGACATCTGATTGGCTCGTAGTGGACTTGGCCGCTTTTGAAACCAGCACAGACTGGACTTGTCCGATTTTTGATTGCAACACCAAACTTTGAGCTCATTTTTAAGGTGATTCTACCTCTCTGGTCTGTTTTGAAACCAATCAATTTCATATTTGTAATTCATATTTCTTATCATGTTTGAAGTCTATGAGAATCGATTCTAACATCGATTTCGAAAAAATTGGACATGACCGTTTTTGATTCTAGGCTCCTCATATGTTTTTGACAAGCAGGGATCGCCCGGAATAACTTTAATAAGGGTACTTTCGGTATTGCTTCGGTATCTTCAGCCACGAATACATATAGTCAGTATTTGTTAAGTCGTAGCTGAAGATGGCAGCAATATCGAAATTAATAATCAATATTATACATATTTGGTGAAATAGACTAAATTTAAAATATAGTAGAACCTCGATTAACCGAACTAATTGGGACCAGAGGTGTTTCGGATAATCGAATGTTTGTATAATAGTTGAATCGAGGTTGAATTTCAAAACATTTATAAAAAATAGGAGTCAAGTCAATTAAGTTTCCAATGTTTTGCCGAACGCGTGGCGTGAATAAAAAAAAAGTTGAGAGCTCTGTGAGTTCGGATAATCGAGGTTCTACTGTAACTCATTTTATTTTTAAAATGAGGTACGTCACATTTTTCCTGGTCCCTCCCCCACCTCCCTATCACAAAATAGAAATCCTACACTTGACATACGCCCCCTTTATAACAATAATGATATGATCAAATAATATATTTATTTATTTATTTGTTTATTACTACATTTAAGCCTATTACGGCTTATGGTAGAGACTTGGGGTACAATTTGAATATACATTCGATATAATAATTAAGTAAGAATTTCATAACTTAATAAATTTCTAAATATCTAAATATTATAATAAATGCGCACACTTACTTGTATACAAACAGCCAAGAGAAATGCAAAACAGAAAAATATATAATTTTATATACACATATACATATTATAATGACTTAAAATAAAATACCAAAGTAATAAACATTAAGTACACTTTGTACCCACTTTGTACTTAAACTTTGTACTTAAACTGTAAATAACAAGTATTTAACAAATACTTAATATGAAAATCTCAACTTTAATTCATTTTCCATTATCTTTATTATTTTTTTGTCCTCTATTCTTAATTTTAATTTCATTTTTTTTTTTTTTTTTTTTTTTAATTTTTATTGTTAGATTTTTTTTTATAATGTTTGCTTTTTTAAATTAATAGAATTTAGAATATAGTAATAGACATCATTAATTTGCTCTATAGAAACAATCTGTAATATTCTAATAATATTATTTTTTATATATTTAGATAAATATTGATCAAATAATATATTAAAATCCTTGGCTGGGCCCCCCTTAACCGAGAGTTGGATTTGAAGGTTTGACATTCTAAATGAGGTTAGGAGTGAGACCCAAGAAAGTGACCGCACCAGGCTTCACAGATAAGGCATTTGTTGGAAATGGTAACGCACCTCACTGCATTCGTTTCTTAGAAGATTTTCTCTTCTGCAGTTAAGACACTATCGGAGAAATCCTTATTCTAAGAAACCAAAAAGATTCTCAATCTGTCTGTATTAGTTCAAGTACAAATACAACTTCGTTTGTATTGAAGCATATTATATAATATATTATAATATACGAGGTGTGTTCAAAAAGTAACGGGAATTTTGCAATTTCGCGGGTTGAATTAGTCCGATTCGCGCTATTTTTTTGTTGTTGTGTTGATAAACATGTCGTATCTGTACATTGTGAGCCAAACCGGATGTTTAGTCTGCTGTCAGCTGTCAAAGAGGTTACATGTGTTTCGGTACGATCGGCGATTATTTATTTGTTTATGTATTGAACTGATTCCAGGTCTACTTTGTGAAAATTCATAATGAACAGGATAAAGGAATATACACACACTAAGGAATATAAACTCCAAACACTACTTGTCAATATTTTCACTATATTGGTCAAAATTACACGACTATAGTTTCGCCTCTTACGGCATTATCAAGTGAACTAAACAGTTCAGTAGTAATCTCCGTTTAGTTCACTTGATAATGCCGTAAGAGGCGAAACTATAGTCGTGTAATTTTGACCAATATAGTGAACATATTGACAAGTAGTGTTTGGAGTTTATATTCCTTTAGTGTGTGTATATTCCTTTATCCTGTTTATTTGTTTATAAAATAAATTTGCATTAAATTTTGCTATAAGAATGGAATAAAGTGTAACAAAGTTTTAGAAATGTTAAATATTGCTTTTGGTGAGTCTGCTATGAGTAAAACTAGGGTTTACGAGTGGTATAAACACTCGACAAGTGCGGTCGAATGTGAAGGTCTTGCTCACTGTGTTTTTAGATTTTAACGGCATATTGCACCATGAGTTACTTGCCACAAGGTCAAACGATTAATAAGGAGCACTACCAACAAGTGCAACGCCGTTTGTGTGAAGCAATCCAAAAAAAAAAAAAAGCCCGGATTTGTGGCGAAACAATTCATGGCTTTTGCACCACGATAATGCACCTGCTCACTCTTCATTGCTTGTTCGTGAATTTTTGGCCAAAAAATACACTGTAATGATGCCCCAGCCTCCGTATTAGCCAGACATGGCTCCTTGTGACTTTTTTCTGTTTCTAAAAATAAAGAGAACCTTAAAGGGCCGTCATTTCCCAAACATAGATGAGATTAAAAGCATCGCTGCTAAATGCTATCCCAAAAATCGAGTTCTAGAAGTGTTACGGGGATTGGAAGATGCGCTGGCATAAGTGTATAATATCTAATGGGGGCTATTTGGAAATTGATAACATTGATCTAGACGAATAAATAAAATTCTTTTCAAAAACCGAAAATTCCCGCTATTTTTTGAACACACCTAGTATATACTCGATAATATATAAATATATGTAATATAATATATACATATTCAAGAAACATCTAAAATGAATTGTCGAAAAAGTACATTTTTCAGTTGTGCTTTTTGTGTAGTAGAAACCTCAACAAAATCTAACCTATTACAAGTTTTCTTTAGAAACCCTCGTCTATACAAATGATGTGCATTTAAAATAACTGTAATTATCGACCTGTATAGACCCGATCTGCGGTTTTCATCTATAGAATATCATCAGGCCCTTCTGAAACACGGACCTCTGAAGTATAATTCAATCTGAAAGGATAGTATAAAGGAACTGACTATTATTTCTGTTCTTACTTCCATATGTGTAATAACATATTCCATATTTAATTTAATCTCTCATGAAAGTATTGATTTTATTTATAATAAGCCGGGACCGTCGTGACGCCGGATAACGGAAATAATCAATTAATGAGAACAAATGTATCAATTAAAGCATAAAAAAAAAGTGTTTTTAGGTGAGCTAAGGAATAAAACAGGTTTGTATTTTGTTGATAACATTTATTAAATTGACAAATATGTACATACTTTACTAGTTAAGTGTTCATTTCCCGATAAGACGATATTGTTGTGCCACGGTCGGGACGGGACCTACCTTTGTTTTTCTATTCTAGGAAACATTTTTTATAAATGTTTGATTTTCAAATATTTATTAAAATTTATTTATAGGATATTAGTGAAGTAATACAATATTGTATTAGCGTTCCTGTCATTATAAATACAATGTACATATGTATGTACAATAAAGTTGTGTATGTACAATAAAAATACATAAAAGATTCGTGAGTTACGGAATTATTATGTGGCTCATATAATTGATAATCTAATAATTGAATGTTAATTTTAGTTTAACAAATTTGATATTATTTTGAGAGCGTCGCATAAGGGAGAGTCTACTGTATTAAGAAAAAAAAATCTATGGCACTATTTTACGAAAATTAACAAAAAAGTAGTCGGTGAATCCACCACATGTACTTCCCCAGTACAATATAATCAAATATGTTTTCGCTCTCCCTCCAAAGCCTATTGGGCTAAAACCCAATATTTCCGATCTCTGGACTGAATTTCAAAGAACATATAGATGACATGTGTAAGCGGACAGCAAGAACCTTGGGCTTCTTATGGCGACACTGTAAAGATATCAAGGGTACAAAGGCAGTGACTACAGTCTACAACTCGCTCGTGAGGTCCCGGCTAGAACATGTATCTGTCATATGGAATCCATATACAATTCGGGACATCGAAAGAATTGAGCAACTGCAAAAGAAGTTCCTATATTTCCTGCGTTGCCGTAATTCTGGTCAACAAGTTGAATTGGAAGATCGTCGTATGAAGCACGACCTTCTGTATATATTTAGTCTTTTAAATGGTAGTACCTATTGACTGTCCAGAATTGCTAGGCAGCTTGCCATTCTACGTCCCTTATTCCAGGTTGCGACGCACACAGACATTTGCGTACAGGCAGCACTCCACCAAACCAGAGTTTGAAATTGAAAATTATTTTTTATGACTGATAAATTATATCATAACTTGATTTTTATTTATAGCTTTTAAAACTCATTTTGTGATTTCCCTCAAAAATTAATTCTTATTTTTCTGTCAATAAATCAAAAATCACCCCGCCTAAATTATTTCTGAGCAAAATTTTTTAGATCAGAAATAACACTTATTACTTGAGCGATATTTTTTTCACTCAAAATAAAACTCAAAACGCTCTATCTCGCTTACGATTAAAGCTATCTACTTGTGGTTAGTCTTATTTGATTCAGCTTGAAAATATGTACAAGAATCAATCTCAGCGGTTTTTTCAAAAGTAAATGTTTTCAAAAATTCTTTTAAAAAGTAGGATACAGTCATAATAAGACTAACGACAACTGTATCCTACTTTTATATCCGGATGAAAAACGAAAAGACGAATTTGCTCACTAACCAATGAGTATTCATTTTTAAAAGCTTGATCTGCTCAAGATATTCTGGTGTTAAACGGGTGCGAAGATAAATAAAACCGTATTTAACGGCCAGAAAGGCTCTTTGTACATTCATTTTGATTGCACTTCTATAAAGGAACGAAATCACGTCAGCGTTTAAAAATTGTACCACTGAAAAACACAGGACCCCTTATTGAATATAAATTGGAAGAAGATTCCAATGATGTTCCTAAATGAACAACAATATAAACAAACATTATCTCTTAGCGATAAATGCAAAGTTGGTGAGGGGGATAGCGATAAATCACTTTTTCTATCCTCTAAACACCTGTTTACGTCTTGATTGATGTTTTTACAAACAAGATCAACGTGCAATATTTAGTTTTCAAGAGGAGTTTCATTTTTGTATTACAGTATTACATCAGACATTAAGCCCCCCTGTATAATTCAGTTACCATTGAACTGTTCAAACAGTTTATCTGAGTGTGGTGTTTAAGATTCTGATTTAATTAATTAATGATATATCATTGTGCCAAAATGGGACGCAAAAATTTAATTTTGTCTTTGTATAGTTTTATTTTTGAATTTACACCTAATAGTTTTGTCAGGCCTTTTACACGACTGGTTACAACTATTTCCTACTTTTGAAGACAGTTTTTGACAGAAGTTTCCTTCCTGAGAAAGTTAAGTGATTGATTCTTAAAGATTTTTACAAGTTGATTCGAATAAGACCAACTGCAAGACGATAACTTCAGTATTAAGAGAGATACAGCGTTTTGAGTTTTATTTTGAGAGAAAAAAATATCGCTCAAGTAGTAAGTGTTATTTCTGATCTAAAAAATATCGCTCAAAAAGTAATTTTTCTTTTTGATTCAAACGTTTTTCTCTCAATAAGCAATTCTTGACGTTTAACTTAAAAAATATAAGTCAAATGTTAACAGTTAATTTTTAACTAGATATATAAATCTTACCGATTAACTTTTGACTTTTATTTAAAAATCATAAGTGATTTTTACTTTTTCAATCAAAAAATAACTGTTATTTCTTGATTTTACAAAAGAATTAATTCTCAAATTCAATCCCTGCACCAAACACGTCGCTGGCAGGAACATCACAGCTCACTGCTGCAAGCCTGGAATGACGTCATGCCACGGGATAAGGATGTTTTTTTGTGAGGGTGCGGTTTCCAAAGCTGCCATAGAGAAAATGGAACTGCACCGTGTTAAAAAGACTTTTTTTGTTATTGTTTGTTTTTATATATTATATTGTTATTTTGTCAATAGGGTATTATTTGTATTTGACTACAATGAATTGGCATGAAGGCTGTTGTTGTTATAAATAAATAAATACATTTGAGTGAGTCCTCCTTCTTTATTCCCGCCTCCTTTTCGCGGCAAATTAATATGTGTCTTCCATATAAGTCTTTAAATTTACATATGAAATTTCGTGTCGATTCATTCATTCCATCCGAAGTGATATTGTTAACCGACACAAATACACAGACATAAATAATTTTTTTTATATTTGGAATCTAGAGGTCGGGAAACATAAAATTGTTTTTTTTTTTTTATTCGATAACCGAAACCGATTTATATTTTCAAAAATAAATAAATCAACCAACAAAAATGATCATAAAAATGATATGATTGTGCTAATTAGTTGATAGATTAAAAGCTTCTCGCTTACTACTTCTTCACTATCTATAATGTATCTGTTCTTTATGTCAACATTCCTTCTGTCAATCAGAATCTTCCTTTTAGGTTAGGTTAGGTTTTATGACTCATGCCCGGACTTTAACTACGAGATCATATCGCCTACTAACAGAGAGCTCTTTCGTCACTCTGGTGGACATGAGCCCGACTCTACTGTGGGAGTCCTAAATTTTGCCTACCCTAGATTTTTATTCACCTGACATCGTACAGGCTCGGGACCATCGCTTATCGTCCCATCCGAAGGACGACGTGCTTAAGTTTATTTTACCTCCCAGATAAAATAAACTAAGGGCCTCGGTCAGGTTTCGAACCCACGTTTTTGAGTCTTTCTTTTATATAACATAAATCTATATTCAGTTTGATCTGGTATTTAAATATAGAAGTTGACTCAATAAATATGTTCTATAAAAGATTCTGATTGACAGAAGGAATAGTTAACATAAAGAAGACATGTATTATAGATACTGATGATGGGAGTGTTTTACCATTATTGTCGCTAATTATTGAAAAAATCAAAAAATTAAATTAGAATATGTGATTATATTTAAAATCTCATTTCCTCTTTTCTTAATTACATAATATATTCTCTAGATTCGTAACTTGAAATTATGAAAATGATGGGTTCCGTTATTTGAATAAAAGGTTATTTCTATGAATTTTAACAGTCCTGTTGTTAAATTAAATTATCCGATATCCTGATGTTTTAATACATATCTTACTAATATTTAATAACTAACATAATCAAATTAAGGTACTTAATAGCTAACATAATCTAACTAAGGTACTTAATATCTAACATAATCCATCTAAGGCACTTAATAGCTAACATAGTCTAACACCTTCCCGTCGATGTAGACTAGAACTATGATAGTTTGTCATGTTCTTCTTTTTGTCCTCTCTCAACTCCTCTCCTGGGAGGCAGACAGGGTGGCTCATCTAATTCCGATCCATCCTTCCAGGAAGCTGGGTCTAACGAGGTTCCTAGGATCCGGGGAAGAGTATGTTCACAGAACGACCAGTGATTAGACATCAGACAGCCTACATTCCCATTTTACTTCCAGACTAAACCTCTTCACTCCAGTTCCAGTTCAGTATAATACACTTACTTTCTGTTACTTCTCATTCCTTTGTACAATCTTCTTGATCCTATAAGTTTTTTTGTGATTTATAAATAGGTAAATTATTGTTAAGTATGCCCGAATGGAAGAAACGTTAACCGAAATGTAAAAAAATAAATATATTTGGGAGATCTTAAGACCAAGAAAGTATTGTTTCTCAACTATCTTTATCTATAGTATAAATTTTCGAAATTTAGTTACGGGGGGGGGGGGGGGGGGGAGGGGGCAGGGGCGTAGCAACCTCTGTAGCAGTTGTAGCTATGATACAGGGCCCCCAACCTAGAGGGGCCCCAACGTAAGCAAGTAATCGTAAAATGTTATCCATAGTCATATTGATAAAAGCCAAGCCTAAATTTCTAAATTAAAACTTATTAAAAATTATCTTAGAACTTCTATGGGACAAGAACGGCTATCGGACATATCAATACTGTCCATAGAAAAAGAAGAACTTGTGAAACTAAAATCTTCTTCAGCTATGGATGATATAATAAATACGTTCGTCGAAAAAAGCCAAGACGTACCTATTTAACCACTAGAATATTTTTTTTTAGAGTTGTTTTTTAATATCTATTGTTGTTTTCCAAAAGAATACAGGTATTTCAATTCAAGACTCTCCGACTGATCACGCAATGCCCACCATACGTTAGCAACAAGACTTTATACCGCGACTTGAACATCACATCCATAGACATAACCATTAAACATTTATACCAACGTTTCTACACCAAAATTTACTTACACACCAATCCGGAAGTTCGCAAAATCTTAAATACAAATTTACCCTACAATCCCCCAAGAAGATTAAAGAGAGTTTGGCATAGAGATCTCCTGTTGTGAAGTGATGTCATGACGGTTCACCGCTGGGTGTTTTTCCTCTCTCAAGCCTTTCACGTCATATTTATTTTTATTATTTTATTTTATTTGTATTATATTTGTTTAGCATATGTCAGTCCAGCCGCTGGTAGTGCATTTTTTGCATAGTTGTGGCTTGAGAAAAATAAATACAAAAAAAAAAACAATTGTTTTTGGCCCACTCAGGATAGTGGGGGAGGGGGGTTGAAGATGTTTGAAAGTTGTGTAACGTAATTTATAGACGAGCCCTTATTACTGAACTTCCGGTCAAAAATGGAATTGGCCAGACAGGATCGGTTCTGCATTAGTTACTTGAGGTAGGTAGGTAGTTAAAACCCCATTAAACTAATGGCCTGAACCGAAATGGAGTTCTTGGAATACGTTAACTGAGAGGCTGCTTCTCACATCTTGTCGTCCAGCCTCTCTCCTTCTTATCGTGCTTCTCTTTCATGGATTTTGGCAAATAGCCAATCAAAACTTTGTCTTTGAGCCTTCTTCGAGGGGTGTGCAAAATATCATTGACACCCGGACCTTGTAAGTCCTCTTCTGCCCCTTAGCCGAAAGGACTGCGGACTTCCAAGCCAATTGAAAATATTGAATCACAACAGTCCCAGGCATTTGTGTCGATAGATGTTTCTGTAAGTCGAGGACAGTCGCACCTGTGATAAAGACGAGACGGCGGCACACATCCTGGGAATACGAGGGAGGACTTTAGAAAATTGAACCATTCTCAGGTTCATTAAGGAAACTAGGAGACTCGGTCCTTCATGAAGGACTTGGTTTAGGTAGTGTAAACAAATAGGTAACACAGTAAGGTGGAAGCCCAGCGCTTCAGTGCATTGGATGCTTAGGTCCCTAGGTGTAAAACACCAGGCCACCAGATATATTATTATTATAAGCTATGTGACGTAGGGGGGGGGGGGGGGGGTCCGTCTAAAAAAAAATGATGGGGCGTAAAAAATTTTTTTGTTATTAATTTTATAATCTGCTCAAAAACAATAAGCAGAAGGGTTGACATGAGAATAAATTATAAAATAATAAATAATACAAAATATTTAATACAAATAATAAAGTGAGAAACAACAAAGAAAGGAATAAGTACAAAATAATAGTAAATATATATACTTAATACAAAAACTAAAAGTAAAATAAATAATAATATCTAATGAAAGTAAAAACTAATAAAAAAATATATATACAAAGTAAATAATAATAATGGTAATTTAAAAAGTAAAGTAAAGTCAGGGGGCTTAATGTCCAAATGTCCTGTTCGGGGGTCACAAGGTCATACTATGTAAGCGCTCTTTCGTCAATCTGGTGAACCTGAGCCCGACTCTACTATGGGAGTCCTAAATTTTGTGTAGGGGTCTTTAACGAGTACCTAACATTGTACAGGCTCGGGACCATTGCTCAGTAAGCAAGCATGCATACCACTAAGCTACCGACGCGCCCTCGGGGTTTGGTTAGGTTTAGGTTTTATGACTCATGCCCGGGCTTTTAACTACGAGGTCATATCGCCTACTACCAGAGCGCTCTTTCGTCACTCTGGTGGACATGAGCCCGACTCTACTGTGGGAGTCCTAAATTTTGCCTACCCTAAATTTTTATTCAACTAGGGCAAGGGTCTTTAACGAGTACCTGACATCGGGGTTTGGAAACCGTACCTTGAATTTTGAATGCTTAGCAACCTCTCCAGATGTTTTTTTTTTGATGAAGCCAGATGAGAGAGTAGCTGATCTATATCTGAGGTACATTTAAATTTGACAGCTGACCGGAGGTTGGACTTGCCGAAGACACCGGAAGTCGTGAGAACAGGTGGGTTCGTCAGGATATTCAGGACAACATGACTACTAAAGTTGAACCTGTAAGGCTCCAGGTGGCCTAAAGTGGGTGCATCCTCATGGCCTAAAGATGGCAACCTGCTTTGTTACTAAATCGCTGGAAAACTTGCGAGGGCGAACATTGGTAGCATGTACCATAAGAACATTTTTATTGAAAAAATTGAATACCTATGAATGATACAAACGGATCTTCATTGCTAGAAAAGGACGGAAGAACAAAGTTCATCAACACAATAAAAGATTTCATTTGACATAAATCGACTAACTACAGTTATCTTGAGTCACGAATGGGGAGTAAAAAGATATTTTAAAGAGGCCTTTGTCATAATGTCAGATTCTGCAGCAGTGGTCTTGTAGCATTGTGAAAGGTGATGGGTCAGATCAGTGGCGTATCTAGGACAGGATGGGGGCCCTGGAACTGGGCTCCTCTGGGCGGCCTGGAATTGGGCTTCTCGGGGGGCCTGGAACTGGGCTACTCTGGGCGGCCTGGAACTGGGCTCCTCTGGGCGGCCTGGAACTGGGGTCCTCTGGGGGGCCTGGAACTAGGCTCCTCTGGGGGGCCTGGAACTAGGCTCCTCTGGGCGGCCTGGAACTGGGCTCCTCTGGGCGGCCTGGAACTGGGCTTCTCTGGGCGGCCTGGAACTAGGCTCCTCTGGGCGGCCTGGAATTGGGCTTCTCGGGCGGCCTGGAACTGGGCTCCTCTGGGCGGCCTGGAACTGGGCTTCTCTGGGCCGCCTGGAACTGGGCTCCTCTGGGGGGCCTGGAACTAGGCTCCTCTGGGGGTCCTGGAACTGGATAAGAATATCAAATCAGAAGTGATTGAAAAATGAAATTAAATACAAATATACAGGAGATACAAAATGTAAAAACTAAAAAAAAAGAACGATAACAGAGGTTCCACAAACTCAGAAAGTCGATGGTGAATCATCGGCTAGGTACCTTCACACCTTCCCAACCTTCCTCAGCATGATTTTAAATTTGAGAAAAAACGAAAAATGTGCCGTTACCTATAAATTCTGTAATTATTATTGTGACTCATGCCCGGGCTTCATCTTCGAGGTCATATCGCCTACTATCAGAGCGGTCTTTCCTCTCTTTGGTGGACATTAGCCCTACTCTACTATGGGAGTCCAAAATATTGCCTACTCAGGTTTATTCACTTGGGGTAGCGAGAGGTCTTTTACCAGTAACTGACATCGTACAGGCTCAGGACGGTCCCTTAACATCCCCTCCGAAGGACGGCATGCTCAAGGTTTTTTCACCTTTAAAAGAAAAAAAAAAATGTTATGTATTAACCCAGTATGAAAACACTAAAACTGACCTTTATTGATTTATTTTGTATCCTCGTAGCTGTTTTTGTTTTTGTTTCGCATTATTCTGAGTTAACCTTTTATTCAGAGTGAGAGAGTGAGAGAGAAGATAAGGATTATGAATGGAGGGAGAGGAGCGGGAGAACCCGTTTTGGGGGTGGGGTGTCTGGAGAGATGTGTAAACCCGTTTTTTGGGGTGTCTGTCTGTTTGGACTGAGAGTGTGTGTGCGGTGGGTCAGACAGAAAGGTTATTGGACCTATTAGTGGCCCTGGCATAGTCTTCCTTCTCCATTCATAAGATCTGGCCTTGTCTGTCTGTTTGGACTGAGAGTGTGTGTGCGCGGTGGGTCAGACAGAAAGGTTATTGGACCTATTAGTGGCCCTGGCATAGCCTTCCTTCTCCATTCATAAGATCTGGCCCTGTCTGTCTGTCTGTTTGGACTGAGAGTGTGTGTGCGCGGTGGGTCAGACAGAAAGGTTATTGGACCTATTAGTTGCCCTGGCATAGTCTTCCTTCTCCATTCATAAGATCTGGCCTTGTCTGTCTGTTTGGACTGAGAGTGTGTGTGCGCGGTGGGTCAGACAGAAAGGTTATTGGACCTATTAGTGGCCCTGGCATAGTCTTCCTTCTCCATTCATAAGATCTGGCCCTGTCTGTCTGTCTGTTTGGACTGAGAGTGTGTGTGCGCGGTGGGTCAGACAGAAAGGGTATTGGACCTATTAGTGGCCCTGGCATAGCCTTCCTTCTCCATTCATAAGATCTGGCCCTGTCTGTCTGTCTGTTTGGACTGAGAGTGTGTGTGCGCGGTGGGTCAGACAGAAAGGTTATTGGACCTATTAGTTGCCCTGGCATAGTCTTCCTTCTCCATTCATAAGATCTGGCCTTGTCTGTCTGTTTGGACTGAGAGTGTGTGTGCGCGGTGGGTCAGACAGAAAGGTTATTGGACCTATTAGTGGCCCTGGCATAGTCTTCCTTCTCCATTCATAAGATCTGGCCCTGTCTGTCTGTCTGTTTGGACTGAGAGTGTGTGTGCGCGGTGGGTCAGACAGAAAGGGTATTGGACCTATTAGTTGCCCTGGCATAGTCTTCCTTCTCCATTCATAAGATCTGGCCCAGTCTGTCTGTTTGGACTGAGAGTGTGTGCGCGGTGGGTCAGACAGAAAGGTTATTGGACCTATTAGTGGCCCTGGCATAGCCTTCCTTCTCCATTCATAAGATCTGGCCTTGTCTGTCTGTTTGGACTGAGAGTGTGTGTGCGCGGTGGGTCAGACAGAAAGGTTATTGGACTTATTAGTGGCCCTGCCATCGTCTTCCTTCTCCATTTATAAGGCCCTGTCTGTCTGTCGCCGTTCTGGCCTCCAGGCTAGAGCTCTGTCAGCCGCGACATGCTTGCATCCTTCCATACTCTGCCCTGCCCTGCCTTCTTCCAACACCTCTTTGCTCTGAGCTATTACATTGGCTGTTATGTAAAACTATTAGAACATAAAGTACTCTATGGACTTAAGTTTCCTTTGTAATAAATTAACATATTTTTTGTTTTCTTTTGTTGCCTCAAGGCAATGTGACATATTGTGTTTCAAATGATTCATTAAGTTAATATGAACAGTTAAAATAATAATAATAATTTTTATGTTAAAGCATCACTTGCAAAATACTATGGCACATAAAGTAATTTTACGCAATAGTTACTCAATGTATAGTCTCCGGTTTGAATTTAAAAGTTTGTCTTGAAAACTCTCGGCAGCGCGTTGTGAAACCAGTCTCTCTTTTTATTTTCCTTCTTAAAAAATTTATTTTTGACATGTTTTTCAATAGAAAAACTGTTGTTCACGTTATCGATTGTTTCGATAGTATTAAATAATATAGGTTAATATTGGTTTACTGTAGGGGCATTCCATGCCAAAACCATAGTTGTTCACGTCGATTCTCCGATTTTGCTCAAATTTGGCAGGTGGTTTCTACCACAAAACATATGAATTTTCCCAAAATTTGTAGTCATTATCTCAAAAATTGCACTTTCTAGACCCGATTTTATGAAATAAGCCATTTTTAAAAATTAAAATAAAAAAAAAAAGTTTTTGCTTGATACTTTATTTTAATGCATTCTCAACCATTTTTATCAGAAAAAAAGATATACAGTTGTAATCAAATGTATTAAAAATATGAGAATTTTGAGGAAAAAAAATTTCCTTCAAACAAAATTATTCATAAATGAAGAAAAAAATAAATTATTCATATAAATTTTATAAATTTATAAAAAAAAAAAAAAAAGAAGAAGAATAAACACAAAAACTAGTATGACATTTTTTTTCCCCTCAAAATTGTCATATTTTTAATACATTTGATTATGACTGTATATCTTTTCTTTCTGATTAAAATGGTTGAGAATGGTTTAAAATAAAGTATCAAAGTACATAATTTTTCTCTGTTGTTGCGCACGCACACAAAAGCGCAAAAAATGACAGCGAATTGTCGAAAAAAATTGAATTACCGTCATTTTTGCCTCGAATTTAGTGGAAAATTCAAAATACCCAGATTTTCGATATGGCTATTTCAAAGTATGTATGAAGTTTCAGTGAAAAGGTGGAAATCGAGATAGGTATTTTGACGCTACGAATTTTTTCGCACAATAAATGTGACAAATTACATATTAATAAACCAAGATCTGGATTGAAAACCGAACTTGTAAGTATTGAATGCATCAAAAGCACAATAAATGTGCAAAATTACAAACGCCTCCTTTTAGTAAATGATATGTAGCCTAAAGCCTTCCTTGAAAAATATTCTAAATGTAGGTAAAAACCGCATCGAATTTTATCGCAATTACACAAAGATAGTCAGTTAGCTACACACAGAAATCGTATTTTGTAGAAGTAGAGATTTAACATTTTTTAGCTGTTTATTTCCCCATATCCACTCACACAAAAAAAATTTTTTTTTACATACCACTGATTAGTTTCTTGTAATGTAAAAAATTTACACACATTAATCTTAATAATATATTATAAAATCAATTATTATTTGTATAAAAACAGTTGTTAGGAGTGAAGTAACTTAATTAGTGAATAAATATACAAAGATAGACTATTCGCATTTTGTTTTAAAACGAAGTGTGAACAACCAATGAATGGAGAACAAATGACGATCAGCTGTTTTAAATAGTGTGAAACAGTCTAGAGAGAGAAGTGTTTTTAGGCTTAAGGTAGTGAACCAGTCTGAGTGAGAGGAGATGTAGGAGTGAAATAGCAGTGAAGTAGATGCGCAAAGGTACCTATATTTATTTATGTGTTTATATGCCCAAAATAAAATTGAATTAAAGGATGGCTACAATATTTAAAAATAAAAGAGACTAAAAGTAGATATAGACATTAGTTTGTATGATTTTTATTGTAAGTAATTTGATTTTTTATTTCATATTGATATTTTGATTTTATTTATAATGTAGGTTTAGGTAAATAAGCCCAAATATTTGTTCTCTTATTCTATGCTATTTATTTTCCCTGCGAACCCAGTAAAATAATTTATACCTTCGGATTGGATTGAACATTTTTTTTTGAAAATTTAGGTAAACAAGATGGCATCTATGGTTTTAGAAGAAACCCAAATGAAAAATTTGTTAATTGAATTTTTTTCAAAATACATGCACTTTCTTCAAAATTGCACGTCTTGAACTTTCGATATTTTATTTAAGGCCCTTTTTGGAAATTACTATAGAAATAAAAATTTAGTAGAAGACCAGCTATAATTTCTACAGGAAATGTGGTAATATTTATTATTTAACTTTATTTAACACAATTTTTTTAATGATCACATTTTATACATTAATTACATCATTACTTATTCGAGTTTTTGTGTTGAGCCCCATCCCCCTTTTTCTCTTTGACACGATATATTTATTCTATCGAAACCTATCGTGTTTACAGACATACAGTGTGATGTACAAAAAATACAAACATTCAAATTATTAATATTATTAAATTAACTATATTTATTAGTATAAAATACAATCCAAGAAGCAACTAAAATAGTAAATAAATATATGAATGCATTTTGTTTTAAAACAACCCATAAATTAAAAACAAAACGCTGTTTTAAATTGGAGACGAGTCGAGTTCTGAGTCAATCGTGGAGTGGTCTGAGTTGAGATGGAGTGAGAGTTTAGGCTTAAGGTGTGGAGAACTAAGTTGTAGTGAATTAATTGTGATTAATTGGAGTTTTAATTGAAATAGATGCACAAAGAAGGTACTTTAATTAAATTAGCATCAAAACACGCTGGAACGGACCGGATCGGCAAAATACAGTGAGTTTTGTCCGCTTATTAGCAATGAATGTCCGGTTTAAGGGTTCAATTATGAACGCAGAATAAGGTTTCGAGATAGGAAAATAGGACGTTTCTCGGAAGGTCGGTATTCGGGGAAAAATAACACTTGCGTAAACAGATTTAGTTCCTGACTATTCCCTGAAAAACGGAAAGGAGTAAAGCCATAATTACATAATTCTCAGAAGACTTTAATTTTTGAACCGAACCCCCGCGAGTTTTAAACAGTAAGCTATTCAGTTGTATTCGGGTCATTTTGGAGTGCGTGTTGTTTGTTATAAAGGTGCGATGAGTCACAAACGACGCGATCTTTTCTTGTCGGAAAAAATTGACATCTTAAAATCGTATGATGCCCTGCCTAAAATGACGCAACGAGAGCTGCAGAACGTCTTGAAATTTCCCAGTCAGTACTGTGCAGACTACTAAAGAACCGGTACGAAACTGAACTTTCTGTTCAGGAAAATGCAAGTGGGCGTAGAAAGATTTCATGCCTACCTAATTTTTATATTTTTCTCTCTCTCTCTCCCCCCCCCCCCCCCCCCCCCCCCCCCAATCCGTTTATTAGAATCGTCCGTTTATTAGGTTCAAACTACGGTGGTCCCGATGTGATTCTAATAAGCGGATTCCACTGTATATGTTTTATAAGCCCTAAAATAAATAAATTTGAAGAATGGCCAGTATTTAGAAAGTAAAGAGACTAAAACATAAATGTAAAAATTAGCTTGTAAGATTTCTTTTTGTAGATAATTTGATTTTTTTTATCTCTTAGTTATTAATTTTATTATGTAGTTTAAGTAAATATTCTATGCTATTTATTTTCCCTGTTAACCCAGAAAGATAATTGATACTTTTGGATTAGGTTTAATATTTTTGCAAAATTTAGAAAAACAATATGGCATCTCGTTGAAATCCATATGCAAAATTTGTTAATTGAATTTTTTTTAAAATATGTGCACTTTCTTCAAAATTGCACGTCTTGAACTTTTGATATTTTGTTAGGGCCCCTTTTTGAAAAATACTGTAGAAATCAAAATTTAGTAAAAACACTAGAGATACAATTTCTACAGGAAATGTGGTAATTTAATTATTTATTATTTTTAATTTATTGTTTATTTAATTATTATTATTTCAATTATTATATATTTATCATTTATTTAACATTAACCATTATTTATTTACCACAATAGAGAGACTGAATTTTTTATTTTTTATTTATTTATGGAGTTAAGAGCCCAGAAAACACGGAATTCCTGTGGAAACTCAACATCGAATTTATGGCCGATTTAAGCCCCTCCTAGGGGAAGTAAAATACTGTTGAGTTTCTCGATAACTAACATACGTTGGAAAGAATTAGGGATGTTGAGCTGTAATTTAAATGGAAGTCACTTGTTCATCTCTGTTGTTCCTCTTGACTTGGACATTCCGGAGACGTGCCAGAAGGTGGATTCCAGAGAAGATGTGGATTCTGAACAGAGGCTGATCAGAAGAGTAGGTTGAAGCTAATTAGAGGAAGAGATTCCTGTGACGTGGTCTTCCTTTTTCCCAGTGTGTCTTGACATTCCGTGGACGCCGAGAACACTGCGAATCATGTTTGAGGCTCATCTGAGGAACTACCAGGAGATGCGCGGAATCGAATAACAGAGAAGGGGATAGAAAATTCTTGGATTTGATTCATTACCCTTAATTTTAATTCTGTACCCCGGAGGTAAAGTGCACAAAGTCACAAAAATGTAATTTTTCAGGAAAAAAAGTTTTTGATTTTTTTCAAATTCATTTTCAGGTTTCTTCACTAATAATAAGAATTGCTCTATAAAATTTTCGCTATCTATAATAATAGGACATAGTGCTTTATACCACTATATAGAGCGAAAAATCTACATGGCAAACATAGTGCCAACTACATTTCATATGAAAATCCGTAGTGTCCTTTACCTCCGGGGCATAGAATTGTAAGTCATAAGCTTCTGTTTTTCTTTAAGGTCTTATCTCCCAATTTATTAATTTTTCACTATTTTTTCTTCATTAGACCTTTTGTCAAACAGTTTTGGGCCTTGCCCATTCTCAATGACTGAAATAACAGTTTAGTTACAAGTTAACATTAAACATCATTTTCCTATTTCTAGGATTCCTCAAGAAATTAAATTACTATATTATAATTTTTTTTTAAATTGTAGTAATATATAATATATATATAAATAATTAGTAATTTAATTTCTTGATGAATCCCAGAAATAGGAAAATGATGTTTAATTAACTTGTAACAAAACTGTTATTTCAGTCATTGAGAATGAGCAAGGCCCGAAACTTTTTGACAAAAGTTCTAATGAAGAAAAAATAGTGAAAAATTAATAAATTGGGAGATAAGACCTTAAAGAAAAACAGAAGCTTATGACTAACAATTCTATGCCCTGGAGGTAAAGGACACTACGGATTTTCTTATGAAATGTAGTTGGCACTATGTTTGCCATGTAGATTTTTCGCTCTATATAGTGGTATAAAGCACTATGTCCTATTATTATAGATAGCGAAAATTTTATAGAGCAATTCTTATAGTCAGTGAAGAAACCTGAAAATGAATTTGAACGTAACAATTACCTTATTGTAGAAAAGGGTTACCCAAGGGATGTTGGGGGATCCAAATTAGAAAAGTTTGTATATAGTTTTCCTTAAATATATCCATTAAAAAAAGTATTACCCTAAATTAAAATTACATATTTAAGAAAGTAACAATAAATATAGTTTTATAACTATTTTAAATTATGATAAGAAATAAAACTTTTGTTTTTTTGGAATGATACACAAATGTACACCGTATTTCCAACATATGAAAAGAGTTTTTGAATTTGAATTCTCACATTGTATATCTTGCGCCGTCGTTTTTGCCTACGATATCAGTCTCATCACCCTGGACAGAAGTTACCGAGGGGGTGGAGTAGATTCTGCAAATGATGGATGGCCTCTTTTTTTTTTTTTTTTTTTTTTTGTACTTTAAGTTCTTAAAAGTGCTTAAGCTGCAGATATTCAGAAATGCAGAAGATTTTTCTCTGTTTTACCTTCATTATATCCATATGGTGCATATAATTTAGCAAGCTATTGTTAATTGCCATTCCGAGGCAATGTGCATCTGCATATCTGATATGTTTCCGTCTTCTAAAGCAGATAATATTTCGTTATCTGTCCATTGATATATTGGTCTTCTTTCAGCCATATCAAATAAACAAAACTAAAGAAAAAAAAATGTTAAATCTGCTACCACATTAACATTGTCCATTCAAATGTACATAAGCATTTTCACATTTTACCTGATTGTATAAGTCTGAGTTAAATAAGGTTTATGACGTTTAATATAATAATAAAAGTAACTTTATATAATATATATATATGGTTGTATGAATGGTACAGTGCTGCTATCTTACAGTTACAATAGAAACTATTTTAGCTTGTAAAAGTTGCTTTTAATAAAATAGTTTCTATTGTAACTGTAAGATAGCAGCACTGTACCATTCATACAACCATATATGAGGAGTTGGAGCCAGAGCGGTCTAACTCACAATTTTTCGGAAAATGAGTTATTACCATCCTGATGTTGGCATAGGTTCCCTTTTTTCAAAACCAGTGTGGATCACTTAGTTTCTTCACTTCAGTGATAGATAGCAGCACTTTAAGTTTAGTCCACAAATATTTTGTGCATATATTTTCAAAGTCACAATGGATCATACGGCCTTCAAAAACTTTATAGACCACAAAAAGGGATCATTCATCCAATACTATTCTAAAATTTCAAATATAAATAAATATTTGGGGCCCATTTATGGAGATAAACAAAATGTACTCAATTTTCAATTGCCATTTTCTTCTTGTTCAGTTTCAACCAGTTGGTCCGCTCTGGCTCCAAACTCCTCATATATATATTATATTCTGTGAGGCTAATGGACAAACCTACTTAGAGGATTAAGACAGAGAGGTTCGTCTAGTTAGCCCCCATTACACATTTTTTTTAATGTTAGTATTTTATAATTATTTCTTATGAATGAGTGTCCATTGTAATGGACGCAGTAAAGGTTAATTAATAAAAACAAAATCTTTATAAATAAGATCGTATGAGGGTTTTGTTTGTTTCCCAGTAATCTTATCATCAAGAATATATTTTAATAACTTTTCAAATTTTGATAATATAATCACACACAACGAACACAATAGAAGGTGGATATTTCTTATTATTATTTTATTTTTTTTTATTTTATTTTATTTATTTATTTTTTTTCGGGTGCTCCTGACCCCTTAGGGGGGTCGGTCACATCACCCTATGTTCTCCCGGCTCCTTACGCCGAGTGATCTCGGGATCTTATCGGGGGTTCTGTTCTGCCTGTGTCCCGGAGCCGGGGGCAGCCGCCGCATGCCTGTCGGTGGTCGGTGGGGCCCCCGGCACCGGGTTAGTAGGCTTCCTTGATTCTCCGCCAGGAGGAGACGAACCGACCAAAAGCCAGGTAGCCAGCCTCTGTCATCAGTCCCGGCAGGTCCAGTCCCAGGTACGATCCTGTCTGGCGAATCAGCGCCGCCCTGGGCACGTCGTATAGCGGACATTCGAAAACTACGTGTTCCGCAGTCTAGATGCCGCCACACGAGCAGGCTGGGCTGTTCTTCTTCTTAAAGAAGAAGAGCTTGGCGCTGAAGTCGCCGTGACCTGATAGCATCTGTGACGTCCAATGGTCTGGTTGTACCCATGGAGAGTCAAGGCGCGTCTGGACGTCTGGGAAATAGGTGAAGGTTGTACGGCCATCTGTCGATTGCGCCCAACGCTGTTGCCATCTTTCTACGATCCATTCCTGGACAATGCCCCTCAGGTGCTCTGGTCTCGCCCGTCCTTGCATCTCCCTTTCCAGGGCTTGACGCAAGGCCATGTCCGTGTCAGCCTCTATTGGTAAGCCGCGTCTACAGAAGTACGAGGCGACGGCCCCATCCAAGACAAGGTCTCATCATCAATTAAATCAATTGAAAACTCAACGTCACATACGAGCACACCATTCTTCGGATGGGACGATAAGCGACGGTCCCAGTATGCTTACAGATAAGCGACGGTCCCAGTATGCTTACAGATAAGCTCCCTCTTCTTCTCGTTTTAAAAACACATTGCTGATAGCTTTTCTGTTTACGCAACTTTGCAGTATTCTTACTTCTTCATCCTCCTCCGCCAAATGTTTTTTAAATAGCAAAATAGCAAATGTTTTTAGCTTTTTTGGTCCTAAACGGCTCATCGTCACAACATTTTAAAATACTACTGGGAAATATAACGTTCCCTAGGAAAACAGAAATGCGCAGCTTGATAAAAAATACGCTCCTGCCGACGTGAAATTCCCTATTCAGTTCACGCTGCATATTACAAACGCTGGCTAGGAAAACCCGCCTTTAACGTTTTGGCCCATATAGAATCAATTAAAGCTACTTTTATTTTGCATATATCGCTAAAAATATATATTTTTGCATATCTGAACCTTATTCTCATAGTTTTATTCATATTTTTGAGTTTTTTCGGCAGCTCAAGGATAGACTGTAAAGTAGGTACATACCTATTTTAATTTTTTTAAAGTCATTTTTATTTTTTTTGTAAACTGACGATTAATAAAAATTAATCCCACTTTTTTTCAACATTTTCTCACTCAATTTGCTTCTGTTTGGCCACGTGTACACTATTTTTATTGAGATGAGTGCATTCCAGGAACTCCAAAGTTTCTCTTGAATTCATTGTGTTCATATTGCGAACTTTTTATTCTGTCTGTTTAATAATTAATAATTATTATTAGAATAATAATTATTTATAATATATTATAATTATCATATTAATATATTTATAATATATTATAATTATAGCATATTATAATTATAATATATTATAATTATCAGAATAATAATTATTATTCTGTTTAATAATTATTAATTACTTTAATAATTTATTCTCGGAACTTTTTTATGCCCATTTTCCCCCTTCTTTTCTAAGTCGATCAGTTCAGTTTTGAACATCTGGGTGAAAAGCAGTGGAGGTGGTGCGGGTCTACCTCTTCTTCTCTGCCCTCCCGGGTATCCTCCTCTGTACTTTGTATCTCTAACCTCTGCAGATGTCCCTAACTTTGAATCCGCCACTGCCTTGTACAGACCCCTCAGCTCTCTGTTGGACCATATCCTTCATCTATCTTCCTCAATACCTTCCTCTATCACATACTGAGCTCTACTTTTTAAATTTCCCGTTAATCCGAGCAACCGTTTGCAATCATTATTGTTGATTTTGGACTCTAAAAGACTAGTTAGAACAGTAGAGGGCTGCCTGACCTGAATCCTTGTACGAGATATGTGAACTTCCTTTTCATCTCTTGAGACAGTGAATAGAGCTGAGACACACTGAACAATTATCACTTACAATTAGATAAGATCGTACCGTTAGATGATCCGAATCACACCGCTCAACTGTTCTCCTTGTACTTTTATCAAGCCAGCCCCGCCGCAACATATATCAGTGCCCTAGGCGAAAATCTACCTTGCGCCCTCTTGTAAGGAGAGAAAATTTCAATAATTAAAAAATAAAACTTCATAAAAAATTTTTTTAATGTTTAAATTTATTATAAAAAAAGAAAAAAAATATGTATATAGGTACTATATATAAAAAAAATTATAAAAACAACATATATTATTATAATATATCTGAAAAAATGATTGAAAGACATCAAATTGTATCAATTTTTGGAAAAATTCAATTGTATTTTTTGGGCTTTAGCATTACCAAATTCTTCAATTACATCCTTGAAATTTATGTTCTTGGCCAGTTCGTTTTCTATTGCAACAACAGCAAGAGCATGGAGTCTTTCTTGAGTCATAGTTGATCTTAAATATGTTTTTATTAATTTCAATTTGCTAAAACTCCTTTCGCAACTGGCTACTGATACTGGAATCGTTAAAAGTATCCGTGAATAAGTCGCAAGTATTAGTTTTTTTTTCAATTCTTTCAATCAAGGTCAAAGAGCAAATAGTCAACAACTCTTGTGCCCCTAACATCGAGGCACCCTAGGCGATCGCCCTTTTCGCCCCGCCGTTCCAGCCTAGATCTATCTAGTTTGCCATATAGAAAATGTAAATGCATTGTTTCGTCAAAAATTTTTTTTTTGTTTCTTATTACGATTACCAGGAACACTCCTTTCTTTGTAATTTAAATGTGTCCTTGAAGGCTGATTCAATGATTCGGTGAAGGCAACAATATTAATATAATGTATTATTTTGGGGTTGCGTAAGTCTAAGATCGTATATGAAATTGTATTAACGAATGTTTGACGTCTTAGTATTAAAGAAATACTAAATTCTCAAGTTAACTTGTATAAAAAAAACTGACGAAATAATATCGATTATTTATAAATAACTGATTAATTTAAATAACATCCAATGCTATTATCCCTTCCCCGTTAGCTCTACTGTGGGAGTCCTAAATTTTGCCTACCCAGATTCAGTAATCTAAGGAGGAGTCTTTAACGAGTTCCTGGCATTTCACAAGCTCGGGACCACCGCCTAACGTCCCATTTGAAGTTATTTATTATCTGCCCAACAAAAATCATAAGATACTAGTTGAGGTGCCTATTGTACTAAATTTTGCATCTCCCAACTTTGTATCTAATTAGTAGGAATTGTCATGAGGAGAAGAGACAACTATGACTATGAACTAGGTCTAGTATATTCAGTTTTTCAAATTTAAACAAAAGAAATCTTTCTTATTTCATTTATTTAATATAAATGTATGCTACAGACAATCCATGGTAACTACATATCATCATCTATTATTAATTAATTTCACTAGAAGTAGAATGAGCTGTATTGTTGTTGTCCATTGCGTAGTTCGATTTATTATAAAACAAATTTCAGTTCTTCATCTTTCATAAATAATACATATTACAAATAAAATAAATACATAACTCTTTCAAGAGAAGAGTGTCTATCGGTAAAAAGTTTAGTATAAGAAAGAGTATTACGGACAGATGGCGGTTCTTCAATCAACGGGATTTTGCCTATTTTTTTCTTTTTATGCTGCCTTATTTAAGGAATGAAAAATCAAGGGTTGAATAAATCGTACCTACTACAAAAGCTTTCTATCGGCGTTGGGTTCATTATTCTACGATTATTATTTTAGGAGACATAAGCTCTCAAAGTCTGACACATTTTCGTGACGCACTTTAACCCCCCATATAGCCGGTAAAGACGTAGTTCTACTTTGAAAAAAAAATTGTGAATACTTATAGTTGTACAGAGCAAGAGTGATGTCCGCAATCCGCATGCGCGACTTGGAGGGGTGGCAGCCCCTCCTTTTTAAAATCCCCCCCCCCTCTTCTTTAAGATGGGTACTAGAAAAAAATTCCACTCAAAACAGAATAATATTGTGGAACAACACTTAGTTTGGAAAATGAAGCAATTTTTAATAAAAGTTATGTAATTCGTTTTACAAATATAATTTATTTGAGGGCGCCGGTAGCTCAGTGGGGTATGCTTGCTTGCCTTTTGAGCTCAAGTTCGCGGGTTCGAAACCCGACCGAGGCCCTTAGTTTATTTCATCTGGGAGGTAAAATAAATTTAAGTACGCCGTCCTTCGGATGGGACGTTTAGCGATGGTCCCTACCCTAGGAGAATAGAAATTTAGGGTAGGAAAAATTTAGGACTCACATGGTAGAGTCGGGCTCATGTCCACCAGAGTGACGAAAGAGCTCTGGTAGTAGGCGATATGTGACCTTGTAGTTAAAGCGCGAGTCATAATAACTAAAGTTTTTATTTTTTATTTGAGTATTTTATTAATAATGTTATGTTAAAAAATCAAAGAATAAAATATCTTTTTCATACTTTTATTATCATATTTTGCATTATAACATGTTTCATTATGACATCACAAAACAAGCAGGACGCCAAATCGGAATGGGCCTAGCAATTTAACTTAAATCCAGGGCGCTCTTTTGTCGACATGGTCTACATGGGTCCTAAATTTGGCCAACCCAACGTTGTTATTCAGGATAGGGGTCTTTGATGATACCTGACATCGTACAGGCTCGGGACAATCGCTTGACGTCCCATCCTAAGGACGGCGTGCTCAAAGTTATTTCACCTAAGGTCATGGCCGCGTTTCACTTGAGCTCAGTAGGCAAGCACACTAATTCTTGTTTTGGAACTGGCCGTTCAGGAACACAAAATCATTGGTTTAAATTGGTTTGAAAGATTCTCCGCTCTGCGACTGATGACTGGAGGAAGGCCATGCTCTATAGATGATTCCTTCAGTAATTTGTCCTTTCAACATGAAATATCGCCTCGCAACAAGATCCCTTAGGGCTCTGTTACAACCTAGTTAATTATCATATATATATATATAATATTTGAGTTGAGCCCCCTCTGATTCTCATCTTCTTTTTGGCAGATTTCACTGAAAATCGACAGGGGTCGCCCTTGTGGGGTTTTGGGTTTACATAGCGTGGCGATATATTCATTCGAGCGGGAATTATCGTCTTCACAGACACACAAGCATAGACACCACATTTCTTTGTTATTGACATTGTTGGTATGAGATGATCTGAACAAGAAATTGAGATGAAAACACATCATATTCTAACCGATTAAAAAAAAAAAAAAAAAAAGAAATCGTTTTGTTTTCATTGAAGGTCGCATGTCTATTTGAATGCAAGGGGGGGGGGGGCGCAACCATTCGGAGGCGTCATGTTAGGAAACCCCCTCCTCAGTGTTACACAACCTAAAGACGATAGATACGATACGTCATAGGTGTCATATTAATATTACGCAACATGAAGTGTTACCCAACATTACAAATCCCCCCCTGTCTCGGTCAAGTGAAAGTGATGATGAACTTAGAAAGCTGCACTTAGGTCAACTCTCACCTGGTGGACTGCAGTCAGGCCACTTGGCCGCTCCCAACCAAGCCACTTGGGGGACAATACTCCACATTTCGCCGGTCAGTCTTCATTTCTTTATACCGCCATTGCTTACTCGAAACAATGAACCCAATATTTTTTATTATATTATAGCGGTCCTTTGTTTAATTTTTGTAAAAGAGAGAAAAAAGAAACACCGTTTTACTCATCTTCAGAAATGAAAAGAAAGAAAAAAGTCTATTGATTATTGTATTTTTTCTATGGTGAGAATTTTCTTTTGTAATTATCTTGGTGAAAACTAAAAGAGAAATCTTTCTCATACTTCATAATACCGTAATATTAATTGTTCATGGTTCCGTTCGTTAAATACCGTAGAACAAAACCTTTATGCAGTGGCGTAGCGTAGTAGGGGCGGTAGGGGCGGCCCGCCCCGGGCGGCACCTTTAGGGGGCGGCAAAATTGCACAATAAATAATAATAATATCTTGTAAATATTTGAACCATCATATGGTCTGCACTTATTTAATTATCAGCTGGTAGGATGGCAATGTTGTTTGGATATACAGTGTAAACTCTATATAGCGACACTTAAGGGACTGCGCATTTTATGGCGTTATTGAGAGTTGTCGTTAAATGAAGAGAAGAAAAATCAATACATATTACATTACATTTAATAGTATTTTACTATTATAATATGTATTTACTAATAAAGTATAAAATTATATGGACAATAGAGACTATACTACTAGACAATAGAGACTATACTACTAGACAATAAAGCAACAAAAGAACGTACACAGCTGCAGTTCTTATTAATTTCGGCAACTTGATAGTACTGTTTATTGCTTAGTAATGACGTATTGTTGTCGTTATTTAGAGTGGGTGTGATGCTACATAGAGTGTATCATTGTATGGACAACAAGGTAAACCAACCAGATTCAAGTAATTTCGATGTTTTAGAGAGTTTGTCGTTAAATCGAGTGGCGTTAAATAGAGTTTACACTGTATTTATGACTTTTTTATTTGTAACCTGTACAATACACAATAATGATGCCGGTTCTTGCCGAAAAGTTCTTTAGAATTACTGTATATTATAGTCTTTTAAATTGAAATACCTAAATAAGAGGGAGGCAAAATTGTCTTCCGCCCCGGGCGGCTGACACCCACGCTACGCCACTGCCTTTATGACAAGTTCTAAGTTGAAAAACACGGATATAATGTGAAAAAGTGTATTAAATAAATAAAATAAACTTATTTTTCGAAATATTGTCTATTCCACAAAAACATGTACCTATATTAGTATATATACGATGCCGAAACCGGTAGTTTTTGTATATATTTTTTGTGGAATAGATAATATTTTAAAACAATAAGTTTGTTTTATTTACAATAAAAAAACTCAGTATTTGGCTCTGGTTTCAGGAACTGTTTAGGGTAAGTATATACGATGCGTATGTGCATTGTTAGCCAAACCGGATGTTTAGTCTGCTGTCAGCTGTCAAAGAGGTTACATGTGTTTTGGTACGATCGGTGATTATTTATTTGTTTACAAACTGGATCAGAGCATTTGCATTAAATATTGCTATGAGAATGGAATAAAATGCAGCAAAGTTTTAGAAATGTTAAATATTGCTTTTGGTGAATCTGCTATGAGTAAAACTAGGATTCGCCAAGACCGAAAAAAGCTCGACAAGTGCGGTCGAATGTGAAGGTCATGCTCACTGTGTTTTTCGAATTTAACGGCGTAGTGCACCATGAGTTCTTGCCACAAGGTGAAACGATCAATAAGGAGTCGGGAAAGAACGCCCGGATTTGTGGCGAAACAATTCATGGCTTTTGCACCGCGATAATGCACCTGCTCACATTTCATTGCTTGTTCGTGAATTTTTATCCAAAAACAACACTGCAATGATGCCCCAGTCTCCATATTCGCCAGACATGGCTCCGTGTGACTTTTTTCTTGAGAACCTTAAAGGGCCATCGTTTCAGAAGCATAGATGAGATTAAAAGCGCATCACTGAGAGAGCTAAATGCTATCCCAAAGATCGAGTTCCAGAAGTGTTTCGGGGATTGAAAGAAGCACTGGCATTAGTGTATAATATCTAATGGGGATTATTTTGAAGGGAATAACATTGATATAGACGAATAAATTAAATTTTTTTCAAAAACTCCCGTTATTTTTTGAACCCACCTCATAGTTCCCAAAATGTTGGACAACTACTGAGTTTTTTGTGTCGAAATGGTCACTCATCAGGAGATTTAGAGGTTGTTTTCTATTAAAATGCAGAAGTGTCAGAGTTGCATCTGGATTTGAAATGCTATACAAATGCAATTTTTATTTTCTTTTTATCAATTTGAAGACAATTTCCTAAAATTTGTTACGTTAAGCGTCTATGAAATTATTATTTAAATGATTAAAATGTTACAAAAATCCGTCCATTTGCCCTAAACTCTTTTGCAGCTCCTAAACGAAAAAACGCACTCTGTAACCTTTAATTTGGGCTATTTTTGACAAAAAAACTGAGATTATTTATTTTAGGAATACCAACTTTTAACTTTTAAAACTTCAAAAATCAACATATTCTTATATTTTGACAAACATAAGCGTAATTACCTGGAAGAGCCTGCTACAGGATCGTAAAAATATTCATTAAGTATATAGAATGAAAAGAAAATGTGTTATGTTTGTTCTTGTTAAATAATTCAACGCTGTTGCCATATAGAATTAGATTAAGTATAAAGATGTGAGACAAATTGTCAAACCTACTAACCTTATCTACCCACCAAGTTTGAGTCAAATCCACAAATACATATATAAGTTGACCCACTTGACTTGGAATGACATGTGTAAAAATGAAAGCTGTTCTCTGTCTGGCGTTTTGTTTTATTTCTTTCATAAACTTTCCCAAACAGAAGATTCAGTAACTCGGTCAAATATTGACATTCAGATAGGTTAAAGGTTAACAACTCTTGTCACAGATAGACATTGCAAAGTACCAGTAAAGTGGGACAAAGTAACAACGGAATTATGTTAGGTAATATTTTAATCAAAACTTGATGAGTACGCCGCCATAACTTTATATGATATATCACGACCATGAACTTTTAGTAACACTTGTGAACATTCATAAAGAATTATTTTATCTAATTGTTTATTAATAAGTATTAATTACCGTAAACATTTTTAGTGTTTTATTTACAACAATAAAATGGCCGTCAGAATTATTGGCTTAATTACTTCTTTACAATCATACAATATTATCGTCTTAACTTATTATTTCAAAAACCGTAAGCACAATTTAATAACCAGTGCCGGATTAAGCGAATAAGGAGGCCCTAGGCCCTTAAAATTTTTGGGGCCCCCCTTTTTTTACAAACTGCAATAAAATGATTATTTATGCATTTAACAATGGATTTATATTATTTCTAAGGTATAAACATGAAATAAATTTTATGTTTTGGTAAAGTATATATTCTTTTCAGAACTAAAATTAAAAAAACATGTTATAAACAATATCAATTTATATTATAAACGATGATATACGATTTGTCTTTAAAAATCTTTCTTTCTACACTTGAGGTCGCTAAAATCATTGATGATGTCTTCAAAATCAATTTGACGAAGAACATCTGATTCCAATGAACATCAAACTCAGCAGTCTAATCGTTCTTGATGCATAATGCTTCTTTGCTCGCTTTTGATTCGTTTTACTTTTTAAAAAGAGCGCTCTGCAGAACAATTTGTTATCATGAGCGTTAAAAAAATGCGGAGAGCAATTTCAACGTTTGGACAAACAGTTGCAAGATTATCTCGAATCAAAATTTCGTAAAGTTCAGAATGAGTGAACTGGGGTTTTGATGGAAATTTCGATGTAACATAAGTGTGAAAGTGTTTTAGTTCGGGATAAAAATCTTCCAAATCGTCATAATAAAAATGAACCAAATTTGAAATCTTTTCTTGGTAATCATTTTCCGTTAGTTGTTAATGACTAAAAAAAATTTATAATTTTGAATTTTTCGGAATACATTTTTTTTTTTTTAAAATCCATTTTCGATTTATATGGGGGCCCTTCATCGACGGGGGCCCCAGGCCATGGCCTAATCCGGCCTATTGGGTAATCCAGCACTGTTAATAACATTAGTAGTGAGAAAAGTGAAATAATGACTTAATTTAAACACTGAAAAATGTGGAATGTAACAAACAAATATTTTTCAAGGATGAGGTCGTAAAACCTACTGTCAGAGTGTTCTTTTATCGGTCTGGTGGACAATAAGCCTGTCTCAACAGCGGAAACCTAAATTTTGTGTATCCCCAGGTAAATATGTTTTTAAAATATGCGTTTTTGCTGAAACTGTAATTCTGACTCCGAACTCATTAATGACATCTGCAATAACTAAGTGTATAAAATTGATAAATCCAATGATTCTAACTTATGAAAATTTCTCGTTCTCAAGTTATTTTCTCTTACATCTTCATTTGTTCGTTCCTCATCCACCTTTTCTCAATTTTTTATTCTTATTAACGTTGACAATAGTTTTGTTCAGAATTTTAGTATTAGTGACTTTATGCCTAGAGGTTTTGATGTGTATTTTATTTAGATGGCACAGATTGATTAGACTATAAATAAATATAAATAGATGGTTCTAAATGCCGAGAGTGGAGTGTAATAGAGTAGGTACTCTTTTGATCAACATTGGCGCTTATCTGGTTTCATTAGTGTTTAAAAAAAGGTTATTTAAATATCAATCTTAAAACAATTTGTTTTTCAATATTATTTATTTAAAAAATATAAAATGAAATAAAAAAAAACTATATTGAAAGAAAATAGGTGGGTAATGAGAATATTGTACAGTCTAGTGTGTGTTGTGATGAACTAGCGAGACTTGCCGACCTGGTCCACTTGACTCTGAAGATTATTGACCACCTCGGGGGGGACATGATCCCCTAAAATTTCAAAAAGATTTATCCTCTGGTTGCCTGGGATGCTCTCATAGGCGGCCAGCTCGATCCCCTCTTGTACCTTCTGGATCGTGGCACCCTGAGGGATGAGATGGGTGTTCTGTGCTTGCTTGATCGCTTCATTGGTGAAGAAGGCACCCTCTTTGTTCTGGGGGTAGGCGGACGTGAGGGCGAGCAGGGCAAACAAACCCAGCAACAGCTTCATCTGTGGGGCAGAAAAAAAAATTTAAGTTTAGGGATACCCCAGAGAAATATTCCAGCTATTTTCTAACAAAAAATGGGTTTGGATACTACTTGTATGTATCATAATATTATTATTCATCTTGTGTTCTACTTTCTGGGTCAATTTAAGTATATTTTTTACTCATTTTAAGACATTTTTTAAATATTATATTATACAACTAGAAAATACCTACCCCGACTACTTTATTCTGATATTAAAATTTAAACAGAGATTAAGAATATGAACCTTGTTTTTTATTCACTTTCTTATGCTTGAACAAACGCTAATCTTTTACAGTGATACATAAATGTAATACAAAAGAGATGTAAATAATACACTAGGTGCGCAATGCATTCTGCTGTTTGCAAAAACTGAGCTGAGTCAGTCTAAATTTATTGAATCATACTGTTAATGTGGTCGGTTAACATACAAGTAGTGCATTTGAAATGGAGCATATGAACCGGTTTGTGATCACTGGATGGAACCGAAGGGTTTTCAAGTTTGCGCACTTTTACCGGAACTTTTTCTCGGTGTTTAACGTGAACATCTGTTCGACCAAACGACACAATTTCTAAATCACCAATGATAGTTTTCTTAGGTTTGAAGTCAGTTGACATAGTGATTTCAATGGGGATTTCGTTTTTCGGTGATTATTCCTCCGTGAAAAAGAGAAAATGAATCATTTTTAAAATTTGACAGTGCTTACTTATTTCGTAGATAGAACTCCCCCTCCCGGGGCCATGGATAACTATATAACACATTGACATGGCTAAGATGCACCGTACATAAAGCCAAAAAAATATATATATAAATAAACCTGATAACAATAAAGACATTGGATGTTTGGCGGTCATTTTTAGCGGGTTTTTTGTCATTCTGTGAGTCAGTAACAAGTGGTAACCTGAATAATAAGCAAATCTAGAAACGTGGTATACAATGTAATACTAAATGCATACAATTTGTGTAAATGATATTTTATTGTTCAAGTGGACTTATTTTTGTGTTTATCTTTACATTAACCTTTGAGTTTCTTTATCATAAAGACAATGAACTATTGATGAATTAATAACACTTACATATTTAGGATCTATTACATTATACATTTGTTATTTATTTGTTTTTCAAGTATAATTAATGAAAGTGCCACTGCGAACTACCAGAAATTTGACAATTCTTAGGCCCGTTCTCATCAACTCTGTTTAAAGAGTTTATTGTCTGTTACTTGCATGTAATCAAAACAAATCAATCGAACATGTTCCGTCATAATTCATTACAATACACAAAGTTTATAGCACTAGGTTGGTGGGAGGGAGTCGACATAGAACTATCTATAGGGCTACTAACGAACCATTGTGCTCTTATCTACCTTCCAAGTGTAAAAATAATGTGGCTTGTAATATCGATACTGTTATGATATGGGTTTTAGTATTGGTATGTGTGTACGTAAATGACGTACGTATGTGTGTGTTTCAAATATTTGATTTGGGTTTCAAAGCGTAAGAGTGGCCTGGATTGAGTGTACATACATATATCTTCAGATGTAAGTATCGTTGTTGCTTTTGTTTAGAAAATCAAGTGATGTTTTTACAAGGTTGAAAAAGCGTATTACTAATGCATTTATGCTGCAGGCCAAAAGATTTAGACCACTATGAACTAAGCAACAACACTAATTGACAATTGTAATCTTTGTTGACTAAATTTCGTGACGATACATTCATTACGTCAGCAGTTATTAATGTTTCTAATTTGAGCCCCACCTTATCCCCCTTCGCTTTGGCCAATTTGGTTGCACATTTTTTTCCCCCATTTTTGGCATCAGCGGGTTAGAAAAAATTGAGATTCCAGTGAAAACTCGATATCGAATTTCTGATCGATTACATAACTTCTCTTATACTTTGTATAGCTGAGGAAGTAAAACTAATAATATTAGTTGATACTCATTAAATACAATTTTATGAAAATATAATAGTATTAGTATAAATATAATATTATTAGAGGGCGCCGGTAGCTCAGTAGAACTCTTGTCTTCTGAGCTCAAGAACGTGGGTTCGCAACCCGACCGAGGTCCTTAGTCATTTTATCTGGGAGATAAAAAAAAACTTAAGCACGCCGTCCTTCGGATGGGATGTTAAGCGATGGTCCCGAGCCTGTACGATGTCAGGTACTCGTTAAAGACCCCTGCCTTATGTGAATAAAAATTTAGGGTAGGCAAAATTTAGGACTCCCACAGTAGAGTCGGGCTCATGTCCACCAGAGTGACGAAAGAGCGCTCTGGTGGTAGGCGATATGACCTTGTAGTAAAAGCCCGGGCATGAGTCATAAAACCTAACCTAACCTATAATACTATTAGTTTATTTTATTTATAAGAAGATTTATATTAGAAAAGATTAATAGTGTTAATTGATACTCATTTATGAAAACCTCACTCTTCCGGCACTTCTACGCTACATCATAATAAAGTTTCCTCTAAATTATTTAATTTAATTCTTTTAAAGTCTCAATGGATCGAATGTAGCAGCACGAAATTTTGTATGAGGATTCAGTAAACCATAGCCAAAAAGTTTATTTTCAGCGACTGAAGAGGTATGATTTAGAGGAAGCGCGGTAACACAATAGGATCTTGCAGCCCTCTCGCCTAGCACCAATTGTCCTCCAAAAGACTGGAGATCATTCTAATCACACAGAGTTACTAAATGAAACGCAAAAAACACAAAGCTTCCCCAGCACGATTATTTGAGGATCTTCTGAGAGCTGCAGTTGAAGAAAATCCAGCTGTAACAGTCGAAGAACTTGCCAACAAACTTAAATCAGATAGGAAAAATTTCCAAATTAGGAAAATGGGTGCCACTTGAGCTTAGCGAGGCAAAACTTAGAGGGCGTATCTCGATTTGCTCTTCTTAGCTAGTATTGTCACTGGTGACGAAAAGTGGGTTCTTTACAACAATGTTGTGCGTTCTAGACAATGGCTCAGTCCAGGGCAAGAACCAATACCACAGCCTAGAGCAGGCCTCCATACCGGAAAGGTTTTGCTTTCTGTTTGGTGGGATTTGGGAGACATAATTCACTATGAATTTAAAAAAAAAGAATGAAACGATCACCAAAGAGGTTTACTGTCAGCAGCTTGACCGTTTAAATCAAGCTCTTTCAGAAAAACGGCCTTCTTTAGTGAGTAGACATGGAGTTTTGTTTCACCAGGACAATGCAAATCACCCACCTTATTCGCCTGATTTAGCCCCCTCAGATTACCATATTTTCCGGAGTCTACAAAATTATTTGAAGGGAACAACAATGAAGTCGTCAGAAGAAGTGAAAATGATAGTAAATTTTTTTAATTCAAAAGAGAAAGATTTTGTTTAAAAAGGGAATAGAAGCCTTGAAAATTAAGTTGAAAAACGTTGTACAAAATGAGGGAAAATACATAGTTGATTGATAACATTTTGCACATTTTTTTACACAACTCCAACTTATTTAAAAACCGACATTACTTATGGGATGACCTGTTACATTGGCAGTGATGCACTTTTTTTTCTTCTCTATAATGAGAAAGTTACCGTACGTTTTTGGGGAACAAAAGGTCAGTTCTCCCACTAAATAAAAATACGTAAGGCAATAGTTAATATGTACTTACATTTAGTTGTGTGTATCAGATCGCGATGAAAACAATTTTGAGTTAGCTTCATTATATTCCGTCCTGTTATAGAGTTCCCCCCACCACTGCCCCCCTTCCTCCTGTGTCTTCACTTTCTCCCAGTTCCTTTTAATTTTTATGCTTATAATTATTCTAAAAAATACGTGTCGTTTAGATTTGTATCATATAGAGAACAAACTTGAACAAAATAATTGAAGGAAGCGTTGCATAATATTTTGAAACCTTTAAGTTTTCTCTATATATTATTGTTTTTCAAAGTTTGTTCATTTCTCAAGGAAGGAAGTCATTCGCAATTGCTATAGGAAATTTAGTACACCTGCAAGGCTATTAAATTTCTCTTGTTTACAGCCAATTAGGAAAAAATTAACTCGATCTTTAATGACATGAGAGGGTACTTTTTTTTTTTTTCATTATATTTATTTCCAGTTTTATGGTTTTTATAGTTATTATGACTCATGCCCGGGCTGTAACAATGAGGTCGCCTACTACTAGAGCGCTATTTCGTCTATCTAGGTTTATTCACTTAGGGTAGGGGTGTTTAACGAGTACGTTACATTGTACAGTCTCGGGATCATCGTTTAACGTCACATCGGAAGGATGGCATGCTCAAGGTTTTTGACGTGAAAACGTCTATTCGCTCGTTAAGCACAATGATAGCCGGTCAAACTTTCTTGTGTTACAAAATACCGTCAGATTTCAAACGATAATAACTACGAGACTAATAATGCGATAACAACGGTTGAGGTCACAATGGATAGAGCATGTCTGTACGTGTTTGTTGTGCAGTGTTTGTTTTGCCTGTCACGTTATCGGACTAATGTGGGCGCCGGCGGATGATTGTTGCGAATTAGCGTTGTGTAAAATTAGAAATTAGTGTAGCGTGATAACGCGTTTAGATAGGAAGTTGATTCGGGTGTCATTGTAAAGAGCTTGAGGAGAACTACTAGGATTCAAAGTGAAACAATAAAAATATTCGCCGAAATCTATGTAAAAATCGGTATTAAATTGAAAATTGCAAAAAAATTAAAGATGTCGCCTCATATGAATAGTAAATATGCGCGGAATTATAGAAAATGCAAATCAGAGGAAAGCTCACATCAAAAGGAAAGTCTAGTGCCGAGCAAATGCAAGAGCTACGGCAGCATCGAAAAGAAAATAAAAAATGATTTTATCCTGACGTTTTCACGGAAAATCTACGGCGTGGACCTTGACTACGCCTTATTTTTATTTTTTTAATGCTTTTAACTTTGCTATAATATTCAGGATTTCTTTTAGCGGTAAATGTAAAAACAAAACTATTACTTTGACATTTTTGACCTTCCAGATAAAAAACAGAAGGTCCTCGGCCGGATTTGGAACTTGCGATATTGAGCTGAGTAGGCATGTACGTTACCTCAGAGCTACCGGGGCTTCAGACCTTTTAGAGCAGCCATGGAGAGCAATAACCACATGGAGACTGTCGAAGATGTTCCTGGGTGTTACTATGTTATTAGTTAGTCGGCAACTAACAGGAGTTCACACAGGACATGGTCCGTTCAATGGACACTCTACACACTGTAGGAATCGAGGATAGTCCTACCTGTGCCAGAGAGAAGAAGACGAGACGGCAGCACACTTCCTGGGTATATGTTCGAACGAGATTCCACATTTTTGGTAAAGATTGGACCACGGGAGCATTCTCTCTCAGTTAAGGAAACGGGGAGACTGTGTCCTTCATGAAGGGTATGTTTTGATAGTATAAACAACTAGGTAGAAGCCCAGCTCTTCCAGGGAAATGATAAGAGCATTGGATGCTTAGGTCCCTAGGTGTAAAACACCAGCCCACCATATATATTAAATTAAAATTACCGGCGCCTCAGCAGTTTATTGTAGAAAAATGTTATTTGTCTTATTAAGGAGCAATTATTATAAGCTGATCTAACGAAATAGATTGATAATAAATTTTCGAGAAAAGTTATCGGTGAATGATTTTTTGTTATCACTATGTTCTCGCTCTCTCGCTAAACACGTCATCCCTTTGTAATTCAATTAGTGTCTTCTGAATCCTCGTATAAAATGTTGGGTCGATTCATTTGACATCAGACATTTTTATTTATTTTTTTATATTAAGCCACCGTTTTGTCAATTTGATTGAAAATAGATCAGTTTTGTCTATATGTGCTTTTAGATATACATAGATTATGAATGTTAGTCAGTGTGAAAACATATAAGGGACGATAGTGCTCCCCAAGTCAAACAAAAAATGTTCTATAAACCATGGTCCGATTCTCACTCGTTTTCAGTTTATTGCATTTTTTCATGATTTTACCTAAACATTTATTATGAATTTAGGTATTAACTATATATAGAACATTCAACTGAATTAATTTTACATATTAACAAAAAATGTGAATTATTTCGCCTTTCCTTCATTGATTTGCCTAGCTCCCCTCTCATAAGACCAAGTTTTTCAAATTCAAATGTTGACTGTAAATTGGTCTATTTGAGATAATAAGGCATTTGGGAATATCATTTTAAACCTTATTGATTGGAATAGTTATTGTGAAATTTGACAAGTGTCTGAGTGTAAAATTGGTGAGTTTGTGCCTTGAAATATTTCAAAAAATTTTAAAGAAGCAATTTTTTCATTCTTTTGGTAGTTGTGTGGTACATTTAAAGACTTCAGACACTTGGATAGAGAATTTTTATAGGAAATTCAACAAGCTTATGGATGATGATATCAGAAGTAAGTTAAGAGTGAAGGGTAGCTGAGTGAAATGGATTTATTGACCAAAAACAAACTTATAGGTAAAAACACGAGAACATACAAAAAAAATCACACTGACTACCATTCAGATTGTATGTATATATATTTCATTCTATCGTGAGAATCCAGGAGAAAGTTCATCTCACCCACAGAAAGAAGTGCAAGAAAAATCATCTTGTAGAATCTGTTCTGTCTACCAGATTTCCTCAAGAAATTTCCACAATTTACAAGAAATCATACATGATAAAGTCGTTCAGTTATGTCCAGTTTTATTTAGGTTAATAAATTACGATGCAGATATATATATATATATATATATATATATATATATATTTTACTTTCCCAGCTTTGCGAAGTATAGGGGAAGTTATGTAATCGGCGAAGTATATAATATATATGTATGTACTCGATGAAAAATTCGATTCCCTATTTTCAAAATATGAAAAAAAAAAATCCTTGTGTGTCTGTGAACATAATAACTCCCTATAGAATTAATGTATCGACACGAAATTTTATATGTGAATCCAGAACCCACGAAAGATGACACCTATTAATTTTCAGCCAAATCGATCAAAGAAAAGGGGGGATTAGGGGGAGGCTTAACTCAAAAACGTTAATAACTGCCGTTGTAATAAATTTATCGAGACAAAATTTCATATATAAATTCAAAATCTCAAAAGGACTACAATTTTCAAATTCATGGTTGTTGAAGGGAGGGGATCAATTCAAATATCCTAATAACCGCCGATGTAATGGATTTATAGACTCAACATTCAATATGAAGATTTAAGAGTATAAGGCAACTAACTATTGAATACTAGCGCAAAAGATCGAATGGGTTTAAATCAATATTATCCAGAATTATCGATAACCAAACAACGGTTTGCAATCATTAGTTCGGAGCTCCATTGTATTTAATTACGTAATATAGACAACCTCTGTTATTTGTCCAGTCTGTTTTACCTTTCTTTACTGTTATTATTATCACTTCTTCTGATGTAGGGACGCCATTGTTCTATATGTTTCGTTATATATTGCGGGTATTTGTCTGTTTTGTTAGCAAGTTGTGTTAGTTCACTTCTGTTGTCTACTCGTCTTACAAAGTGCCACGTTCCGCTTTGCGTGTCTTTTCGTATAAGTGTTACGTCCTGTCGGTCTGTTTAATGAAGTTTTCTATTCCATGTGTTCTTCTATGTTCTCATAATCAAAATTGTTCTTGATCCCTCCCTGTGTTAAGTAACATCCCGAGTTCTTATTTCGTTAAATGAGTTTTCATGAGATGAAATAACCTGTTCTGGAGGGGGGGAGTAACTACGGGGAAAGCAAGAACCGTATATCTAATATAATAGTGTTTAAATACAGATAAAAAATAAAGAAAAACGTATGTTTAAAAAAAAAAAAATTGTCTTTTTCACAAAATATATATATAATATATGGGAGTATTTATTGCTACCATCTTGAGTCACAACAAGGAATACTGAAAGTACTCCCATATGTTATATATAGGTATATTTGTGAAATAGACAATATTTTTTTTTAAAAATATACGTTTTTCTTTATTTTTTATTAAGTGATTCACAATATCTCTTTTTTTTTTTTTTTTGTGCTGCTGACCCCTTGAGGGGGTCGGTCACATCACCCTAATGCGTTGGGAAACGGGTTCTTCGGCTGTGGACCGGCTCGATGGCTGGGGGCCCCATGCTAATAGTACTATTATACATTTTATTATGTATGTATTATACATTTAATAAATTCTGAACGAAAATAAAATAAAATATATGTATGCATCTACGATACATACATATATTTTTACTACTATACTTTTTACAAAAAGTTTAAAAAAATAGTTTTTCTTAAAAAATCTGTCATTTTCTGCTGCTGTAAAGTTGCTAAGCTCGATCCACTGCATTTTCAATTGTAATGAGGGCGAAAAAAATGCTATCGTCAACTTCTAGTCTAAGCAGATACTGGTATTTTTAGAGACCCGGAGGCAGCTTTCGACGTAGGTGGCACTACTTCCAAGTCTGAGTCTTCTTCACAATCTTTGTTGTAAAGGGAATGATGTAAATAAAGAAAACTTTTATGTACATAACAGATGTAAACCATGGATTATCTTTTTTTTTTTTTTTGCTTCGTAATACCCCGTGTTTTAAACCAAAATATCGATTTGTTATACTGAGTGCACAGAAATGCATTGTTTTTTTCCCCGCTATTTCCAGTTTTTGTCAAGGGGCTTGGGCTTCATTTTATAGTATCGAGTTTTTCGTTATATCGAGTCGACTGTATATTGAAGTACTGAGCTATATGCGATCTTGAGCTCAATGAACATGCACGCTAACTCTGAAATATTGGCGCTCCGGTATTTGTAGTATGGATTTCTATAGAAACAATCGATTGTGTAAAATCGGAACGACGGTTGAGAGATGTAAGAAATGTGACGGATAATAAAGTGACTGACAACTTTGGCGATGCACTCTCGCGAGTATTTAGGACAGGCTTTTAGTTTGAGGTCGGCGACTACGACTATACTTAATGTTCTCTTACCTCAACCCTGCTCTGAGATATGACGACAACTATTCCTGTAGTCCTCTGTAATCAGCTCCAAATTTCTCTTCATCGTCCCAGTCCACCTTCCAAGCCACTCTCTCTTCTCAGTTTTAATGTTCTATCACTACTTTCTAGTCCGATTTATTAATTATTTTCGGTTTGGGTATGCCTCTCGGTATACGAGGGCGTTCCAGAATTTTTTCTCTTCCACTATTAGTTTAAAGAACTTAAAGAAAAAAAAAGTCATCGGTCAATCACTATATGTTTCAAGGACGAATTAATGAATACTTTTTTCGCGTTCCCTCCAAAGCCATACAACCGTTTGGGCTAAAAGTCAATGTTTGACTAACATAATAGCTAAAATCGAGAACTATCTCATGCAACAATTTGTTAACAGGACGAATATATATAAAATAATTTAGGCTTTTTAATTTTTCTCAACAAGTTGAGCCACGCGAGAAAAATACTGGAGAAGTAACTTAAATTTCCCAGACAATTTTTTGAAGTAAGGCCCCTTCCCATTCCCCTAGCCTGCTTTCAAGCATTTTTAAATTAGAAAATTCGGGACTTGTTATCTACGCAGAACCTCAGGAAAGGAGGAATAGGGATGGACGTAGATGGCTCTAATAGTCAGACAATTTAAGAAAAAGCAAATAAAATTATGGTTTGTTGAAATTGTAATGCCCCTTTTGGGTTGGCGAGCGTTTTTGCAGTTGCGGGCCGGGCCGCATTGGGTCTAGGTTTTAAAGTGAGGGCCGCAAATCGTAATACGTGTTTAAACGCATATCAAAATATGCATACACATGTGGTTAATGAAAAGAAAATGTCTCATTTTTCATCTATATCTATCATTTTGAGTTGGTCTGAGACTATACACCCATTCCGTAAGGCGCAAAAAAGGACCATCAGGACCTCGAGTTACCCCCCCCTCCCCCCCGCGCTTCAGAGGCCTCTTGAAATATACCAAAATTGGTCAAAATCTATTCAGCGGGTCCTGAGGGAACCATAGCCATTGAGAATCATACCTAAGCTTTAACTATGATGTCATATCGCCTACTACCAGAGCGGTCTTGTGTCGCTCTGTTGGACATGACATCGACTCTACTGTGGAAGTCCCACTTTTGCCTACCCAGGTTTAGTTAACTAGGACAAGGGTATTTATTCATAGCCTTAAGTCCCATTCAAAGAACGCCATGCTCAAGATTTGTTTAACTCTCAGATAATCCTCGTTGTTGAAGTACTCTATGAGAGAATTATAATTTTGTGATTAACCCGATTAACCAAACAAAAGACCATCAAACACTGAATGGGTTTGCTAATAAATAAAATTAAAAAAATATAATTAAATCCAATTTTATTACAACACATAAACATTTAACTTCTAATAATAGCAATATCGCCAACAAATAATAAAGCTATAAATAACCAACAATATAAAATTTTGTATATATTTCACCGTTAATTAAAATGTTCATTACATACAGCTTTTTCAAATGGATAAAAAAAAATATCGATATATAATTGAAAAATTTACAAATAAATTATATTCTTTGAAAATATTATCAGCATTATATAATAATAAAATATATTATATCTTCTATAATATAATAAAATTTAGATAAAGATATCTGCAATCTAAAAAAAAATTATAGTCAACTTTAGAAGAATACTAGAGAAATAGTAAGAACATCTACAGTAAATTTATTAAAATCTTCAATTGGTCTTTATATCTTGTACTGATACCAAAATCACTTAAGAAAATATACTTTCTTTACTTTAAACTTTAGATAAATTGGCACAGAAATATTCTGAAAAACAAAATGCAATAGATCACAGAGCAGCAGTCGAAACAATTAGAAAATAGATAAAATTGCAAACATTACAATGAATATAGGAGCTGCAAAAATATAGTTTATAGAAATAGTTAATATTTCTTTAAGAACTCATAGAAAGTTCACTCTAACGATTACCACTGTATCCAGACTGAGTTAAATAAAACTATTCGTTCAAGTCAACTGGAAATTTTGTCCATTAAAAATATTCAGAAAAAAAGCACATTTAATTGTTATTCGTGGCTCATTGTTTTTTTAAGGCTCAACATTTTTTTTTTTTTTTTAATTTCTTGACTAAACACCAGAATTACTCTTTTTCTCGACTTTATCCCAATTATTCTCAAGTGCGAAAAAAAAAGAGTGAAGCACTAGCAATATATTTCCTCAACAAAAAGGTTTATCCCCCATTCCGACTAAAAACCAATAGATGTCGTCTTTATTGTATTATGGGTTCCATATATAAAATTTCGTATCGATACATTCATTACATCGCCAGTTATTAGTCAATTATATATTATTTATCATCCTCCTTTCCCTTATATAGTTTTGGATCCACACCATTCTGATATATATATATCCTTTCTATCTGGAGATTTATGTTATTATGACCATTATGTTCAGAAATTTTTGGATTCAATGGATCGATAAACATGAAGTTCAATAACACATTTTTCCACCGATTACATAACTTCCCCTCTACACCAGAAGGTGAAGTAAAACAACGAATTGAAAAGGTATTGTAACAATGGCCATTCAAGATATCTGCAAGCGCTCAACTTTTTTTTTAAGAAACAATTTTAATATTAAATTTATACAGATAATTTAAAAAAGGAGCTAAACAATTTTTCCAAAATATTGAATGGCGTTTATACGAAAGTTGTACAATTTTAAAGAAAAAAAAAAAAACGCCTCTTTTTCACATATTCAGACTTGAACTTGTACATTTTCACACATAAAAAAATTAGCAATCTTTTATTAAAAAATACTGGCATCTAAAAAAACTTTTTTTTTCTTTCTTCTTTTAGATCTTTACATTCTTTGGCTTAGTTATTCTCAAAAATATGCTTAAATAACACAGCATAACATGAAGCTAAATGTAGAATATTACAATAGAGAACATTATATTATACCTTCCTCACAATAATAATATTATTATCCTATACAGAAAACTGGAGTAATGAAAATAAAAGCTACTTATCATCTATGTTTTTTTACCCTCTCCATTATGTTTGTTAATTAAATTATTATTATTAGTGGATTTTACTACAAGAATGGTTTATTTAGATAAAAACTATTTTGCTTAATTTTTTTTTTTTTATTTAGAGTAACAATACATCACAATAAACATGAATTTGAGAAATATAAGAAATAATTAAGAGCAAAATGCATAACCCATAAAATAACATAACATACTGATTAACATATTACATTTTATACTCTTATTAGTTATATGGATATATAAATTCAATAGAATACATGGTGAACAAGAATAAGAATAAAATATATATATGTATTTTAAATATAAACAAATTTTTAAGCTAGTTTTTAACTTGAATGTTTTTTTTTTTTTTATGCTAATTAAATTTAAATATAAAAAGAACCATAAAATTTATAAATTTAAAAAAGTGATTCTTGTATTACCAATGTCCTTTAATAAGATACAAGAGCAAGCAGACATTTTTTGTAGTCTCCTGAAGTGTCATCCTAAAACAAACAAAAAAAATAATTAATACAAGAAGTAACAGAAGAATCAATTAAACTACAGTAGACTCTTCCTTATCCGGCACCGACATGACGCCGGATAACGGAAATCATCAATTAATGAGAAAAATATATCAAGTAAAGCATAAAAAATGTGTTTTTAGGTGAGCTAAAGAATGAAACACGTCTGTATTTTGTTGATAACATTAATAAATTGACAAATATGTACATACTGAACATTGACTTATTATATGTACGTTTATATGTTCATATGCACATGCAATAAAAATACATAAAAGATTCGCGAGTTACGGAATTATTATGTGCTCGTAAATACACGTGGCTCATATAATTGATAATCTAATAATTGAATGTTAATTTTAGTTTAACAAATTTGATATTATTTTGTGAGCGCCGGATAAAGGAGAGTCTACTGTACTTTCAATTGATAGCGAAAAATAGTTTCTTGTTAATATGAGCATTAGTGTTCAGCAACATACATTATTACATCAATGTAATAAAACAAAGTCGACAAATGAGCGGCTATGTACTTCCCCACAACGAATGACTAAATTACGTTTTCGCTCTCCCTCCAAAGTCAATATTTGACTTACATGGTGACTTTTGAATGCACATATTAAATATTGTGTCGAGTCCTTCTTCCCTTCGAGCGATTTCGCGGAAAATTAATAGGTGCCATCCTTATGGTATATTGAATTTAAATATAATATTTTAAGTCGTTACATTCATTAGATCGGCAGTTATTGAAATTTTTGAGTTAAGCCCCTGTCCATCAGCGGATTCCCCCAAATATTGTTAGGTGTCATCCATACAGGGCTTTGAATTTACTTACGAAATTTCGTGTCAATACATTCATTACGACAGTTATTACAGTTTTTGTGTTAAACCTCCCCCCTTTCTTTTGATCGATTTGACTGAAAACCAATAAGTGTTCTCAAAAGGTTCTGGATACACATAATATAAAATTTCGTATCGATACATTCTACGAAATTATCATGTTCACAGACATTTTGTTTTTCATTTATGGAATCAGGAAGGTAAGAAAACATGAAATTCCTTTGAAAACTCCTCATAGAATTTCTGCCCGATTACATAACTTCCCCTATACTTCATATAGCTGAGGAAATTATAATTATTCAAATGCAAATTTTTGATTAGACAAAGTCCACCTTGATAAAACGTTGCTCTGAAATATGTTAACTGCAGTTCAATGCAATGTAATGCTTGCAGAATCAAAGGAATACGATAACGAAGGTAGTATGAAATATCGTCAAAGATTAAATTTAACAGAACAAAACATGCTGTGGTCATGCAAAATTCAATTGGCGGAACCACTACACAATACATAATACAAAAAAAAAACATTGTGAACTACAAAATAGTTTTCGAAATCTAAACTATGCAGTTTCATGCTTAATTTGGGGGAAACAATTAATGCATTCCGCTTAAAAGATTTTTGAACAGCCACTTAAGAAAATAACGTATTTTTTTTTTTATAAAAAAGAAAGTGTTAATAACCAGAGTATGAGTGTTTCCGGTTTATGGAGACAATAAGGAAAGCAGCGCCTTAGCGTACTCTCCAGAAACATCGTCCTGAAAGCAAACATACACAGATCTATATAGCAAGGCCGTCCGCAGATTCAAATGGCAGTGTATTACAAGTATAGACTTGACAATTTGCAAGAATTTACTGATTCTAAACTTCAGAAGAGTTAAGACATAACTAGTACAGAATCTCACTCAGTGGAGGCCAGATATTACTATTACAGTAGTCAAGTAAATTTATTGAAATAGGATTAAAAAATAAATAAATAAGACAATTAATATCTGTGCGGGGGCCCATGCGATATAGACACTGCTATACATTTATCGACATTGGGAAAATAACTGTCCTCTTTTTTTGCCGATATTTGTAACTGCTGCGAGCTCAATTAATTTCGCGCATTTCAACGAAGAATATTCATGAGCGAATGAATATTTTCGAACAGTCTGATGTAGTGAGCCTATACGATTTCAGGTACTGGTTAAAAATGGTGAATACAAATTTAGGATAGGTAACATTTAGGACTCCCAGAGTTGGGCTTATGTTCAACAGAGAGACGAAAGAGCGCTCAGGTAGTAGGCGATTTAACCTCGTAGTTAAAGCCCGGGCATGAGTCACAATAACTAACTAAAATACATTTAGCTGAAATAAATTTGACAAAAAGAAATAAAATAGAAAGAGAAAAATGTACAATAAATAATAAAAATCTGAAAACAATTAAATTTCAGTAACATGCGCATCTACATCAGTCACGAGTGTTTATACTCTGTGATTATAGTTAAACGCTTTGTAGGTGGAGATCTTGAAAGCCGGTTAGTCGTATTTAAAAATAAAAAAAGCTTGTGAGACCTGACTAGATCCATCCAAGCTTGTACTTATTTTCTCACTACATCAGACTGTTCGAAAATATTCTCTCGCTCAAGGATATTCTTCACTGAGATGCTATATTAATGAGCTCGGAGCAGTTAACTATCAAAATGATAATATACAACGGCGAAAATAAAGCAAGAAGGACTGACATGAACACTCGAAAGTCCAAGAGAGAGAGGAATACTCAAATATGTAAGGAAGGCAAAAAAAACTAATACTAGGGGAGAATAACTAAGACGAGGCGAATCTTCGAAAGAACAAGAACAAATAAGACAGATAAAACGAAAGCTTTAAATTAGAAGTACGACATACTCGAAAGTACAAGAAGGATAAGCCGAATCCACAAAATAGAATAAGAAAGGTACGACGAATACTTGACATTATTCTCGTCCAGCGCCATACCACCGACTTTCAGAGAATAATTTCTCAATGAACTTTAAAATATAATAAAGTTAATACAAACACCGAAAAAAAAAATAATAATAATAGTTATACATTGCAGCAATATGCTTGGGGGTAAAGAAAAAGAAACCAGAAACAAATTATTTTTATTATTATTATTAATTAACATAGGTAAACTTACAGCAATGGCCTCCTCGAGAGACCTTCCGTAGAACCGTTGGTAAGCGGTGCGAATGTCACCCAGATCTACCTCCGACCTGGAGACCATGACCCGGATCAGAGCTCTGTCATGAGTCCCTGCACCTGCCATACTCGAGTGGAGACGTTCCGCGAAGAAGCTGCTCTTGTCACGAACCGATTTCACTAGACAAAAAAACAATAAATTAAAAAAAAAAAAAAAAATTGTTTATATAACTATTTGTTGTTCCAGGTCCATCCTCAGCTCCAGAAAGAAGAATCATCCACTTGGATCGATATACAATCTGTTTCTGAAACTCAAATCGTTGCGATCCCATCACATCTATTAGCGATGTTATTTTGGGCCTTTCATAACAAAAAGATTTTCTTGATATATTGATTTTTCACTGTTTAAAATGCATAACAAGAAAAATTATTGATTCGGTATACATCACAGAACAAATAACACAGTTAATCTTAAGACTGATGCTGGTAGGTCGAAAAATCAGTATGAAGACGTTATCAATAGAATAAAAATATAATTGCCTATAGATAACAACAATCAAAAATCTGTTTAAAATAAAATACTATTTCAAAACAAATGTCTAGTAAGAAATTGTAATATCTTCAATTAATATTGAAATAATTTAAACAATATTCCTAATTGATAAACTAATTAGCAAGGTAATAGAATTCCAATTAATATTGAAATAATTTAAACAATATTCCTAATTGATAAACTAATTAGCAAGGTAATAGAATTCCAATTAATATTGAAATAATTTAAACAATATTCCTAATTGATAAACTAATTAGCAAGGTAATAGAATTCCAATTAATATTGAAATAATTTAAACAATATTCCTAATTGATAAACTAATTAGCAAGGTAATAGAATTCCAATTAATAACAATATTTAATAATAATTGTTTGAATGTTAGTTACCAGGTCACAACATAATTTAATATTGACGACCATATAAAATATGATGGTTATAAATTGTTTTATTTTGTCACAAAAGTTTTGATAATGCCTGAATAATGGCGAAACGTTAACAATAATAATATAAATATATGTCGGAGAGACCGAAGGACAATTTGTTGTTTGTTTCAAAACAACTTCATCAAGTGAATATTATACTGGTCTCAAATCAAGGATGGTCTTCCTCAACTTCAAACATTCAATAAACAACTTTAAAAAAAAATTGTGTATTGATACATTCCGTGTAAAACCAATAATATAAATTATAAACAAATTGTTTACCTCTATTCGACAAATAATCATTGACAACGAGGAAAAGAAAAACAAGGCATTTTTTTGAGCTAAAACAGCTTAAGTGTGAGATACCAATAGAAATATTTTAGCTATTTTAGTGTGAAATAGTTGGAGAAAATACAGAATACTAACTTTTAAAATTGATGGGGTTAGAATCAAAGTGGTCTAAGTGACATTTTTAAAACTTTGAAGAAACTGTGCATTAAGTTCTTAACTGATTTAAAAAATCTATAATTGAAACCGGAAATATTTTGTCTTCTGCTTTTATGGTGAAAGTTGCTGTTAGCAAACCATACAATTGAATAAAAATCTTAATTTCAAGGTCACTATTGATATGTTTAAGTTACTTGTTTCATGTCACCAAAATGGTGATTTGCCACTAGATCTCACCACTGGCTAGGATTTCACTTGTACAACTTTTATCCTGATCAGAACAATAATTTTTGTACCCGATTATGCACACGAAAAATTTTCAAAAATGTCACATGGACCATTTTGATTCTAACCCCATCAATTATGAAGTTGGGGACTCGAACTATGTAAAAACAATTGTAGTCCTATGCCAGCGCCCGACTATGGCAATTTAAACATTAAAGATTTGTAATTCATATGTAATTATTACACATTTGATGTGAAGATGGCTGATTTAGTGAAAAGTGATTATTCAAATTAGTTGCAATGTGAAGATGGCTGATTTAGTGAAAAGTGATTATTCAAATTAGTTGCAAAGTAAAAAATATCATCGATGAATCACCGGCTAAGTCCCCAGAAAGAATTAATCAATTAAATTTCGCTGCCCCTTCAAAACAAGTTCACGCAATTGCGCTAATAATCATTCTCTAATACCCCCTCTTCCTTACGGCCGATTTGGCTGAAAATCAATAGGTGTCGTCCTTAGAGGGATACACATAAAATTTCGTGTGTATACATTCATTATATCGGGAGTTATCACGTTCACGATTTTTTTTTTAATTTCTGAAGGATTACATAAATAAATGAGTGTTTCTCACACTTCAGCTGTTTTAGGTAAAAAAAAAAGTGTTTTTCTCTCTCGTTGTCAGGTTTTTGATGTTTTTATGTATATAATTATATTTATATCTCGCTCTGACTTGGACACATCTATTACCTTACCTTGTGAGATGAAAATCTAGGCGCTTTGATGGGACTAGAATAGATTTGAATCATTTTCAAGGCTGAGAAATATTTTTCGCTTCTATTTTTTTAGGTAGATTTAATTATTTCTTGTTAGAAAATGCAAGAATGTTTGCATGGAAATTTTACAGCCGATTTTCTTCGTCCCGGATATCGATATAGGAATTTTTATACCGACCTTTATTTAAAAAAATTTAACAAGCTTTCTTAATATCACTTCCTATTTGGGGCGATTTCCTAACAGTTTTAGAGTTATTAAGCGAAATAAGTGAAAAAAAAAAACATTTATGCGATATCTAGCCGTGAAATCGAATTCTGACTTATTTAAGAACACTCCCAAGATTTCAGAAAAAATTTTAGTTTCTGTAAAAAAAACAGTAAAACATACATCGCATGAGAAACAATACTCTACTCAATAGTAGGGTAAAAATGAACTACAAAAGACACTACCAGAGCGCTCTGGTGTACATGAGCCCGACTCTACTATGGTAGTCTAAAATTTTGCCTACCCTAAATTTTTATTCACCTAGAGTGGGAGTCTTTAACGAATACTCGACATCGTACAGGCTCGGGAACATCGCTTAACGTTCCATCCAAAAACGGCATGCTCAAGGTTTTTTCACCTCCCGGATAAAAAACCTAAGGTCCTCGGCCGAGTTTCGAACCCGCAATCTTGAGCTCAGTAAGCAAGCCCTATCGGGGCCCTCTTATAAAAGCATCCTAGATCACGATACCCCATAGATAGATAGCCATAAAGAGTCGACTCAATGAAACTGATAATTAAATTTTCATACATTGAGTGTAGCAATAAATAATTAAATCATTGATAATTATCCATAAGTCCCTCAAGGGAGAAAATTTTACGAATTCAGAAACAAAATGAACCAATACATGATAAAAATATTAACATATATATTATACGGCTGAGACATTATAAATGTCTATTGAACATCAATGTAAAAAATAAAGAAAAACCTTTTTTTTAAAATATTGTCTTGTGATACAAAGGACAAGTACATTTAAATATTTTTACCATAATGTTAGGTTAGGTTTTATGACTCATGCCCGGGCTTTAACTACGAGGTCATATCGCCTACTACCAGAGCGCTTTTTCGTCACTCTGGTGGACATGAGCCTGACTCTACTGTGGGAGTCCTAAATTTTGCCTACCCTAAATTTTTATTCATCTAGGGTAGGGGTCTTTAACGAGTACCTGACATCGTACAGGCTCGGGACCATCGCTTAACGTCCTATCCGAAGGACGGCGTGCTTAAGTTTATTTTACCTCCCAGATAAAATAAACTAAGGGCCTCGGTCGGGCTACGAACCCACAACCTTGAGCTCAGAAGGCAAGCACGCATACCACTGAGCTACCGGCGCCCTCTTTACCATAATATTTATACTATGTAAACAATGTAACTGATTGTTGGAATATTTTACTTTATTTATATTTAATACTTTATAGAAATAATATTTCAAGTAACGTCAATTTTGATTTACCTGATTTGCAGGAATTTTTCAAACCTTCAGAAATTCCCCTCCTAAAATTGAGATTTACTGACTTAGCCCGAGATATAATATACGGGAGTACTTTCGGTATTGCTACCATCTTCAACCACGACTTAATAAATACTAAGTTACGTAATTTTAAATTACTTATTTTTCATTACTTCTCTGCAGAAAATGTCAACTATAATAATTGAATGTGATAACATTTGGGCCAATTACAATATAATTATATAAATGTTAGATACTGAAACCGCAGTGAATACGCCAGAAAGGTATATTATAGAAAAATAACAGTAAGAAAGGTATAAATAAATGGAAGATTAACAAGTGCTGTGCTCTGAATTATATCTTTGTTTAAATATATATCTCCTTGCTCGTCCCAATTCATACTATTTAAAAAATAAAATATAACGAGTACAAAACTTACCGATTGCAATAAGTCCTGCCTCAATATCCCCAGAAAATTCGGAACGGATAGCCTGTTCGAAATCATTACCGCTAAGACGCTGATACTCGTTGAATACTGCCGCTAGCTGAGGGTAGCTGCGGGAGCACAGTATAGCGTTGAACATAGATTCGTCAGTTCCCAATTGTAGTTCACCTGAAAACATTATAATTAGTTAGTTATTGTGATTCATGCCAAGAGCTTTAACTATGAGGTGCGCTCTGGTGGACATGAGCGTGACTAACTGTGGGAGACCTAAATCATGCCTACCCTGGTTTATTCATCTAGGAAAGGGGCCTTTAACGATAGCAAAAGCTCGGGAACATCGCCCAAGATCCCATCCGAAGGACGGCATCTCCGAGGTTGAGCTCAGTAGACCAGCAAGCTACCTCTGAGGTACCCTCGAAAATTATATATACACGGTGTCCTTTTTAGATGGCCCGGCTGAATTTCTCTTGAAACCGATAACGATATAAAAAAAATAAAAAATACGTATTTAATATTTTTCAGTCTAGTTTAAAATTTCGACCTGATTTTGAAAAAAAAAAATATAAGGGGTACACCAGGACCAGTACAACTTAAAAATTTCAATTAGGACCCTATACCTTCTGATACACCATTTTAAAGGATTTTTTACGCTGAAATCAACGATGCAACCCAATTTTAAATTGGTCAACAATTTACAAAGTCCTGGGGTACCCCATATAATTATTTTTTCAAAAACAGGTCGAAATTTTAAACTAGACTGAAAAATATTAAATAGGTATTTTTTATATAACGTACAGGTTTAAGAGAAATTCAACTAGACCATCTAAAAAGGACACCCTGTATATAATAATGACAGATGTAGATCTATATTATCATAAACAAAATTTAAAAAAAAAAGTCGACGGTCAATCACCAACAATCTACTTCCCCAAGTAGACTTTCACTAATCAACTAAGTTTTAGGGCCCTCGCCAAACTACTCTTCTCCTTGGGCAGATCTGACCGAAAAAATGATAGGTCTTCTTAGTGAGGGACTGCTGAATCACCATATACAATTGTCTGTAGATAAGTTCATTTCATAGGGAGTTATTTACCTTGTTCGCATACAGTTAGTTATTATAACTCATGCCCGGGCTTTAATTACGAGGTCATATCGTCTATTTTGCCTACCCAGGCTAGGGATCTTTAACGAGTGCCTGACATTGCAGGACGGGGTGCTCAAGGTTCTTTCACCCTCCAAATAAAATGAAAGCCAATGAAAGTATCGACACAGAATTGTCTATTAGGATTGAGAAGTCTCTGAATTTAAAGAGTTCGCGAAAACTTAATCGAGCACAGATAATTCGAACTGGGGAAGTACATTGCCTTAGAATATAAATATATTTCCTCTCTCCTACCAATTCGACTGAAAATCAATGGATCTTACTCAATCCACTTATAAAATTTCGTTACAATCGTTACATTGGCACTTATGAGGCCAGTGAGGGTTGCTCTCATGGGGTCCTGCACGGACATATACAATTTCATATTCATTCAATCGAGAGTTATCGTGTCTACAGAGAAATCATGTTTTTTGACTGGCGTGTATAGAATAGATAAGTAGCCAGCTCGTTTATCAAAAGAATAACATATAATCATTAGTAATAAATAATTAGTATACATGTTTCAAAGTCAATTAATTTACCTGCACGCATAAGAGCTTGGGCGTCTTGAAAAGACTGATTTTGATCAACGCCAAAAACTTCACTTCTGTTCGCCTAAAAATGAAATGTAATAATTAAAAAAGGTAAAGAATTATATGAATCAGTAATAATTATAGAAATCTTACGATAATAATAATAATTTAGTAAAAGTTATAGAAATCATTCGATATAAGAAAGAGAGCCCAGAAGAGCCCCTTAATTAGTAGAGTGGCAAACAGTTAGTTACCTGGCACAGAGATACTAGCAGTCTTCTGAAGCTGCCCGATGTATCACCAGAAAGATCCTGTTCCAAAGATCTTCCATAAACTAAAAAAAACGAACAAAAAAAACACGTTAACAAAAGTTTCATAAATGTACATTAAACAGGGGATGGAACTTATTTTTTGGGGGGTCACCCCACGAATTCGTTAAAGGTGACAAAACATTTTTGCGAACATGCAATGCGCAGAGTAGAGCGAAGTTCCAAAATATGAAAACAATCATCTTTAGGTTAGTGCTTAGATATATAAATAAGAAGCTATGTAAAAAATGACTCCGCGTCAATTCGACAACCTTGTTTTCACCCTGAAGGTTATAGTAACAAATATTAAACAGACAACACTTTTCACTATGTTTATCTTGACTTAGGTTAGGTTTTATGACTCATGCCCGGGCCTACTATCAGAGCGCTCTTTCGTCACTCTGGTGGACATGAGCCCGACTCTACTGTGGGATACTCTAAATTTTGCCTAACCTAAATTTTTATTCACCTAGGGTAGGGGGTCTTTAACGAGTACCTGACATCGTACAGGCTCGAGACAATCGCTTAACGTCCCATCCGAAGGACGGCGTGCTTAAGTTTATTTTACCTCCCAGATAAAATAAACTAAGGGCCTCGATCGGATTTCGAACCCACGATCTTGAATTCAGAAGGCAAGCACGCATACCACTGAGCTACCGGCGCCCTTATCCTGACTTTAAATCCATCATCGAACCTCCTCCTACCCTTTGGGAAGATGCGCCTCTAAACCAAACCCCCCCCCCCCCCCCCCCCCCCCCCACAACGGGACACAAAGTATGTAGTATTGATCGGAAAAGTATTTCTGGAGATATTTCCCAGCCTTTGGATCAAATTAAATTCAACATGTTAAAATATTAAATCCTGTTTCAACACTAAAATGGCATCTAGTTTTGCGTCGGAAAAAGTCTTTTATTATTATACAAGCATAAAGTATTTTATTTTATTTTTCGATAGCAACAATATTTTTCAAGATTTTTTCCCCCGTACAAATCAAATTAAGTTGGGGACTATTTAAAAAAAAAACATATTCGAAGATCGACGAAAAACGAAGGAACATACCAATACTTATTTTATAATTATAGTAATAAAAATTGGATAATATCCGTTCAGAAATTGGGAGAGCGTAGATATATCTGACCAGATAATAAATAACCTTTAATATTTATATTAAATAAAATTAATATACATACGTCTCTCGTAGGATCCTTTGATACATTTGATTTCATAATTGTTGGCGGTACAAAGGATTTCAACGACAGTTTCTTCGGCAGTCCCAACACCGCTGATGGCATGGTACAATTCCTTGGCCAAAAACTCAGGAATTGGAGTCATCAGTGCAACCAGCAGATCTTCAAATTTACCACTCGTTTCACTTTTCAGGTCAGATATGAGGTCCTAGAAAAAAAGAAATAAATAAAATCATAATGGCTTAACAATAATCTATTTTGTATTTTTGTATTAATTTTTAATTATTTTTCAAGTAATTCTTTAATGAATTAAAAACAAATAAATGAATAAAGTTCTAGAGATGAGAGAGCCCTCTCTCTAGCGTGTAAGCGAGGAGTTAAATGACACGCAGGAGGTATCTTTTCAATTAATAATTAAATTTTAATTAATAAATAGAATGTACAGTAGAAGCACATCCGTGGTTTTAGAGTCACAAATATATAATTGTATATACACATATATATGTTTTTTTGTTAATAAAGAATAAAATTTTAAAAATAATTGCTCAGTTCTTTTCTTAAAACTGTAACATCTTATCAATGGTGTTGATAAGCAATCTCGATTTGTCGAAAAAAATGAAATTTTTAAGTCAAAAACATTTTGAAGTTACATTTAAAAAAAACGTTCGTCGGCACTGTACTTTCCTCAGAACGAATTAATCGATGAACTTTTCGCTGCCCCTACAAAACCAGTCGACTGTTTGGGTTAATAATCAATAGTTGACACATAGGGGTGAATCCTCATAGTAAATTGTCAGTTATTAGGGTTTTCATTGTTTATTGAGTCCCCTTCCCCGAACCCCCCTTCCCTTCGGCTGATATAGTTGACATTTGACATATATCGTTGAAATATCCCTAATGGCTTTTGACTTCAAATATGAAATTTCATGTCGATACTATTCATTACCTCGGCAGTTATTGGTTTTTTTTTTTTATCTCTTTTGCCGATTCCACTGAAATTTTAGTGTCGCTTTATGTTTTGGATTCACATAAAAAAATTTGTGTCGATAAATTCATTACAACGACCGTTATTAGACTTTTTATGCTAAGCCTCCCTCTCCTTTGGTCAATTTAGCTGAAAAATAATAGGTGCCGTCGATAGGGTTCTGGATTCACATATAAAATTTCGTATCGATACATTCGGTAGTTATCTTGTTCAAAGACACACAAATAGACAGGACTTTTTTTTTTCATATTTGGAATCTAAAGGTCGGAAAAACATGAAAACGCAACGTATTTTTGACTGATTACATAACTTCCCCTATACTTCAAATAGCTGGGAAGTAAAAATGTGGATTCTGCTTGATTTCCTTTTCTTTGCTAAGAGCGATTTGACTGACAGGATTGTAACTATTTCTCAGGGACTATATAGTATCCTATGTGAAATTAGCTGAAGAAAGCAAGGGATTCACTACTAGTTATTCCTACCCTTTGGCCGATACGCCTGAAGATCAATAGATGTCATCCTTATTGATTTCTGAATACACATATGATATTCCCTCTCGATACATTCATTCTATCGGGAGTTATTGTATTTACAGACACACACAGACAGAATTTTTAATATATTTTTTTCTTTCCTAATTTGAATAATAGATAAGCCAAACTGGAATATGAGTTTACTGTTTAATATTTTGGTGTTAAGGCAGAAGAAATTAAGATGGATGACAAAATTGTATTATTTAATTTTCTTATATTTATTTTTTCACTTAGTTTTGAATTTTGAAAACTACAGAATCAATATAAATGTCTAGTGGAATCCAGAAAAAAATATATATATATTTCGATCTTTTATGATCAACACTATCAATATAAATAAAAAAAATGTATACCTTTCCATAGAGAGTTTTAAACTCAATGGCTATCTGCTGCCGCTGGGCATTGCTTCTTTTGGTCAAAACTTGAATGATGGCTTTCTCATCGGTTCCAAAACCTTTCATAGCTCTTCGGAGGATCTCGGCATCAGAGCGGGCATCAAAAGGATTGGCAGCTCGTACTGTAGGAGTTGGCTGTTAAAATAGACCATCTCATTGAGAAACTGATCGAACCAAATGTATCTATTATATTGCAGACCTTCTGTATATATATATTCTAACAATTTGTATTTTTAAACAAAACAGAATAAGGAATTAGGTAAAAATATATCTTTTCAAAAATTTAACAACTCTTTGGATAATTAATTATTATAATTATTTTTGTATACTGGATGTCCTTGATGAAACAACACTTCATTGGTCTTATGTTACGATCTTCCAAAATTGTTTATTTTTTACATATCGGTTGACCTTTCATCTATACGGGCATTTTCAAAACTTAATTTTTTCAGTGTCTAAATACTTTCTATCATATTGGATATGACTGACAATGAGATATATTGTAAAGTGTTTAGACAGGAAAATAATTAATTTTTGAAAACGCTCGAGTTGGAGAAACGTCAACCGATTTATACAGGGTGTCCTAGGTTAAGGTGTGACAAACTTCAGGAATCAATTGAGGGGGTTAGAAGCAAAGGGATGTAAGTGACAAAAATGTCATTTAGAGATAATTACCTTCAAAGTTATAGTAACATCGTAAATTCAGGTATTACCCAGGTATTTTTCACTAGTAACAGCATTACTGGTACTAACAATCGTTCTGATCATTAGCCAGTAGTCAGGGTAGGTGTCAAGGAAGATGTTAACACACATATCTCAATTTCAGCCGAATTGTCACTTACATCCCTTTTGCTTCTAACCCCCTCAATTCAACACCTCATTTGGAGCAAAAAATATTCTATTGACATTATTCTGAAATCGCTTCGTTTTCTAGTTATTTCACTTTTTTCTTTTTTTTTCTATTATTTATTTTATTTACACCAGTTTTTCAGAGTGATTACAATTGGTTTATGTGTAAACTGATTAAGTAAATAATAAATAAAAATATGTAAAATAAATGACCTCAGGCAATGTATCATTTAAAAAAAACATTTGAAACAAAATATTTTGTTTTTAATTTTCGACGAGCTTTCTTTTTTTTTTTTTTAACATAAGTTGAGTTTTTTTTTTTTTAGTTTTTACTACAAAGAAGTGAAAGTAAACTAATATTAATGAAAAATAAATTGTAAAAAATGAAAGGAACGTGGGCATAGAAATGAAGGGTTTTGGTTGTGGACCACGTTTTTATGGCTTCAAAGTTAAATTTCTTCCCTTCATAATGAGAAAATTTTAAACCAAAATACAACTTTCGAAAGGTCTTGAGTTGTAGAAGTTTTGACCGTAGAGAAAGTGGAGTTTTGAAAAAATGGGTAGAAAAAAAAAAAGGTGAAAATTTTAATAAAACTTTGTGTATTAAATTTTACATTTGAACCCAAGAAGTCACAACCAGATGAGGTCAACTTAAAATGTTGACACGACAATCTAAAAGAAAATTTTGTCTATTTTTCAATGGTACCCTTAGATCTTCTGTAGCACAAATAAAACTGGAGTTATGTTTACTTTTAGGTAAAAAAAAGACGATAATAGAAAAAAAAAAAAAAGTAAAAAATAACTAGAAAACGAAGCGATTTCAGAATAATGTCAATAGAAGAATATTTTTTGCTCCAAATGAGGTGTAGAATTGATGCCTGAAGTTTGTCACACCTTAACATAGGACACCCTGTATATATCAGTAAGCAAGCACGGATACCACTGACCGGCACTCTCTTAATTCATATATATTATTACTTCCACACTTCTCCCATTTATTTTCTGCTTTCTCAAAAAATTGCTATTACAAACGTTTCGCGGAGCACTCCCATACTCAGTAATCTGTTCTTTAGGTTAACATTCCTTCTGATAATCAGGAACTTTCTTTTATAGAACATATTTATTGAATCGACCTCTATATTTTAACAGTCAAAATATTTTTAAAGGAGTGCTTCCCGAAACGTTTGTAATAGCTATTTTTTCGAGATGGCAAAAAAAAAAAGGAGAAATGATGTAATAATATGTTATATATACATATTTACAAAAAAATAAATAGAGATAAGTTTACTGGAACAATTGTTAGAAGGTACTACCAGAATTGCTGATAATTAAAAAAAAACAATTAATGTAGAAAACGAAAAAAAAAAAAATTGTTTATTGTTTTCTTCAAAAATGTATTAAATAATTATATATTATATATCCGTGAAATGTACCACAACCTTTTAATTTCATGCAAGTGCTGCTAAAGCGAGTGGGGAAAAGTTAGACGAATGCAAGGGAAAGTTAGCAGTGAGTGTGAGGGGGAAAGTGTCTTTGTGAAGCACTCAACCTAGTATTTCATACTGAAACACGACGCATATACTAAAGAACATTTATGCATTCAAAATTTCTATAATAATAAGAATTCGTATTTGTAGTAGTTAACAGATAGGATAAATCAGTTATAAACAAAAATACTGTAATTCTTCTACTAGAACTATGTTATTTTTAAGGCATTGTTATTGAAGGCAATAATAAGAACCAAGATAATGAGGCCTAACATTTTTTTAATAAAAATCACTTATGAAAAATACTATAATGATCGCACTAATATATAGAGGAGGTTTAAATTGCAGTAAAAATGATTAGAAAGATGATAGCATGAGATAAATACATAATGAATTTACAATTTACATTTCATAAAATGAAAACTGATAATATTAACTAAATTTGAAATGTCTTCCACATACTGGCCTAATTTCAATGAGTGTTCCAGATTATTGCATGAATCTCACTAAAATTGAAAAGAATTTTGAAATTTGCTGAAATCAAATTAAAATAATCCAATAACTTTCATCATCATTATTTTTACTATCATTTAGTTATAGGTATATTTACTTATTTCATTTTTCTCAATTTTTAGGATCAACAGCATATTGTTTTTCCAACATTTTTAGATTGGCCCAAAATGGAGCATATTGAGGTATGGGCCCAATCTGAGGACGCCACATACTTGTCCCCCCAAGACCAACCTTAGACCAATGTGTGGAGGCGGCGTAAGGCCAACACTCCAGAACTATGACCTAGTTCATTGAAGTACGATAAAAAATGTTATCTATATAACAACTAGTTTTTCAATAACAATATTTATTTTAAGTCATACTATATCTCACTGGAGTACGTTAAAAAATGTTATCTATATAACAAATCGCTCCTTAATAACATAATATTTATTAGAAGTCATACTATATCTCATTTGGTCCTTTTATCAAATTACAATTATTGATTTTCTAATAATCTTCAAAATATAGTTTTGCAAGTAAGCAGTGTATTGTACCACCAGTGCATTGTAATGTATAAACCAACGCAAAATAAAAATACCAAGTTTTCATTTCAAATAGATGTTATTAACTCACAAATTGGCTAAATTCTTTTATTATTACTTTTTTTCTTTTAGGTACACTATGTAAAAATACAGTCAAAACTGCAATGGATGTCATTATGTATATAACTATAGTATAGAAATTTAATATATCATAAAGGTCGGCTATCCTTTGAGAGTTGTATTTTATAATAATCGAAAAATTTATGTAAATAGTCTTCAATTTATATTTATACGAGCAGGTTCAAGCCGGCGTTTCTCGGGAGTAAGTTTACCTGAAGCTCATTATGCGATGGTCGCACACAGAATAGAAAACTTGTAGACAACAAAATAAGGACAAGAAATTTAATAAGGAGCTAGTCCTAATTTTATGTTTTGGCTCCACCGCCCCCCCTATCCCCCCTTCTTCTCCCTGTGTCAAAATTTTGAGATGTTACACAGCTTATATAGTTGGCTCATAATATCGAGGACACTGGATAACCAACTGAGCGAGCTGACATTGTTAATCACTTTAACGAGTGATAATTGTAAGACGGCCCAAGAGTGATTCTTGCGTTGAGAGATCCTTGTCTGTGAGCTTGTGACTAGGACTACTGCTTTTTAACCGTGTTCCGTGAGTTTGCCTCATGTACTGTGTATTCAGTATTCCTTATCGTGTTTTGAAAGATTGATGAGACTGTTTTTATTTCTATTTGAAGATTGTTAAGAATTTCTTTAGTTCATCGGCATTGTGTTCCTTCAAATAGGTGAATGGGCTGTACCTACTATTTAGCCCATGGGCCGCCATTGCATACAGTTTTTATATTAAAGTTGACAGAGAGACAGAGGGATCGCTATCTCAGATCATTGACACTGATCACTTTATGAGCTGGACTAATGCAGATATGGGAGAAACATTTGTTTTATGTAAAAATGTAATACTTACAGATCTAAATGAAGCTTGTGAAGGTACAGAAGCATGATGTTGAGATGGATAGGAAGACGCTCTGCCAGGCGCCTGACCTCCCTGTTGCGACGAGTAGTTTCCAGCAGGAGCAGTTGTAGCCGGGTAGAGGGTCGGGTGAGAAGGATAGGAGGAAGCAGGGGAGACCCCGTGGGACACGGCAGAGCCACCCGGATACTGGGAAGTGGGGTAGGGACTGGCATTGCCGCTGGGATAGGGGGACGACTGGGGGAAGGGGGAGCTGGTGGGAACACTGCTGGGGGGATAGGGGGAAGCTCCAGAGGAAGGATAGGGGGAGGGGTTAGCGCTAGGATAGGGGGAGGACTGGGGAAAAGGGGAACTAGTAGGGACACTGGCGTTGGGGTAGGGGGCGGGGATAGAGCTAGGATAGGGGGAGGACTGGGCGGGATAGGGGGAGCTGGTGGGAACACTGGCATTGGGATAGGGGGAGGACTGGGGATAAGGGGTGGGAGCAGGCGTGGAGGAGAAGCCATAGGAAGGGTGAGGGGCTGCGGAGCCGGGATAGAGGGGATAGCTGAGGGGGGCCGTCTGGTAGGCGGGGGGCCCAGGCTGGGGCTGGCTCTCCTGTCCTCCCCGGGGTCCCTTCACACAGACACAGACACATGCAGCATTAGCCAATAGTAGGTCCATCCACTGATCAAGACACACCTCCCCTGCTCCACTGATACGACAATATTGAAGCCACTCTAACCCAGAATCTCACAGAGTTATTTGACAAAGGTACGATGGGTGAGATGACATTGATTTTCTTGAAACCAATAGAAGCAACTCACAAATAGCAACACTCCGGTGGACTTCGTACAAATCATTTCTACACTTGACTAACTGAAATGTTGACTTAGCTTGCGTAAATAGGAGAAAAATATGTAACACATACAAATAAGTGAAAAATAAGCAGAGGTGAGAAATTCAGCCTGTGTCAGGGTTCAATCCCATTTTGGGATCGCAGGAAATGGAAAAGCCGATACTTTAGGGTAGAATCCTGCAGAAGATGCGACGCATTTCTTAGGACTGTAGCCAAAAAGAGAAGAAAAGTGGATAAGAATCGAAAGGAGGAATACATAGTTTCAAACTGTAAGATCATGTGGGTAGGACATACATTGTCCATGACCACCACTGCAAGAGAAATGAAACATTAGTGGATAAGCAGAACCTTAACTTAAAGAAGATAAGAATTACTATAATTATTTTATTCTTTTACTTTGTATCACATTCACAATTTGATACATAACGTTATAAATAAAATAGGAAATATTAAAAAAATATAAATTCAGTTTTTTGTAAGGTATAATGCAAAGGGGAAAAACAGAAAATAGATAAAAACATAGCACACCCAAACCAATGGCAGACATAAGGTAATTAGAAAACACATATATTGAAGAAATGTTGAGAATTTCATGTAGCTACAACATAAAACGAGCAACAACAACGAAACAAATGACTCGTTTACTTTCAAAACTCCTAACTTTAAGAAGATAAGAAAGAAACTCATTAACATTTAGTTGTACATATTATTTAATAATAAAATGAAGAATATAGCCGTCTCGCATTACATTTTTGTCTAGACTGGATACCAATACAGTGAGTATCCCCTCTAATCTCATTAGTCAATGTCATATCACCCATCACAACATCGTTAAATAACTGGTGATGATCCGACCTTGAACAGTGCTATTGCAAGAAGACATGATTTACTAACATGATTATTAAATATACCAACTACAGTAGAACCTCGATTAACAGTGTTCGCGATTAACCGTGGTGTGTAAGAAGTAAGTATAGGTCCCTAGAAACTTAAAGACCGAGTAGAGTGACAATAATGACAATTTTGGTGCTAAAGAAGAAAACATTCAAGACAAGTCAAGCAATGGAAGCAGTTCATGTCCTCCTCAACTTCTGCGAAAATATTGACTTCCCTGAAGACATGAATTTTAGAAAAATTAGAACTGAAGTAAGGAAAATCATTTCAAACCGCAAAAAACAAAGAGGGATTACTTCATATTTCAAGCCCTGATAATGTTATAGCATGACAATGTACACACATATGTAATTCGTTAAATAAAAAGTGTCTCGATTAACCGTGCTTTTCATTTATCCGTGTGTCCTCTCCCCCCCCCCCCCCCCCCCCCCATTACGCTGGATAATCGAGGTTCTACTGTACATTTGTGATCCAATTAGAAGCATTCACGAAGACTATGTATCCTATAAAGATTTAGCACTATGACAGCTTGAGGTAGCCAATTATTAATGGAAGTAGCGATTCTAGTACGAGTAACCAAAACCGAAGGCTAGATTACGACAAAAAAAACACACGAGTAAATTTCCACTGGTAAGTCTAGTACTGTAAATAGAAAACAATTTAATTTGCTAGCTAGAGCAGCTCCCCAACTCTTACTACTCAGGACTGCATGTGGGCAGTATTCACAAGTAGTGATTATTGTATCAATGAGTCCACTATAGTAAGCATCATTTTGTTTTGTTGAACAAAATGCCAACAGAGTAGAGTGATGAGGCCTATCGCCAAGAAGTTTGTTTTTCATTGGAGAAGATGAAGAAAATATTTCTTGACCTATTTTTAAATATTTGGAGGGAGAAAACAAATTTTGGGATACAAAATTGGCTATTTACAGAAATAAATCGGCTTAGTAAGCCGCTGCTGTTGAATAAATTATAAAAGAAAAGAATGTTCGAATAAATGTTTACGATCTGAGCAAAGTGAAAAAAAAAAAGTAAGAAAAGGTAAAAATAAATTAATTCAAATAACCTAACAATGTCTTTATTTTTCCCTCGTATTTAATTTATTTTTAATCACAAATATTTTCAGTTCAATTTTTCCGTTAAGATACTCGTAGTAGGATTTTCCTCCTACGTGGGGCTTCCCTGGGGGAAAAGGAGTCAGCCTCAAATCTCAGAAGAGCATAAATATGTCAATCTAGCAAACTTAAATGTACTGATGATATCGTAAGCCGAAACCGGTACACTATAAGTATATGACGGTAGTCATTAAGTGAAATCCGTATTTCCATGAAAAAACAAGGCATTTCATGAACTTATTGCATATTGTGAAATTACATTAAATGCCTAGCTTTTCGTGAAATGACGATTTTTTCTTGATGTACACAATCGTAAGGCATTTAGACTTTGAAGGTTCATATATCACCTTAGTGATACTGAGGCAGATTGTAAAATCTGATTTTATCATGTTTAAATTAAATTTAAAGTCAAAAAATATTTCAATTATGATATAAAAATGCTTTACAACTGTAAAAGGTATTTTTAATGTTTATAGTATGTTTTTGAGCACAAATAAAAGAAGAAAATATTTTAAATATTTCACAATATGCCGGCAGTTCATGAAATGACTTATTTCAATAAGTGACTACGACATACTATATATTTTTGTGGAATTAGACAACCTAAAAATTAAAGGTTACTTTTAATTGTTCTTTTTTAGATGTGGCTTCTAAAATAAATAATTTCCACTAAAATAACTTATTATAACTTCTATTCAAGTGGCGAGAGTTGCTTTCCTCTCTAAAACTCTATCCTAGAAAAAAATGATAAGATTCTATGATACGATGGTATAATTTCTGGGTAAGACCTTGCTTTCTACTAGAGTGATAAATGTACACATCTGACAAAGGGCAGGCAACACTTCCATAGCAACCTACTAAGACTAATAATAGTGCAGCAGAGGTCCTAAATGTCACAACGGTATCTGCAAGGGGCACCAAACAAAATTATGATATTGTTAGATTACACAATCACAAATCCTTCCTGGATGTCTTTCTCGGAAAAAAAATTCATAAATCACTCTCAAGAAAGTGAAAAGTTCTAAACAATTCTACAACTTTGTGGAAATCATGAAATATATATATTTTTTTAATTTGTTATATTATGAACTAAAACATAATATGAACTCTGTTGATATGTTGACTATGTTACAGTATCACTTCTTTAAGGTAACTAGATTAATTGTTTATAACCTACTCAGAAAGTGATTTACTTAAAATTTTATTCTATAAAACAAAAATTAAACCAATGAAAAATTAAATTAAATAGAAACTCTAAATGTTACCTATCATTATTTCTTCTTCAATTTCTAGAACATAATTAGATTTGTTTAAGTTGCATCTAAAATGTGTTACGTTATTTCAATCTCATAAACATTAAATGGGACTTATTTCGTATCTAAGGGCCGGGAAGAGGCACAATGCGGCTATTAGCACAGAGTATCTCGCAATATTGGTTTTAAAACAAATAGAGAAAACACAAAACTAAAACCCGTCCAGGGTCGGACAATGACTCGTCACGCCACATATAAATCGAGGAGCGTGACTCAAAAAACATTAGAAAAGTGAACTCATTCGAAAGGAAATTAAATGCTCTATACTTTAGGTCATATGAATTTTTATCGTATCTACGGTAGTTCCAGAGACTGTGTAACAACGGGAAGTGACCCCACGCCTCAGGTGACACAGTGAATATCCCCCAAAACATTGGTTTCATGAAAACTATGGAAAGAATCAAATTTGTCAAACTTTAATTTAAGACATATATTTCACACTTCAGACGCATGGTTTTCCGAGAAAATGGACGAAAACAATTCATGAATGCCACTTTATCCTTATTTTTCTATCTTGGAGGTACAAAAAACCCTTGAGCATGTTGCCCTTAGGGTGGGACGTTAAGCCATAGTCCCGAAACAGTATGATGTCAGGTAGTAATCGTTGAAAAACATATGGTATCCCCGCCGCGTAACACTCAACCTACCTACCGCTACAATCTAATTCAGAAAAAACAGGATTTGGTACAGCTTCCAGTTCACTCAAAATTTAACAAAAACATTTGTGGGGGATTGGCACAATTTACATTCACTACGATGAATGTACTACGGAATTAAAATTTCCTATCCTCCAGATCGAATTTTCGACAAGATCAGACAACAAAACATTAAATTTTCAAAGAGATTAAAAGAATATACAAAATAAAGTCAATATATTCGACGATATTACGGCGACGTACTATCTTTAACATACAAAGCAACAGTTCGCCTATTATGAACAGAACGGAAAGACAATTTAATCAACTTTTAGTTTATGTTTCGCATTGAACGATAGATTTATAGTAAGCGTCGAGTCTTATTGTAACATTAAATAAAACTATATTTAAAATAACATACGGTTACAATAATCCTATATAGAACCTTCAAATCATAAAGATTGCACTTCTATAGCTCAATCATAGATGATTTATTCCACCACTATTAGTAATATTTAAAGACATTTTTTCCTCCTTGTTTTTTTTCAAAGGGATATGTGTGCCTTAATCAGTGTTTTCCCACAAATATTTTAATGATATTAAGCCTGCACCAGTATCTAAATTAACACAATATGTTACAACATGCACTTGTATCTTCAATTTAACATAAGTTAAAATCAGACTTTTTACACTTCTTGACATAAATAAAGTAAAATACTTTACCTGTGGGTAAGGCGGGTAACCTGGATAACTCATTTTTCTCAATCAGAAAAATAAAAATAGGACAAAAACTACTGGTCCTATTCCTTGTCAATAAATGGCCTATAAATAATAAGAAAAGTAGTTACAATCAATGTATAGTTGTAATTATAGAGTAAAACTTTAGAAATGATAAGGAACAAGAGTTCACTTACAAGACAACCAGATACGTATGACGAAGTGGCACAATGTTTAGCAGAACGCCTCTATTTTTAGATCCAGGAACCTCCCTCCTCTCTAGTGGTCGAGTTGAGAACTACTCTGGAACTTTCCATTTTTAAAATGTATTTAGTTTTTATCACAAACAAACGAAATATAACAATATTATACCTAAAACCATTAAAATGTTAAAGAATTCAATTATTAAAAATGTTTATTTTTAATCATATTATTTAAATGATATGTAGTGAAATAAGTAAAATGGCTTTTAAGAATGCCCTTGAGAAAATGTCTGGACAAAAATTCAAGGTGAAATCAACTGAAAAAGTTGCGTCACAAGTCAAAATGTACAATGACGTGTCAAAGTGTAGCTTTGACGTCAAATATTACTAACGAACCTTGGACCGCTTCCTTACCGGTCGGCAGGAGACAACGCCCATCACTGAAATGAATCACACTTTAAAAAAAATATTTGATTCAGTTGTTATCTGAATCATTGGGTCAAGAGAAAGTGTCTAGATATCTAAAAAGATACAGTAATATAGAAGTAGATATCTAACAGATACCATAATGTAGAAATAGACATCCAACAGATACCGTAATGTCTACATCAACACCAGCTGTTAACTTCTGAGCTCTCGAGCTGAGAGGTGAATCTTAGTTAGGTTAGGTTTTATGACTCAAGCCCGGGCTTTACCTACGAGATCATATCGCCTACTATCAGAGAGCTCTTTCGTCACTCTGGTGAACATGATCCCGACCCTACTGTGGGAGTCCTAAATTTTGCATACCCTAATTTTTTATTCACCTATGGCAGAGGTCTTTTACGAGTACTTGACATCGTACAGGCTCGGGACCTTCGCTTAACGTCCTATCCGAATGACGGCGTGCTTAAGTTTATTTTACCTCCCAGATGAAAGAAACTAAGGGCCTCGGAAACTAAGCTCAGAAGGCAAGCACACGCATACCACTGAGCTACCGGCACCCTCAAAAAAATAGTTTAAGTTCCCACTTAGTTTATACAGGAGATTTGTAGTGCCACATCTTATATTGAATTCACCAGGATATCCACTCTGTGAAGTAAAGTCCCATCCTTGGTAGCCTTACATCATGTTGCTGGGTCTCATTTATCCATTAAATCTAAATATCTGAATTTAAAAAAATACATATTGGAGAACCTTATACCCATTTGTAGTATACTAAACCACACGAAAGCTTTTCTAAGTTTAGAAGGTGAATTAAATAGGTACAAGAAAACACAAAAAAATTCAACTTCTTTAATAATTGCATATACTTTTTACATTAAAATTTCTATAGAAAAAAAAAATTATTACTAAATTTAAAACTCTGGTTAACCATCAATTCATACTATTGCTCAATTTGAGCAAGACAGTTATCAAATTGGAATATTTTAAGGTAGGTACAATCATGTGAAGAGATAACAACTGTACAATATTTACAACATACATTATATTATTACGTTTTTTGGAATAACAAATATACAAAATAAAGAATTATTAATAAAAATATTATAAAATGAAACAATAGTAACCAAATTTTTTTTGAAAATATTTTACTCGAAATATGCAGTCCACTTTTCTGCACTAAAAGATGGTAGTGATGGAGAGAAAAAATTGAAAAAATAAAATAATCGAGAATATTTATATAAGTAAAACTGTAAGGCAGTCGCGAGGGTAACTTTGGTTGCGGAAATTTTTTTTTAAGGTTCCAAGCCACGTAGACGGGATATTCTAGATCTTGGGGAGGGGAGTCACCCGTTGCTCGAGCGGCCCACATCAAAAAAATAAATCATCCCTTCCACAGTTCTACAACCTCCTTAGATAGAGCCCACATCCCTTCACAGTTCAACTTGTTAAAGATGCTTCATTATTGGTAAATTTCATAAGAGGTGGTCGATTTTCAGGGCTGCCGAAGTACCGTCTCATTAAATTCCCCTTACATTTAAAAACCTTTACCCCCCCCCCCCCCCCCCAAAAAAAAAAACAATCTATAAAACAGACAAAACTTAAAAGTAATATAATTCAATTGAAGCTTTCCCAATTAGCAATTTGAGCTCTCCTCTCTTAGAAGTAAAAATACAAGCACAGTAGCGACTGTGCCGCAACGTCAACTCTTACTATAATTATTTATTCACTAGCGAAACAAAAATCGAGCGGAATTCAGTTAAATTTACATTACTGTAACGAAGGCTGAAGGGTTGAAAGTTGTTTTATTATAAATGGGGCTATATAATCTATCTAATGATGTATAACAAAAGTTCAAAAAGTGACATGTTTTTGTTGCATCTATGCTCCTGATGTTACCCATTATCCAGCGACTGGAAAGACAATTCTACTTCAAAAAAATGTTTTTAAAAATACACATTATATTAGATTTTTTTTTATATAAAGCATTGAATGCAATTATGTTTAAAAAAAATTGATTAAAAGCTTTTAATATTTTTACTTTTTGAAACAAAATAAGCTTTTAATTTATAATAACAATTTAATTATTACAACGGGAAAACATGGAATAAGTTTTTTTTTACAAACACTGAAATAAATTTATTTTTTAGTTATAAATTATAACTCAACTTGCGAATCAACTCTTTTGAATTACCTCCCCCCTTTTTTGATAAAGTGATAGCAGCCTAGAATTGAAAGCTGGTGGCATCGATTAAAAATGTAGGAATACACATCGATATTATTTTTATCTTCTCTAATTTTGTTATCATTATTATTTGTATGTATTTTCCCACGAAAAATAAAATAAATAATAATAATAATAAATACCTCCTTTAAACTCCTCTAAAATAGTCGACCATCTTGCGCCGGAAAAAAATAATATATATATTTATATTGCTGCGTGATATTGGCAATATTTGACATACTTTTTTACATATTTAATTTTTTAAGTTTATTATTAAATTAAATAAATAAAAATTACCTACAATTTTACAATAGAAAAAGAAATCGTAAATTTTAAAATATATATTAATATTCTTTCGATATGCATAAATAATAACTATTAATCTAATAGTTTAGATTTTTTAAATTTTAATTTATTATTTCAGTAGTATATGAAGAGTTCAACTTCATTACGCAAATTATTTACAACTTTTTTTTACATTAGGAAGCACTCAAGTATAAACTAATTTTTTTTACATTACTTATAATAAATTTATATATATATTTATATTTTATATAACATTTTATAGATTATATGAACAAGGGAATATAGTTAGATAATTTTAAGTTGACCGATGAGGCAGTAATTTCAGTGAATTTATCATGGCATAATGCAAGCCTCACGGTTCCATAGACAAGAGGCAGCACACTGAAAAAAAGAAAGACAAAGTTGGGTTATGGATGAGAGAGACCTTAGAAGGGGAGCTGCCTACTTCCTACCTCACATGCCAACTCATAATGAAACAACTATTATAACCTAAATATATTATTAATATGGCAGTACATATTTTAGTTCTTATAAATACCTATGACTATGTTCACAAACATGTATAATGTATGACAACCAAACACACACATCCACTCGAGTCATTATAAGACCTAGAAGAAGTAAATAAATAGTTTCTGAAACGGCCAAATACTGAGTTTTTTAAAATTTATTTCCGACAGAAACTAGATTTTATTTTATATTGAAAAATAGTATGTCGACTCTATCATATAATTGGGTTCTGATGAGAAAAAAAAAAAAAGGTGGGGAAGGAACGGACCTCAGCTGCCAATTCAAAATGAACCAACGATACATAGTGCAAAATTTAAGAATTAAAGTTTACTTTAGAAAAACCTTTTTTAGGTCGTTCGAGTAGTTCACTTTCATTTCGAGCTTTTATTGTAGTTCTTTTATTGCAGTTCTTTTCCGTGAATTTGCGGGAGAAATATGCCTCGTTTCATCAGAAGGGTGCTTTCAGTACATAGGACGCACAAAATCATGGCACTATTTGAAGAGAGCTCTTCCTGTCGGCTAGTTGCAGTGTGACTAGAATTAGATCAGTGTGATGTCATAAGGGGGTGGAAACGGTTTCGAATCACTGAAACTGTGAAGAATAGGCCTCGGTTTTGAACTGATCGACTTGGAAAAGAATAAGAAAGAAGGGGGAAAATGGGCATAAAAAAACAGTTCTGAGAATAGATTGAAGAAACAGTCAGAATAAAAAGTTTGCAATATGAACACAATAAATTCAAGAGAAACATTGGGGTCCCTGGAATCATCTCAACGCCTGGCCAAACAGAAGCGAATTTAGTGGGAACATTTGGAAAAAAGTGGGATTAATTTTTATTAATTGTCAGTTTACAAAAAAAAATAAAAATATGTAAATGCATTTAAATCACAGCCTTAATGATAACACTCGACCGCATCCTGGCAGGCAGGTAGGTCAAAGAGTACATACAGATCCAAATGATGAGATGCATGGATTGTCCACCAAACTCCACAGATGATGTTTCCATCGTTTAGCCTCTGCAATTTGCCTCTTCACGATTTTGTGCCTCTTATGTAATGTTCTGATGTCATGAGTCTTGCTTTGTTTGCAAATCCACAGGAAGGAACCCCAATGAAAGCACAAAATGAAAGTGAACTATAAATACTTGAAGAACCTAGATAAAGATTTTGTAAAATGAAATTTCATCAAATCATTCCATGTAAACAAATGTATCCTCTTTATTTACCTTACAAATTGAATTACTCAACTCCAAAACTATTTTTATATAATAGGTTTTTGATGGTGAAATAAAACTTTTTTTGATATGTATGCTATTATGTTATAATGTACATACGAAACAATACACTTGTCTTGATTATTTCAGTATCAATTATTTTAATTCTAATTTTAATACCTATACATATTTAATATGTATACAAATTTTGTATTATCAACAATATTATTACATATAAATTACAAGGTACATTATTATCCACATTTTAAAGTTACTTCAACCTCTATAGTTTTCTAAAACATTTATTTATGTATTATAATCAATTATCCGAACAAATCTGTTATCCGAAGACCTGGATCATCAATTTGCTCTGCCATTCAAAATCAACCACACAAACATTTTTCATATCTTAAATAGCTACAAGCTCCTCCACCTTCCCTGCGAAAATAATTCATTTTTTAGAGGATTGAAACTGAGTTTTCCCTGAATAATATTCAAACTAATTTTTCTATACATATTATTTATAATATATTAAATAACCATGATGGGATGTGTACATATTAACTAATTAGAAATAAAAATATTTCTTCATTTAAAATTACTTAACTTTTACTGTATATTGAATTTGGTCAATTTAAATACCTTACTGGATAAGACAAAAACATAGGTATCAATACTTTTTTCAAAATGTATATCGTTCGCTCATAATACACCTATTAAATTAATGTTTGACGCAAATATAACTTTTTCTCCCCATTTCATTAAATGCGTTATAATTTCGAATTCCAATTATTTCAGAAGCGAGTTGAAATATTTACACAGATGCTAATAAAAGGCCAATGTTTTCAAGAACCTCATTACGTCAGAGAAGAGATATCGCCAGATTATTTCTCTGGAGCACATCAAAAAAAATTGACCAACCTTTACAATTTAAACATATTTACCTATTGAACAATTTCCTTTTATCACTGAAGGAGTAATAAAACAACAAATAACTTAATTTAAATCTATTAAAAAACTTCAAATTTGTATTATTTACTACATAGAATTATTACAACCAGTCTTGCATCCATAATTTTTACTAAATAACAAGTAATGAATGCATAACAATATAAATTGAAAAAATTAACCCTAAAAACCTAACAATAATTCACTATATTAAACTACACTGTCTCAATACAATATACAAAAGAAATATATTCTAAAAAATACTCTATACACATTTTTTTTTAAATGTCATTATTAAAAAACTAGTTATTTTAATTGTTTATTTTGAAAATCAATTAATACCATAACGAACGAAATATAAAAATATATAAGTTATGGTGGATATACCTATGCGATTGTTTATAATTATGAAATTGTCAATGTTTATATAAGATAAATATACAAATAAAAAAAACATGTTTTCTGACAGTTCTGAACATTGAGAAGGCACCGTATTTAATTTAATTTGTTAAAAGAGCTGTACAATAACATCACTTTGTGTTCAGCTGGGGAAACAGAACAATATTATCAATACATTTCTCATTATATCATAAATGTAATTAATGTTAAAACGTTTTAATTAATTATTATTTGTTAAATCCCTTAAAAACTATCTGGCAGTTTTTATTGATATTATTTGTGTTTTCGGCAGTTCTCGTTATACTTGGCAGTTTTTTTAAAAAATAAATAACAAAATTATATAATGTTTATCATAATATGTACATATTATACATAAAGTGTCGAGAGCCAAAATGAAAAATTATGAGCAGGACTATGTTTTATTATTTGCCGTAAAATGAACTTGACCTTTTCGGTTTTAAAGATGCATAGAGATAGTGGATGGGACGGTGTGGACACCTAGGGACCTAAGCATCCAATGCTATTATACCTTCCCCCCGTACTGTGGAAGTCCTAAATTTTGTCTATCAAGGTTGATATAGAGTAGGGGTTTTTAACGAGTGCCTGGCGACGCACAGTGTGAAATTTATGAGTTTTGATTTTCCAAATTCGAGCCCCCGCTCAATTTTTGATCAATTTGGATGAAAATAGGTGCAAAATATTGAACGCGGGCTTTTTATCAGGTAACTGAGGGTTTCACAATCAAGGTATTATATGCCAATTGGTACTATATACCAAAAGTGGCAAAAATAGCTAATATATTGAATTTGGACCACTTTAGGCCAAAATGACAATAACAAATGTCTTGGATGGGTCAAAAATTTGCTCCAATAAACACTTCAAAAAGAAGAATACAGGAACCAATTTTTTTCCATTTGAAATTTTGCCAGTTTTGAGAGGAGATATGAAACTATAAGAAACAAAAAAAATAAAAATAAATATGCGAAATAAACTAACGATTTATTTATTTTTTAATGTATATATGAACTGAAAAAAAAAAAAAAAAAAAAAAAACTCGTTATCCATGGACTTATTCATTGGCCGTCAACCGATACTCATTGCACCACACAAAAATTAACGTTTCGTTTTGCAGTCATCCACAATTTTTGATCCGTCTCTTGTTGACATTTTGATAAGATAAAAAGTCTTTGTTCGCGTTTCCCCTTAAAATCTGTACAATTTAGAATGATTTGAGTATACAGCCCTTTAGAACTAAGTTATTAAATCGTCAAACAGTGGTGACACGGTCAACCTCAACGTACCGTTCAGAACTGTCGGTGGTACTGTGTCAGCAGATGATCTCCTTGCCGCCGCCCCCACCAACAGAAGAGGAGACAATGGTGTCTGTGTCGGAGGGGAGAGACTTGAGGGAGCGGCGATGAGGGCGGAGTCGCCGACAGAGGAGGGTGAGAAGGAGGGAGAGGGCACAGAGAGTGATGAGAGCGAGGAGGGCCAGTTGTACCGGGGGCAGAGGGAGGCAGTGGGAGGCGGCCTCATCTGTGGCAGAGGGGCAGTTGGGGGTGCCGTCACACCAGAGAGAGGCGTTGATGCAGGCGTCCAGTTCGGGACACTTGTGGGGACAGTCCCCCCTCAGACCATCCATGTCAGCTTCCTCCATATCCATTCTCCTAATACATACACACAATATTTTTATTTAATTACGACATGTTAATAACAATAACATACAATAATTCCTTAACATTTGCGAGGGTTACAAGTTAAATTTAGTGCTTCACTCGTTCAAGAGCGATCGTGGAATCAAGATTTGGTTACGATACTTAACATTTTCAACAGATATACTCGTATTGTTAAACACTTAAAACGAATAAGAAAAACGTATGCCTTATAAAATATTGTCTATTTCACAAAATGTATATATAGTTAGTTATTATGACTCATGCCCAGGCTTTAACTACAAGGTCATATCGCCTACTACCAGAGAGCTCTTTCGTCATTCTGGTGGTCATTTTCCAGAATCTATTATGGTAGTCCTAAATTTTGCCTACTCTAAAATATATATATTTAATATAAGGAAATACTTTCGAATGTTATGGAGAGATTATGCTGTAGAGGAGAAAGGAATATGGAGAACGCCATAGGGACGAAGAAGGGACAGTTGGGAATCTAAACTTGTCGAACTTCCACTAAGTATTGGTTGTCATGGCTGAAGATGGTAGCAATATCGAAAGAACTTCCAAGTATTATATATATTTTGTGAAATAGACAATATTTTAAAAAAATATACGTTTTTTTAAAGATTCGTTTACAGCCTTATAGACAAGATTGGAAAAACTGTTAATTTGGATTCCTGCCTATTGATTCCTATTGGATCCTATTGATCCGAAAGAAAAGAATATTGTGTGTTCCGATTTTTCAACCTATTGCAATATTTTCGTTAAATGGAGAGAGAAAAAATCAACAAAGTATAGAAAGCTTTTGATTAGATCTTTCTTAAAGTGATGGCTATTTCACAATATTCATGGCTAAAATTTTGAAATATTTATATAGGAAATTCCAATGAAATATAATGATGCCTCTGAATTTATACCCTATTTAAAATGGAATAAGTGAAATTTCAAAAGAAGCTCATAGCTCCAAATTTTGATTTTCATTGGAATAATGTATTTTTATTTCTAGAATTGGATTCTATTTATTATTTATTATTTTTCCTACTAACTTATATCAATGCCTTCATTCGTTTCTAATATGCTTCTTGTTATATAAATCAAGAAACAACTCGGATATTGAAAGGGAATAATAGACATATAAATAAATTCTGACATAATACAAGATGTCGCGTTTTATGTCGCCGAGACAGTAATAGACAGATTATAGACTCGATCGTCAGGGCAATATAACATGCAACAATATACATTACGTCGATTTATTTTTAGGGGAGTTTTGTAATCAGTCAGAAATTCGATGGGGAGTTTTCAACGGAATTTCATGTTTTCCGACCTCTAGATTCTAGATATGAAAAAAAAAAAAAAATTGCGGTCTGTATGTGAACACGATAAATCCCGATAGAATGAATGTATCGACAAGAAACGTTTTATAAGAATCCAGAACCCTCTAGCGACAACACCTATTGTTTTTTTAGCCAAATCGATCAAAATAAAAGGAAAGTTTAGAGGGGAGGATTAATATAAAAATTCTAATAACTGCTGGCAGATTGAATTAATCGACACGAAATTACATATATGTGACCAAAACCCATAAGAACACCTATCGATTTTCAGCCAAGTCAGTCAAAGGAGAGTGGGGATTAGGGGAGAGACTTAACAAAAATTCTAATAACTGCCGTTGTAATGAATGTAAAATTTCATATGTGAATTCGAAATCTCATTTCCCAGACTTTTTTTTTTTAGTGTATACATTACCTTCTAGAGAGCTCGAGCCAGGTGACTGTATAGCTTCCAGGCTCTCGAGAAATAAATTCAACAATGACGTTCCTCAATTCCTTTCGATCGGATTTCGCCCAAACAGGAGGCAACCTCTCAGCAGGATTGACAATAATCCAACCTTCAGAAAAGATCTCCACCTACAATTTAAACAAATAAAAATATTATTAATATATATACTTATATAATTTTTTTATATATATAATTTTTTATATATTTTTTTTATTATTGTTATAGTTACATTGCTTTCTTTTTCTTTTCTATATCTCGCACATTGGGACCTGATGATGGGACGTAAGAACGTCCCGAAACATCGTTGGGATAAAGACACTTCCGAAGAGTTTTTTTGAAAAATAGTTATCTTAATTTTTATTAAATTGAAAAATGTGTCTACTTATTATAAACGTATCTTGTATTAATTTTTTTATGTACTCATATATTTTTAAGTATTTATTTGTTCAGTTTTTATTAATTTCATTTTACTTTTTTTAAATAGTTTTGTTATTACTAATCATAGGTGTGTTAGACTCAAGTAGTTATAAATCTAATTTATAAGCTATCTTAATGTATAAATTCTTTTGATGGAGCCTATTACCATGTATTGGTCTACCGAAAATAAAATTTATTATTATTATTATGCAGAATCTGCTAGTTTCAAACCCTTATGCATCTAAAGTAGGTATTATTTGATTAATTAAATAGTTACTGCAGATATTGTAGAACAATTTTCAGGCCAAAAAATTATAATACTGGTTTGAAACAGTCCCTTGTATCACATTCACCATGACTAACCTCAAGTGTTATAATATAATTTTGAAACAAAAGTTGAGTGGAGGACTGTAATAATGAAGGTTGTGTAAATAAATGCAGTCGGGAGAACAATAAGTAAATTTACCTAAACAAATATATCTAACGTCACACCTGACACCAAACATTTCTCTAACAATAAATGTTTTTTAAAACAATAGAGAAAGTTTGATGAATAAGCAACATTTAAGAGAGATTTTTACAACAAAAAAATGTCTCATTTGAAGATGATCCTAATTCAATTGTATAGCGCAACTATTATTTTAACATTTTGCAAAATTCTAATTTTGAAATATGATTTGAAACATTTAAAAAAAATGTGTCGGCAATGTACCTACTTCCCCCATATGAAATAGGTTTTCTCTAACCCACTAAAACTAATCGACTGACTTGACTGAAAATCAATAGGTATCTTAACTCAGGGATTATCTTTAGCATTCGCTTCAAAAATAACTCTAATTCAACAATTTTCAGGTCCTTTTGACGGAGGATTAGTAACAAGCTAAAATGTTCAATAATAATACTTAAACATTTTCTGCAGATATATTGTGAAACACTCGATAAAAAATAAAGAAAAAGGTATGTTTTTTAAAATATTGTCTATTTCATAAAATATATGTATAACTAAACCCACCATGCTTTGCAATGGCTATTTTTATTAAAAAAAAAAAAAAATTAAAAGTTGTGAAACTACTTTTTAAACTGTTCCAGTGATGTGTCAAACATAACCCATAAGTTTGAGCGCAATAGCTTCGTCATTTTCGCATCCTATAAGCCTCACACAGACGGACTTTTATTTATATAAGATTTGTAAATAAAAATTCAATTTTGTTCTTAGTAAAAACTTTATTGATTTAATTTATTGATAGTAAAAAATATTATTTATGTATTAACATTATTCTAATGCTTTTGGATACACAATATTTTAAGTTGTTCCATCTGGTGCATATACATGTAAATCTGACGGTTTTTCAACATGTTATTTAGTTTCATAAGTTTTAGTTCCATGAGAGAATGCACAAAATGCGGGGGTGGGTGCGTGGGTAAGGTGAGGTAGAAAGAAGTCTCAAACATTTTCAGTGTTCTATAGAATCCAATACTGAACATTTTATGCCAATTCGTGCAATGATTCTTGTTCCCTAAGCGAATGAACAAAATGCAGAGGTGGGTACGGCGGTAAGGTAAGGGTAAGGCAGGCCGAGACATTTCCAGTGCTCTCTAGAATCTAGAAGCCCTTTTTTCCAAACACCAGAGATATATGAAATACATCTATTAGTATTTTCAGCATTGATACAATTTCAAATTGTTCTTTCATTACTAAAATTTCAATTTGAAACGAAATTTTATTTCTAATGTCTTTACTATACAGGAGAAAGGTACAAAGCACCATGGGGTGTGGAGAAGGGACAGTTCAAAATGTGAACTTGTTGAACTTTCACTTTTAAGTTGTGGCTGAATATGAAATGAAATGAAATGAAAATAAATTTTATTATTCTGGGACCGAGGTCCCCTAAGAATAAATACATACAGAGAGTGATGAAAATGAAACAATGAAATATAGTATCAGAACAGAAATAAAAATATAGGTAGGTAAATAAAAATTAGTGCTACATTGGAGAAAAACTATACAACTAAAAAATAGATAAACAGGAAATAGAAAAACAGGAAAAAACATAAAATTAACAACTTCTATATGATGAAACAAAATAAATAAAAGTATCTACAAAAATAAAAGAGAATAAGTAAAAAAGAAAAAAAGCAAATCTATACAACTAAGAAAGAAATAAAATTGATAATATAAATAAATATAAATCGACCGAGCATAGTACGGTGGTTGATTATAAAAGAGAAGGAAGGATGCCCAGCCAAGGTTAAAAATAAAATTAATTAAGAAAGCAGAAAATAAGATAAGATAAAAAATAAATAAATGCATAATAAAAATATATTAATGTGTAAATGAGCCAAAAATCAATATTATTGATTATGAACGAATAATTTAGAAAATATGATAAAAAAAATATAATAAAACTAGAGAATGACAAAGACAAGAAAGAGATAGAAAAAAAAAAAAAAAAAAAAAAAAAAAAAAAAAAAAAAAAAAAGGCGGGGGAAAAGTGATTAGAATGATTAGATAATTAAGGTTGACGAATTAGAGAATACGGGGGAGAGATCAAAGAGGAGTGGATTGTTTGGTGAAGAGGAATTGGAATAGTGAGGATTTGAAGGAAGCCACGGAAGGAGAGTGACGGATTGGGGGAGGCAGGGAGTTCCAAAGAGAGGAGGCCTGGACAAGGAATGAATTGTGGAAGGCTGAGGAGCGATGGGAGGGGATGAAGAGGTCTGAAGGACGGGATCTAGTGTGCCTCTGGTGAACCGAGGACTGGAATTGAAACATTTGGTAGAGGTAGTAGGGTTCTTTGGATTTAAGCATTAGGAAGAGGAAGGAGCCTAGGAGGTAGTTTCGGCGGTAGGAGGGTTTGAGCCATTTCAACTCGGAGTACCAGGGCGAAATATGAGCGTCTCTAGGGACATCGAAAACAAATCTGACATGAGCGTTCAGGATTCGCTGGAGTTTGATATCGAGTCCCTTACTCAGATCATTATAAACCAGGCACCCGTAGTCGAAATGGGGGAAAACAAAGGATGATACGAGGAGTTTCCGGGAGTTATGAGAAAGAGAGTGACGGGAACGTTTAAATTGTGCAAGAGATTGGAACGATTTACGGGAAATATAGGATACGTGGTCTTTCCAGGAAAGGGTTTGGTCGAGGATGATACCCAGGTTTTTTACTCTGCTAGAGTAGTTAATGTTGGTGTTGTCCAGAGTCAAGAGAGGGGGGTCAGTTAAGTTATTGAGAAGTTTTTTGTTACCTAATATTATCGCTTGAGTCTTGTGAGGATTAAGGAGGAGTTTGTTCTGTTTGGCCCAGGAGGATATGGAATTGATGTAATCAGATATTTGCGAGTATGCGGTAGGGAAACTGGAGGGGTGAAAGGATAAATAAATCTGCAGATCATCCGCGTAGAGGTGGTATTTACAGAATTTTATGTGCGGAGGAAGATCCAATAGGAAAAGGGAGAATGGGAGCGGGGAAAGAGAGGATCCTTGAGGAACTCCTGAGTGGAGAGGAAGCGAGGATGAGGCGGGAGAGTTGGGGAACTTGACGGACTGGGAACGATCTGCAAGGTAGGACTGGAGCCAGAGGAGGACATTATTGGAGAGAGGGAGACTGGCCACCTTGGAGAGGAGGATGGAGTGGTCCACGGAGTCAAAGGCTTTGGAAAAGTCGAACAGTACTAGCAGAGTAAGTTGTCTAGCGTCAATGGCCTGTCGGAAGTCTTCTGTTAGTTTCAGTAAAGCAGATTGAGTCCCATAACCGGGTCGGAAACCAGATTGGAAAGGGTCGAGGAGTTTGTTGGTAAGAAGGAAATCTGAGATTTGGGAATGAACTATACGCTCTAAAGGTTTGGATGTGGAACACAGAAGGGAGATAGGGCGAAAGTCTTTAGGAGCTTCAGGATTAGGGACTTTGTTGAGAGGAAGTACAAATGCTTCTTTCCAGGCGGAGGGGAAGACGGAGTTTTGAAGGGAGAAATTATAGATATGTAAGAGGACTGGGAGTATGACTGGTAAGCAAGTTTTAAGGAAGAGGAGCGGGATGTCGTCAGGGCCAAGGGCATTAGAGCTACTATTAAGGATGATCTTTAGGAGAGTGTCAGGGTAAATATATGAAAAGAAAAAATTATTTGAATCGAAGGGCTGGGGAGATGTAATCTCAGCTGGAGACGCTAGTGGAAGAATAGGACGGGAGACAAAAAAGGAATTAAGTGTGTCGGGAGAGAAGATTGAAGGAGAAGGAGGGTTTTTGGGGGAACCTAACGAGAGCTTCCGAAGAGCTGCCCATCTTGACTTGGCGTTAGGTGCCTCCGCTATCAGATTCAGAAGGAACTTTGACTTAGCCGCCCTGATCAGCGACTGGGCACGATTCCTCAGGACTTTGAAGGAAGAGTAGTCGACGTCCAACTTGGATCGGTAGAACCTCCTTCGGACAGAGTCCCGTTCCTTCATGATTTCCCTGATCTCTGGGGTTATCCATGGGGCCGGGGGTCGTCTGAGCTGCCTCATCTTCAGAGGAGCGTGCTTGTCGAGCAGCTTCAGGAGGATCTGGTTGAAAGTATTCACCTTCTCGTCGATTGAGGCCAGATCAAAGATAGCTTGCCAGTCCGCTGCGTCAAGGTCCTCTTGGAGCGTCTCGAAGGTTAAGGACTTCAGGTTTCGGAGGAGTAAAGATCTAGGAGTAAGGTGAGGAGATGGTATGTCGTAGGAGATTTGGATAAGGTCGTGAGCAGAAAGGAAGGGAACTGGCTGTTGGGCGGAGGAACTAATCTTCTGTTGGGAGTCAGCCAGGTGGAGATCCAACCAGGAGTGAGAAGTAGGGGTATGATGAGTCGGGGCGTAGGGAACTATGAAAAGGTTTAAAGAATAGCAGAGGTCCAGGAGATACTTGGAGTTGGGAGCTGCAGGAGACAGGAGGTCGGAGTTGAAGTCACCGGAGATCAGGATGCAACTATAGAGGGGAATAAGACGGAGGAGAGTAGACTCAAAGGTGGGGTCAAAAGGGACTTTAGGAGGTCGGTAAACTACTCCATAAAGAAGTTTGGTGGAATCGATATGTATTTCAAGGAAGAGGAATTCAACTTGGGAAGAAGAAGGCGGGGATGATGAGGAGTCAAGACGACGGCACTTGAGGCTGTGATGGACAAAAATAGCAACCCCGCCGCCAGGTCTGTCTAGCCGGTCGTTTCTGAATAGATGGTGGTCAGGAAGAGAGACGGAGGAGGAGGGGATCCAGGGTTTGAGCCAGCTCTCAGAAATGCCGATGATATGGAAGCTATTTGAGTGGAGGAAATCGGAGAACTCATCGTGATGGGCTGGCAGGGACTGGGCATTAACATGGCAACATTGAAGGGTATTATATGTCATGAGAGGTGATGAGAAAGGACACAGACAAAGTAGAGGGAGGGGTGAGGAAGGGAGGTAAAGGAGAGAAATTAGGAGACAACAAAACATCAAGTAAAATTATATAAATATTTATGAATAGACCAAGGCTAGGCATCGACTTCCTCTTACATATGTGTAAAGAAAAGAAGGAAAAAAAAGAATAACAAAAAACAAAATTCAAAAAGGGCTTATAATAGAAAACTAAGAAATAATAACGGATGGAATGAATGTACGCTGAGAGGCTAGGACAGCCTGAGATATTATGAAGTGGAGGGGGGAGGGCGCGGTGGAGGAACGAGAGAGTGGGAGTGAGGGGAGGAGCCAGGTGGAGGGGGTCAGTTTGAAACGGGGAGCGAACGGAACAACAATAACTAAATAAATTGATTCAAATCGGGAGGCTTAGAGATAATAACAACGGGCAGTCCTACATCCTTACGGACGATGACCTTGCCTCCGTTCACCCAGACGAATTTCACCTTACCCTCCCTCTTCAACCGTCTAGCCTCGGCGTACATTTTTTTATTATGGAGAGTCAACGATTCATTTATATATATCATATGATTGTCATTGTCCGTCCAGCCGAGGTGCCGCGTCCCAAAGTCTCGCTTCACTTTCTTCAGGCGTATCACCTCATTCCGGACGGACTGGCGCACAAACCGCACTATGATGGCCGGTGGTTGCGGTGGGTCTTCAGTGGTCGGTCGGGTTCTTTGTCTGAATGCGTAGTCCAAGTCTTCTGGGGCCAGCCTGAGCCCTAGTCCGAGTCCGACGTTGGAGACCAAGCTCTCAGGTGATTCTCCTGGCCTTACCGGGATCCCCCTGATCTCCAGGATGTTCCTTCGGCTATCTTGGTCAACCTTATTAAGCCTGGCCTCGAGGTCTACCACTCTGGTGCTGAGCTCTAGGTTGGACCGCTCCAGAGTCCCACACCTCGCGTCTAGAGCGGCAAACTGCCCTTCTATGGAGCCGAGCCTCCGTTCCACTTCCACGATGGCCTCTCCATTTGCAGTCACCGTCCTTATCAAGTCCCTCTGTTCCTCCTGCATTTGTGTCACCCTGACGAGCAGTTCTTTGAGGAGGGAATCTTCAGATCGGCCCTTCTGAGGAGTGGCAGGACGTTCGTCAACTGGTACTGCCCTCTTGGACGCCGCACACTGCGGGCAACTCCAAGATTTTTTTTGTGATTTCAAAAATTGGATGTCCGTGTCCTTGAGCCCCGAACATTGCCCATGAAAAATGTGGGAGCACCAATTGCACTCAATACCAGAGCCGTCGCGGGGCACGGTCATGTGACATTTTGAGCATTTGCCCATATTTATAATTTGACAAAAAATAAAGTAACAAATAGTAATAATAAAATAAAATTAATAAAAATTTAAAAAATTATATAAAATATAAGAATTTAGATAGGAAAACAATTTAAGAGGAAATTAAAATAATTACTGTAAAAATTTTAAATAACAAAGAGTGACACTGATAATGATTAGGAAAAAAAAGAAAAAAAAAAAAGTTAAATAATAGCAGATAGGCAACGAAAGAAATGAAGAAAATGTAGATTGAAGTAATAAATAATAAGAGGATAGGTTCCAGAAAGGATTAGAAGTATACGAAAAAAATAAATAAATAACTGAACACTGGACTGAGGAAGTAAAGTCTAAAGAGAATAAGAAGGCAGAGCGCACCAAAATACCTGTGTACACAGCGGGAGCTGGACTGATACTGGTGGTATCAAAAGTACTACTGATGGTAACAAAAGTACTCCCATATATTATATATATATTTTGTTAAATATAGACAATATTAAAAACAATTTTCTTTATTTTTTGTTCAATAATAATATTTTAAGTTTAATATGAGCAGTAAATAAAGGTGTGATACTGACGATATTGTGTGAGAAGACAGGAAGAGGCTGGGGGCAGACGGTGAGGTGGGTGGAGCCAGCATGAAGCTCTATCCGGTTGGAGGTGGCACACTGTCCTTTCCGCACTTTGCCTGCCTTCCCAGAGCTGGCCACCACCAACCCGGCCACCTTCACGTAAAGGTACCGCGACTCGCTCGGCTCTATCACCCATGGTTCTCCTTCGCAGTTCATCTGCTTTACAGGCAAACAAATACATTATTATTTTATAAGAAGAATAAAAGTAATAAGTGAAAATAAAAAAAAAAAGACTTTGCGATAGTTAATTAAACTTTTGTGGCTTCCTCCATTTAGATATTCAATAAACTGATAAAAGCTGAATTCTGCTTTATTAAAATAGATAAGACGAAATTCTTTTAAAATGGAGCATACGGCAATAAAGTGAAACACATCTTCATCTTGCTTGTTATTGCACATAGAGCAAAGTTTGATTTCTTTAGTGTAGGAATACTTATTTAGGTAAAGAAGTTCATCTCGTACCTTCAGGAGGGAGTCAACAGGTGTATCTCCCCAGAAGGCGCCCGTCGCACAAGCCGTCTCTTGCAGACAGACCGTCTGGCCGACAATACATAGAGGAGTTATGTCATTTTAGGGCTTACCTCCTGTGATGTCTTGGAGGGAGTCAACAGGTGTATCTCCCCAGAAAGCGCCCGTCGCACAAGCCGTCTCTTGCAGACAGACCGTCTGGCCGACAATACATAGAGGAGTTATGTCATTTTAGGGCTTACCTCCTGTGATGTCTTGGAGGGAGTCAACAGGTGTATCTCCCCAGAAAGCGCCCGTCGCACAAGCCGTCTCTTGCAGACAGACCGTCTGGCCGACAATACATAGAGGAGTTATGTCATTTTAGGGCTTACCTCCTGTGATGTCTTGGAGGGAGTCAACAGGTGTATCTCCCCAGAAAGCGCCCGTCGCACAAGCCGTCTCTTGCAGACAGACCGTCTGGCCGACAATACATAGAGGAGTTATGTCATTTTAGGGCTTACCTCCTGTGATGTCTTGGAGGGAGTCAACAGGTGTATCTCCCCAGAAAGCGCCCGTCGCACAAGCCGTCTCTTGCAGACAGACCGTCTGGCCGACAATACATAGAGGAGTTATGTCATTTTAGGGCTTACCTCCTGTGATGTCTTGGAGGGAGTCAACAGGTGTATCTCCCCAGAAGGCGCCCGTCGGACAAGACGTCTCTTGCAGACAGACCGTCTGGCCGACAATACATAGAGGAGTTATTTCATTTTAGGGCTTACCTCCTGTGATGTCTTGGAGGGAGTCAACAGGTGTATCTCCCCAGAAGGCGCCCGTCGGACAAGCCGTCTCTTGCAGACAGACCGTCTGGCCGACAATACATAGAGGAGCTATGTCATTTTAGGGCTTACCTCCTGTGATGTCTTGGAGGGAGTCAACAGGTGTATCTCCCCAGAAGGCGCCCGTCGAACAAGCCGTCTCTTGCAGACAGATCGTCTGGCCAACAATACGTAGAGGAGCTATGTCATTTTAGGGCTTACCTCCTGTGATGTCTTGGAGGGAGTCAACAGGTGTATCTCCCCAGAAGGCGCCCGTCGGACAAGCCGTCTCTTGCAGACAGACCGTCTCACAAACTCCCAGCTACCCTCAAACCCGAGGCCTCTGTAGTCATCCGAGGGGCCCATCCCCTCCACCACAAATTCAAACTCGATGGTATGACTGATGGAGGTGTAGACAAAGGGGAGTTGAGACTCGGAATTGGAACAGAGGCAGTCCTTTGGCAGACGGATTTCCGTCTCTGGAAATGGAATCTGAGAAGAAAAGAAAATAAAAAATATGAGATGGTCGGAGCTGCTAGGAACCTTTTAGTTTAGCTTGTTAGAATTTAATAGTTTTAGTTTTACTACATTTCTTTTTCTTGTGGGTGTGCCGGCCTCATTTGGGGAGGCTACAACACCCGTTCGCCGAAGAAAAGGGGCCTAACTATTTATTGCTATACAATAATAACAAAAGTGTTGCTATGGTCGGCTGGGCCCAGCTTACCTTCATCGTTTAGGATCAATGTTGGGCATTACTGAATACATTTCTATTCAATAATTTTTTAGTGATTAGTGTTTTATTCATGAAGCAAGTTACCGTTTTATTCTATGAATTATTCGTTATTCTTCAATTGTTATCATTATTTTAGGTAATTTATGAATGATGATTATTTTATTTTTTAATGTGTTGTATTTTTTAAGACCGAAATAACTAATAGCTTTATTAAATTAGAATTTAAGAATTCCTGCCCCCCCCCCCCCCCCCCCCCCTGCTCACAGGTATATTGACAACAATTTGTTTATAATGAGAAACACGTTATGTTTACAAAATTAAATGCATAAGGTAAAGTGTAAACAATGAATTAGCTCGATAAACATCGTATATCAGTGTTGAGTGTTAGTGGGGAGTATCCTCCCCGGCCCAGGGTTAGACTATTTTCTTCTCCACCAGGAGGCGACAAATCGGCTGAACACTGAATAGACGGTCTCCCTACGATCCTGTTCCAACTTCACCCTTAGCCCGTCATACAGCTCTGCAGTCTTAAGGGACATCCAGTGGTCAGGCAGTGCCCACGTGGAGTCAACCGGATATCCGGGAAATATGCATAGGTCGTTCGGTCATCCGATGATCGTGACCACCGCTGTTGCCATTCCTCCACTTTAGTTTTACCATTATTATTATTAGATAAGAAAATATTTCAGACTAAACAAATTCATAACTGATGCCCCGAAGATTTCCTAGTTGAAATTCCAAACTTTTCCTTACTTATCAAGTAAGATAAGATATAATACATCAAGTAAGGAGGAGATTGGAGTTTCAACTTACATTTTAAGAGTAGTTCACCCTCTGAAAATAAAGTTAATTCATAACTAAAACTGACGATGTAATGCCGAAAATGGTAGAATGTGTATACAATTTCCGTATAATATTCCTAAAATAAATTTGTTTTATTTATTAATTTGTGTATTGTTGGTTACCTCAAGGATCCTGACGAATGCGGTGGGATGTCCATTACAGTAGAGTCTGCCCAAGTCTCCCTCGTTGTGAGTCTCACAGTGACTTCTGTTGGCTGTTCTTAGATTAGTCACTGTGATTCGAACCCGTTCTCCTCGTTCTGCTACGAACCTGTATCTACAGCTGTAGACAACAAATCAATAATACGAGTACATCAGTTGGGACTGGAAACTACAGGATATATTGCCATGCCCATGTCAAGAAGACCACCTTAACAAAAATATATACAGTTGAACCTCGATTATCCGGGGTAATGGGGGGAGGGGGAGTGATCGCATCGATAAATGAAAATCACGGTTAATCGAGACAGTTTTTATTCAACGAATTACATATGTGTGTACATTGTCATGTTATAACTTTATCAGGGCTTGAAATATGAAGTAATCCTTTGTTTTTGCGGTTTGAAATGATTTTCCTTACTTCAGTTCTAATTTTTCTCAAATTTTCCTGTTCGCAGAAGTTCAGGTGGACATGAACTGCTTCCATTGCTTGACTTGTCTGTATGTTTTCTTCTTTAGCGCCAAAACTTTCATCATTGTCACTCTACTCTGTTTTTAAGTTTCTAGGAACCTATGCCTATACACCACGGTTAATCGCGAACACGGATAATCGAGACACGGTTTATCGAGGTTTTACTGTATATATATTTTCCTATTTACCTTCTTGGTTGGCACATAGCTTTTATAGATCTGACAACATGCCTGACATTTTTCGTCTTTAATTACTGAAAATGGTTAAAATAACACACTATCATGACCTTTCGGTCTTCCAAATATGTTTATTTGTTATATGTTTGTTCAAGTTTCGCCCATTCAGGGATTTTCAAAACTTACACAATCTACTATCAATAAGTCACAATAATTCTTATTTATATAGTTTTAATAAGTCACGTCATATCGAATACCCAGTGTATTATATATTTGCAGTTTTGAATAAAGAATAGTTTTTTGGCTTTCTTTGTATACATCTGTGACCATACTCTATTTTTTTAGTTTTTACTTTCATATACTTGTGGTATAAAGAAGTATTGTAATCGTGCAAAAATGCGAGATCGAGTTTTCATCGGAATTACCCCTTTCAAGGTCCTTTGAACTCGTTGTGGCCATTTTCGCGAGTTAGTCTGTGTGTATATGGTTGGAATTTTGAGAGCGCTGTAACTCGGATACAATTGTAATCTGAGTCTTTATATTGTTTATCGAATATCGCAAAAATATTATCAATCTTACCAATTTGTAGAAATATTTCTTTAAAAAATTTGTAAATTCTTAATTTCGATAGTTTGAAAAATAAATCCACAAATGGCACGTTTTCGAAGGACTGAGCAGACAAAGTAAGCTTTTATTTGAGACATGTTTAAAAAAGCGGAGGTGTATTTTGGGAATAAAGAATAAAATGTTTTGCATTTAAAACCTCCAAACACCAAGTTATTCTAAAAATTATGCAACAATAATTATATTTGCTTGAAAATAAATTATTTTAGAAATGACTAGCAGTAATACCCGGCGTTGCCCGGGGAACTTTGACTTTTCTCCCAATATCTTCTATAAGGCTATTCAGTTCCTCGACAGTACATTCATGATGTTATAATTTTCAATTATTCATACGGAATAAGGCTTATAGTCCTTCAACTGTAGTAACGCTAGCTTTGGAGCTAAAACTAATTTATTCAAAAAGATTCCTCATTAATCATTGCAGTGGTTCTTGAGTTACAAAGATTGCGTGGGTGGATGCTGGGATGGACCAGATATTGAGGTACTAATACGCCTATAACCTTCCACAGACGATGACGAACAAATTAAAAAAAAAATTAATCAAATCCATCAAGCCGTTCGTGAGTTATAGCGGTACAACGCACAGACATTTTCAGCTTTATATATATGATAACTGAAAAGCTATGAGCTCACCAAATTTGAGCAAAGGAATGAGCAATATATCTTATTAAAAAATTATTAGTTTATTAGATGGTACCTTATATTTTTGGCTCCTCCCCTTCCGTATAAAAAAACTTCTCTGGGAGAGGCAAAATTTTGCGCAGCGTATTTCAAGGAGGGTGAGACCTGACGATGGGTAAAAATCCTGGAGCATTTGCCAGTCCCATACTGCTGTCCATCCTGATGGAAGTCTACAAACTCGTAAAGGGCCTTGAAGGAAACCATCCTGAAATCATAGTCAAAATATGTTAGTTTTATTCTGAATTGCTAATCTTCCAGAGATCTAGAAACCAAAAAGGAGTCTCTTCCTTTGAAAATGTTTAGTTGAGGTTCAACTGCGGAATCTGGAAGGATGAATATTTTCTGCAAATATAATCTGAAAAATAGTTTATGACAATAACTAAAAGTGACTCGATCTAGCAGACAGAAGAGCTCTGGCTCAAAAGAAATACGTGATAAAGAACCAGTTTGTGTAAAATTTTATGGTCGTCAAATTAGAAGCGCTGATTTTGAGACAATGATGAAAAACCGCTCAAACCAGAAACATCGAATCGTTTAAATAGCAGATTTTGTCCAGTAAATCCAGACTGAAAGACAACATTCTGACACTATTACTACAATCTAGAAGGAATTCGAGATGCTGTCGTGTAAATGAAAACTCAATATTTGGCCAACGTTTCAGAAACTATTTATTTCCTTCTTCGGGGCCTTATAATGACTTGAGTGGGTGTGTGTGGTAAGGGTGTTGTGAGTTTGTGTACACATCCACTCAAGTCATTATAAGATCCTGAAGAAGGAAATAAATAGTTTCTGAAACGTTGGCCAAATATTAAGTTTTCATTTACACGACAGAATTTCGAATTCCTTCTACATTGAAAAGATACTGTCCACTCTATTAATCACTATTCTACAATTTACTTCCCCAGGTATACGGCGTATAGGAGAAGTTATGAAATAGATCAAAAATTCATGCATGGTACCATGAACATGATACTAACAATTAAAAAAAAAATTGTGTGTGTAACTGTGAACATGATAACTCCCGATATAATGAATGTATATACACGCAATTTTGTATCCAGAAACCTCCAAGGACGACACACCTATTGATTTCGGCCAAATGGAAGGGGAGATTGGGGGGGAGGCTTAACACAAAAACTTTTAGGTATTGTGACTCATGCCTCTTTCTCTCTTTCGTCACTCTGGTGGACATGAACCCCACTCTACCATGGGAGTTCTACATTTTATCTACTCTATTTTTTTTATTTCATGAATTCAAGGATAGAGGTCTTTAACGAGTACTTGACATTGGGATCACTTAATGTCCCATCTGAAGGCCGGCATGATCAAGGTTTTTACACCTCACATATAAAAAACCTCAGCCGGGTTTCGAACCCGCCATCTTGAGTTCAGTAAGCACGCACGCATTCCATTGAGCTATGATTTTTTTTTTTCCCCTTCCGCCCAATAGTACCTAAGTGCAGTTGCATCAGTCATCCTGAGTTCGAGTGTGGCCGAGTCGCCTGCAGTGAGGAAGCTCTCCGACAGAGTGCAGGGCCTGGATCCGTTGTTGAACAACTGATGGTCACATGACCTGGGGATCTGTTCTCTGCAGTAGCTGGCCAGCAGATTCACGTTGGCTCGCAGTACTGTCTGGTGGACGCCTTCTTTGCTACACATACACCATATAAATACATTGTTAGAATTGCAGGAAAACAATTCACAAATGAGGGTTAGAGAAAAATAATATCTTCGGATTTAGGGAAATTCAAAATATTAATACAAAATATAACCGGAACAGATTTAATTGAAGGAGAATAAGTAATTTACTTAGTTAATCTTGTTTCTCTGAAAGGGCATGCTAGCCTACTGAGGTTAAGATCGAGGGTTTGAATCCCGGTAGAGGCCCTTAGATGTTTTATCTGGGAGGTAAAAACTTTGAGATCACTTCGGATGATGGTCTCGACCCTGTGCGATGTCCGGTACACGTTAAAGACCTCAGTTAACTAAATCTAGGTAGCTAAAATGTAGTATCCTCACAGTAGAACAGGGAAAGGATAAGAGCACTGGATGCTTAGGTCCCTAGGTACGGTATTGTTTTTTTGAGCTATTTGCAGAGGTATACTTAGCTATGTCGAATCTCAGGAAGATTTTAGAAAATTTAGATTAACACTATGTTCCGTTCAATTTAGAAGCTAAATAATAATTTATATCATATGTGATAGTAAGATGTTGTGGGACTAGATTTCTAATAGAAATAAAAGACGTTGTCTTCCCACTGTTTTATTTATACCAGAACCGGTTCTCGACGCAACAGCGTCATCATCAGTGGTTCATCCACCCTGGAACTGGAACTGGCCAGATATCTTCCAACCGCTGTGCTGTGTGGGTGGATGAACCACTGATGATGACGCTGTTGCGTCGAAAACCGGTTCTGGTATAAATAAAACAGTGGGAAGACAACGTCTTTTATTTCTATTAATAATTTATATGGATTTTTCGGATGAATAATAGCAATCTATTTTTTTTTACTTGTAATGTAAGTATGAAATGATTTTGAGAAGGGGAAGGTGGAGGGAGAGAGTGATCTGTAGAAGTGGTTGTATAAGAAAGTCCTCTAATGGCCAGATGACATCCTCTAATACTCCTAAAACATTACTTCAAACAAAATTGATTTTTCTACTCAAAAATAGAAACAAATAATATTTCCCAGAAAATATTATTTGTGTTATAAAACACTTTCAAATTATTCACAAGACCTGTCCTTTTTTGTCTCTCTCGAGCCTTGTAACTTCACCCCATATATCCGGTATATTAAGCTATAGAAATAATTCTTATAACATATTATATATATAATGTCTAGGACTGTGATTTGTATGCAATAAAAACAGCGAAATATGCACATATATATGCAAATATATTTGGCAAAATATGCAATTAAAATCGGAATAAAAAGTTTGCAATATGAACACAATGATCTCAAGAGAAACATTGGAGTTCCTGGAATGCACTCATCTCAATAAAAGGCGAATACACCTGGCCAAACATAAGCAATTATAGTGAGATTAATTTTTATTGATTGTCAGTTTATAAAAAAAATTAAATTGGCTTTAAAAAATTTAAAATAGGTATGTATCTACTTTATAGAGTCTATTCTTGAACTGGCGAAAAAAATCAAAAATATAAATAAAAATATGCGAATAAGGTTCAGATGTGCAAAATATGACTGACGATTGCAGTATGGACTTGATTGGAGGTAGATGTATGTCACAGGTTGGATGGGCCTAACCTAGTTCCCTAACTTTCCAACAGCCAAACCATAGGTTTAGTTAGTTACTGTGATTCAAGCTTTGAGAACGAGGTCATATCACCTACTGCCAGTGCGCTGTTTCGTCGCCCTGGTGGACATGAACCTGACTACAGTGGGAGTCCGAAATTTTGCCTACCTAGGTTTATTCACCTAGGGAAGAGGACATCGTACAGGCTCGGGACCATCGCATAACGTCCCATCCGAAGGATGTCACGCTCAAGGTTTTCTTTTACCTCCCAGGGCCTAGACTGGATAATTTATAATGAGTGTAGAATACTACCAGTTTACCAATGGTCGTTGTTACAGGATGTTGCAGCTTTGATGGTTCCATCCCATATTTTGAGGCTGGTGGCGCAGTCTTCCTCCTTTGTGGGGAACAAATGAAGACCCACGTGATACTTGAGCACCGACAGCCACACTCGATATCTAACGACAAAAATCACAACAAATTACATTAATAATGATCAACACTACATGCTTTCCATCAATAACTAGGACTCTCCAGTACCCCATGCCCGGTCCCACTCAGCCAGAACTCACACCGCTTGTTCCTTGTGTACCCGACCCCTTCCCACTAGCCATTAGACTGGAACTCACCTAGGAGGCCTGGGCTGAGGTTTAGGGAGTGGGGTAGTCCCTGGCTCAGCTCCCCACAGATGATACAGACAGGTAGTGTTCGGAGGCAGAGAGTTGCGAGGACTCTCCAGTACCCCATGCCCGGTCCCACTCAGCCAGAACTCACACCGCTTGTTTCTTGTGTAGCCGGCCCCTTCTCGCTCCACAAACTCTACCTGAGAAAAGAGAGAATGATACTGGTCAGGGACACATATAGAGATCGGATCGATACCTTCAGGAAAATTGTAATTATTTTAATTTTTAATAATAATAACAATATTTCCGTTAAACCATAAAATAGTAATTGGATACGAAATACGATTTTATACATAAAAAAAAAAGATAAAAAATCTTAGAATACCAACACATAAATAAGTAGGGTATAAAAAAGAATATTTTAATAAATAATCGAGGTTACATGAATATCAAATTCCTAATACTAAACTATTAATTATGAGGGCGTCAGTGGAATGCGTGCTTGCTTACTGAGCTCAAGATCGCGGGTTCAAAATCCGGCCGAGGCCCTTAGTTTAAATAATTTATGGTTACCAGATTTAGTTTTAGCCCTTAGTTTATTTTATCTGGGTGCTAAAATAAAAATGGGACGCTAAGCAATGATCTCGAGCGATAAAGAGAGTGAAATATATACATATATAACAATTATATAAATAAACTAACAAACAATAATAAAATAAATAGCATATAAAACTGAAAACAAAAATGAAAGTAATAAAAATATAATACGATATAGAATTACGAATGTAGGAGGAGATTTACTAGAAAAAAAAAAATCAACTTTCAGATAACGAGTATGCATCATAATGTAGGCCTCATTAACTCACTACCACAGATAGAACAAAAATAAAGCTTTAAAAAAAATAAATATGAAAATAATCAACTAAGGTTTCGTTTTCTCTTCAAAACCAGTCGACTTTTTGGGATAAATATCGATAGTTAAACTACACCCCCATAATGAATTTTTTGTCGAAACATTCAATACATCGGCAGATTTTTGAGTCGAGCTCCCTTCTTTGATCTCCTTGACCTTGGGCCAGTTCCTAGGAAAATTATTAGGTTACGTCTTATAAGTTTTTTAAGTCGAACTGATAAGTAAGCATATTTTATACAATATAGAAGAAAACTGTCAAGCAGAAAATAATAATAACGAGATGGAAAATAAGATAAAAACTGATATCAATATGAACCAAAAGTGTAGAAACTAAAGGACAAAGTTAAGGGGTGGGGGGAAGAAAAGTGGACGGAGATTTATGTTGACAAAACAAGTTAGAATGGAGATGTGGAAACTTGCTAACAGTGGGGATAAAATGGAAATGTGGGGAAATCTTTAGGGAATATAACAATCGGAAGAATATCGTGAGGGGTTTTACAGGAACTTAACAAGAAACAACACTTCTATACAATAATTTATTATTGTAAATTCTTCTCGGTCTGCCAACACTGCTGGTCAGAAGCTGGCAGAGCGAGGTGGTATGGTGGATCACCCGGGCTACTCTGGCCTCCTCTACCTCCAGAAGGAATGAGGATGGCCTCATCGCGATGGGGTTTCGGGGGATCTCGAGTTGAATTTATTTATTATTTATTGATAATTTAAAAATTATTATTATTTTTATACATTTTACTTATTTTGTATATATATATATTTAAAAAAAAATATATATATATATATATATTATATATATCGCTCACCGGCGGCAATAGTGGCACATCTCAAAAATAGCAAAATACGTACTAATTCTTGTACCAAAACTTGAATTTAATGCTCTTTCTTCCAACAATACTGGCACAAAGGTAGTTCCCATATTTTCCGCGGGGTGGCGAATGTGTCGGTAAGGCATTACACAAATTTCGTTTAAAAGCTGCAGCAAAACCGGCACATTTCCAATGTGTCCTCTGACTTTGGTAAGAGACGTTACTTTGTGTGTGCGCAATAGTGGCCCTTCTGAATTGTGTCGGTATAACATCAGTGTTTTGTTATTTATTTGTTTTTGTTGTGGCATAAAGACAGTGTGTTTATTTTCGATATGGATTACAATAGCCGGGGTCAGAAGATGTTATCAATTATAGGAGTTAGATAATGTATTTTACATCAAGGTATTTTTAGCATTATTCTTGTAATATTCATTTCACAAAATCCATTTTATCAAAATAGGTTGCAAAAGGTTGGTAATGAAGAACCAAAATGGAAAGTGTCTAGTCTAAACCTCATTGACAATAATGAGGTTTCAACTTTCGAGTCTAAATGCTGAGCGAACTTGTCACAAGTTTAGCAAAAATTCTATGGGAGAAGACTTCAAGCTCAGTGATGCTACCATAATCAGAGTAGAGAAGGAGCACATAGACTGTTTTTTCTATAAAACTTCTTTCAAGGATGTTGATTTCAAGATAGTCAAAATAAACGAAAGACGCACAAGGACACCACTTTCTCCTTTACCTGCTTTCCAATTAAAGAGAGCTTACAATAACACAATACCAAACACAAAAAAAAAAATACGAAGACCTTATGTATGTATTTATAACGAACCAATGCAATTTAAAAAAGTCACAGCCATTTTTATGATAGTTTAAGTTGTGAAGTAAAAGGACAATAATTTAAACATTGGTTAGAATAAGTTTTCATTGAAAGAGCTAACCATAACAAGTAGCTTCTATAATCTTTATTTGAAGCCTAAAACATGTACTGTTGTGTATTATTTTTTACTATGGTATTTTTCTAAATAAAGCAAAACTATACGAACCGTCTGTTTTTATTTGGAACATATGAAACAAACTATTTCCATCTCATCCAAATGGCACAACATACGTTTTTATTAAAAACTACTCAAATTAGTTTAATCAATAGTGGCACATCTATTAAATTTCGCCATTTTGAAAAGAAAATTGTAGAACTTAATATAATCGATCAATAAGGACTATGAAAACAAACCAGTAATCATAACAAAACTTAAAATTTTTGTTGATATTATTGTTATTTATATCAATGTAAATTACTGCGACTAGTAATCTTCATTTCCTCCAAGATACCTATTTTTGAGTTGTGCCACTATTTCCGCCGGTGAGCGATATATATATATATATTATATAAAAAAAAAAAAATTATTTGGCATATTTACAATTGGTAAAAAAAAAAATATATATATATATATATATATTTTTTTTACCAATTGTAAATATGCCAAATAATTTTTTTTTTTTTTTTTTTTTGGGCTTTTATTCATAAAGATGCAACTGTTGCTAGGGAGCAACAACCAGCATCTATGTTGGTAGGTATGGAGACGTTGGCGTGAATGGCATGTGAGAGGAAGGCCACCCAGTGGTAGGTCCTCGGGACGAAAATTTATATTAATTATAAGGACAAGGGAAAAAAAAAATAAAATAATAAAAATAATAATAATAATAATAATTTAAAAAAATAAATAAATAAATAAAAAGGAATTGAAAGACAACTTTGATGGAATGGGTAAGAGAGATGGTAAAAGTGAAGGAAAATAATGTAAAAGAATAAAAAATAAATAAAAATATTAAGAACGAATAGGAATTAAGGTGGCAGTAAGTCGCGGTTCCACCTCCTCTTCAACCTTCGTGGGGGGTTTTGTGGTAAGTGTTGTGAAATAATAAAAAAAAAAATTCAATATTGGAAAAAAAACTTTTATTTACTTTTAATTATTACTACCCTTAAATATATTTTACTTATTATTTTGTACATAACTTCCACCATCTTGTAGAATTTTTATTTATATTTGTAATAATTATTCCTTTTTTTTCTTCTTCTTACATTTTTACATTTTATTTTGAAACATCGTTATCAAATTTACTAATGGTTTTATTTTACCGATTGTAAATATGCTCATTAAATTTTAAAAAATCGTTGGTGACTCACCGGCAATGTAACTGCCCAGAACGAATTAAAATTAACTTTTCGCTCCCTCTCCAAAACCAGTCGATCATTTGCGCTAATATTCATACTCTATGTCTGTCTGTGGCATCGTAGCTCAAGACGGCTGAACCGATTTCCAGCTTTTAAAACAAAAAAACCACTTAAAGCTGGTATTTGCGAGATGGTTTTTAGCCATCTAGCAATGTTTGGTGGAAATCGGGTACACCATTTCCAAGATCTTCAGGTTTCATCAGAGCCTGTGTAGAAACCTCGGCCCCTATTGCAGTTAGAGACTTAGAGTTTGAGCTCAAATGCTCAAATTAACAAACAATAACAAAATAAATAGTGTACGTACCACAGATAGAACAAAAATAAAGCTTTAAAAAAAATAAATATGAGAGTTTGAGCTCATAAACACTTATTATTATTAATTAAAAAAAAAAAAAAAAACTTACGCCAACTTTGAGCTGGAAACCGTGGAGCAGCTGAGGAGGTGCTGGGTAGAGGAAAGTGCCGAAGGGAGAAGTGGAGAACTCAACGAGAAGCTCTGGTCCTGAAGACACGGTCCTGGGGACAGGGGAGCCTCCTCCGCAGAACTTCAAGAGAACCGGATCTCTTGTTGTGTAGCCATCGTAGACAGTGACATAGTCCTGCACCTCGTCACACTCCTTCCACACCTGTCAACAGTCAATAATAGGGTTAGCTATAGATCAGTTAAAAAGCTGGTCGACTATGGTCATTCAAGCATTGCTCAGTAGATTTAGGCTGTTGGCCTCGTGGAACTACATAGTTCCAATGTTGCACCGTGGCTGATACTAGGACACTCGGAGAATCAGTGCAGCTCGTTCTTGAACATGCACTCCCCTTTCATCTCTCTTCCGTATTCTCTAATTCGTCAACCTCAATTATCTAATCATTTCAATTATTTATTTATCCCATTTTTTTTTGTTATTCTCTATTTTTATTATATTTATTTTATCATATTTCCTAAATTAATCGATCATAAATAATCCCTTTTTTGTTCATTTTACACATTTATATATTTTTATCAAGCATTTATTTATTTTAGGTTATTTTATTTTGACTATTTTTATTTTTCTTCTCTCTCCTCACACTGTTCTATCTAGCCCCTACTGTCTAAAAATAATTGTATTTCAAACCTTGCCTGTACATCCTCCCTTCTCTTTTATAATCAACCATCATATATAATGCTCTGTCGATTTTTATTACCTATTTTATTTTTTTATTAGTTATATAGATTTTTTTTTTTTTACATATTCTCTCATATTTATTTTTTTTCATCATAATGAAGCTGTTAATTTTATTTTTTCTCCTGTTAATCTTCTGTTTATCTATATGTTTAATTGTCTAGTTTTTCTCCAATGTAGCACTCATTTATTTAACTATTTATTTCTTTGTACGTCATACTGATTCTATATCTCATTGTTTCCTGTTCTTTACTCTATATGTATTTATTCTTAGGGGACCTTCGTCTGTGGTACGTAAATCTCAAATTACCTTCAAAATAAAAAGCAAAAGAGAACAGTATTGGCAGATTCCATAAAGAGTTACATTTTATTATAATGGTGAGTAACGAAGAGGATGATTTTGATAGATTACCACAGTATAAAGGAATAATAAATGTTGAACCTAAAGAGCCACTGTACCTTCCCAGTGGTCGTCAAACAACTTTGGGCCATATCAAACGAATTGCATTCGAGTTGTTTTCATGACAGAAACTATGAACATTTGAATGATACATGTTGAGTCAACAACGTTCGTAATGTAAACACACTGCTAATCCCTCTCTGAGTCCGATGCTCAGTCCCCCTCAGTCACATGCTATAGTTGCAAGTGAGTGGACCTACTTTAAGTTTTGATTTATTGCCGTATTTTATTGCGGCCCTCCTTCCTTTTTTGGTTTTCTTGAACTTCTTTCTGGACTCGCTATCTGCCAGTGTCCCCGTTCAGCTTTGTCTTCGTTCTTCTGAACCTCCGTTCTTCGAGTCCTTCGAAGATCATCATTTTTGTTTGTATTTTAATTTCACTATTTTCATCACACTGTGGTTGACATCAAATAGATTTATCATTTTATTTTTATTTTCATCGTGAGCTCACGTTAATATTTTCAGTTTTAATTACCTACTTATAAGGTATTCAAACATTGTTTCTTACGGAACTACTTTAGTTGTACGTAGTCCATAGACGATTATATTTTTTATTATATTACTTTCAGTGATTCTTTTTTAACAATATAAATTTATATATACCTTTTTTTTTGGTTTTAAGAATTGATATTCTGTTTGTTTTTATTATAGATCCGATATGTCCGATAATATATAATAATTATTTATCCAATCTTTTTGACATATTTTGATAAGTAATTCTTTTTAAACTCAAGTTAATTTCTAATTTTATTTTGATTAACAAAATTTATTCTTTTTTGCGTCATTGAATATACATATACATATATATATATATATATATATATATATATATATATATATATTTTCTTATAGGTAATATATATTATTTTTTTACATTGTTCTCAGTATTATTATTATTTTGGTACCCTATATTTTTGTTTTCCGTTTCCCTATCATGTGCTTGTCCAATAGTTAGGAAGCTCCAGCAAAATTAAATTTATTTGAAAATTTTCTTATTCAAAAGGAACAGGGAGCCTTGAATTAAAGTGTAAAGTCCACGCGAGAAGAAAGTCATATAAGTCGTAAATTCTAATCACTGAAATCCTTCCTAGATGATCCATTGTTCACGTTTGTCTAACAGCGATCGCGAGTTCGAAACCCGGTAGAGGCCCTTAGGTTTTATATCTGGAAGGTAAAAACCTTCAGCTCGCCATTCATCGGATGACAAGTTAAGCCATGTCAGGTACTTGGGTATTACCCTAGGTAACTAATTCTCCCAGTGGAATCGCGCGAATATCCACCAGAACGTCAAAAGAGCGCCCTAGTAGAAGGCAATATGACCTCGTAGTTAAAGCCCCATGAAACGATTTAAAGCTTGAAGATACTGAGAATTAGACATAGCCATCACATGAATTACGTGAAGTACTATGCACTTTTACTCACAGCGAGATTGTTCCATGATAAAGCATTACCCACCCAGCGTCGGTTACAGCCAAAATTTTCCAATATTTTTCGCTCTAAGAACATTTTGCGCACTTTAAACATTTCCACCTTTGTTAGGTTAGGTTTTATGACACATGCCCGGGCTTTAACTACGAGGTCATATCGCCTACTACCAGAGCGCTCTTTCGTCACTCTGGTGGACATGAGCCCGACTCTACTGTGGGAGTCCTAAATTTTGCCTACCCTAAATTTTTATTCACCTAGGGCAGGGGTCTTTAACGAGTACCTGACATCGTACAGGCTCGGTACCATCGCTTAACGTCCCATCCGAAGGACGGCGTGCTTAATTTATTTTTTCTGGGAGATAAAATAAACTAAGGGCCTTCTTCTTCAGCCGATTTGGCTCAAAATTGATACGTTTTGTTCTTATGGGGTTTTGGAATAACATATAAAATTTCGAGTTGATACATGCATTACTTAGGCAGTTATTGGACCTTTATAATATATTATATTATAATAACCCCTGGTATGCTTGTCTTCTGAGCTCAAGATCGTGGGTTCGAAACCCGACCGAGGCTCTTACTTTATTTTTTCTGTGAGATAAAATAAACTAAGGGCCTCGGCCGGATTTCGAACCCGCGATCTTGAGCTCAGTAAGCAAGCACGCATACCACTGAGCTACCGGCGCCCTCTCCCAGCTTTGGTAAATCAATTCACAAGAACATTTATAATAAGAGGCTACACATGCGAGCGCTGTCGTTCTTTGCTAGCGGATTACAGCAGAAATTTCAAATAGCTTGCATTCCCTTTGACAATAATGATGTTCTTAAAAATGATGTTCTATATGTGTAGAGAGGCCTATAGAAACTTGCGAGCCATCTTGTTTTTCCTAAGAATACTAAAGAGAAGAGAGGTGTTCTGGTCATAAAAGAGACATGAAATCTGAAATGGGGTAAGACGTCACAGAGGATGTGACATCTGGAACTAGAGATGAGCCCAGAGTAAACAAAAACAAAAATATAAGTCAAAGATGAACAGAAGAAAGCTTTTTTATATTCAGAAACTCTGTAAATTTAATAATTATTACATATAATACCATTCACCACGAAAAATAGTTAAATTTAGTAAAACATTATTCCTTCGCACGCAGTTTCCTGAGTAACTAATCATTTTGATAATTTGGAATTCTTATTCGTATAATAAGCTTCGATTACAATTACCTTTCTATTCCAATCAAAAAATGTTGATTATTAATTAGGTACTTAATTAATTATTTTTACATTAAAAAAAAAAAAATAATAACTTTTTTGAACTTTGAATTAACTCATCTCAAAAAGCATAAATGTGAACTATTTTCGCGTAAATCAAGAAAAATTGATTGGTTTTCGCGTATATCGCAAACTGAATGTCCTGCGAAAAATCGTATATCATATAAAATGTGTCTTTTAGTTTTCTCTACAAATTTTATGTGGAAAGAGTTTTGATTAGGTCATAATAATTATTATAAGTGGTATTTTATAAAATGAACTTATGCCTTGAAATAAAGTGATCACAATTTTGGCAAAAATGTAGTCAGGTAGTACACGTGAAAGGTTCATTACAAGTTCATTGCTACAATAGTTTTTGAATTAGAGCACTCACAAAGATAATAGCGAACACGGTCAAAAAGAATTCAAGGTCTTGAAAGATATTTTCCGTTGAAAACTTGATCTCGGGTTTTCGCATGGTTACAATAATTCCTTATACTAAAAGTATAAAAAAATGAAAAAAAAAAATCTAAAAGAAAAAAACCTTTTTATAACCTTGAGACTGCTAAGTTGTCCAGGAGTAGCTTGCGTTGGACTCACGTAGAGCGCACTCTGACTCCGGATGTTGACCAACTGACCCTCTGGCTGGAAGATGGAGATGAGGGCGTGCTTCCCTGGAGGAACACTCTGCTGTCGGACAGCATAGTAGCAGGTCATGTTCCGAGGGTAGACTCCGGGGAAGTTGGGACTCTGAAGTCGGCACTCCTTCCGGTCACAGTCGGAGAACATTCTAGAACAGTAGGTCATTCCGATCCTGTTCCCCAGGTAGTACTCCCCCGTTGTATTGCTGGCTGGAGTCGACTCTTCGATGCTGTTCGTTTCGGCAATACTCTCCTTGAAATCTGTAAATCAACAAAAAATAAATAAAATAAAGAGAATTAATTGTCAATAATTGTCAATAATTATTATTGGAGAAGAGGGGTAATAGTTAGTAGATGACTCATGTCCGGACTTTAACTATGAGGTCATGGGCTCTTTCGACGCTCTGGTGAGCATGAGCCCGACTCTACTATGGGAGTCCTAAATTTTGCTTATTCTAAATTTTTATTCACCTAGAGTAGGGGTTTTTAACTAGTACCTGACATCGTACAGGCTCGGGACCATCCCTTATCGTCCCATCTGAAGGATGGCATGCCTGAGGTTTTTTCACTTCTCAGATAAAAAATCTAAGGACCTCGGCCGGGTTTCGAACCCGCGATCTTGAGTTAAGTAAGCAAGCACGCATACCATTGAGTTACCGTCGCCCTGGTGGCGCAATATGTAGACTATTTTTCCGTTTATTATTTATTTTTACTTCTCCAGCTCTATGAAGCATAGGGGAAGTTATGTAATCTTTAAGAAATTTGATTATCTCATTATAACGACATCTATTGACTTTCAGCCAAATTGGCCGAAAGAAATTGTTATAATGAATATAAGGTCACGAAATTTTATATTTATACTCAAAACCTCATAAGGAATCATAAATATGATTTATATCTATGACTAACATCAAACAAGAAGGTTAATATTCAAATGTTGTAACTGTTTTTTTGAGCTCCAACTCCTAAGTATTTGCAACAGCTATTTTTTTTGGGAGCAGTAACAACTCGTTCCTATTCCTGCTATGGAGCAGTTTTCGACATTCTTACTAGACAGGTCTAGGTGAGTCGGCCCAACTATACTGAAGTAATTATGACAAAAATGCAATAGATAGCGCCTCATGACAAAAAATCAAAATGAAAATTAACTGAAGGACGCAACATTAACTTATACAATACCTCTGGTGACAAGTCCTCCAAAGCGAGTGGTTGCCACTCGTCGAGGAAGCATTTTATAAGAGATCATAAATTCGAAGTTGTAACCGTTCTGGTCGGAGGAAAGAGTGAGGAGAGTGACGTGAAGTGTGAGTGAGTCTGTTTCTGAATAGTAGAGAACAGGACCCCAGGAGGTGCCGCACCAGAGACCTCCAACGAAAGGTCGAGACTTCTCTTCAAGGGTGAGATATCCGTCAGGGCAGCCACCTGACAGGAAGGATGAGAACTTGCCCAGAGTGAATCTCTCCAGGGTCACCTGTCAACAGACCAGCAATATCATGTCATAGACAAATAGTATTTACCCGAGCAAATAAATCATTTATCTAAGCAACTGTCTGACTAGGAGTCAGATAAATAGTACATAAGTACAGTAGACTCTCCCTTAACCGGCGTTGCCGGGACCGACGAGACGCCGGATAACAGAAATCATCAATTAATGAAAAAAAATATATCAATTAAAGCATAAAAAAAAGTGTTTTTAGGTGAGCTAAGGAATAAAACACGTATCTATTTTGTTGATAACATTTATTAAATTGACAAATATGTGCATATGTACATTCAATAAAAATATAAAAAAGATTCGTGAATTACGGAATTATTATGTGCTCGTACAGTGGCTCATATAATTGATAATCTAATAATTGAATGTTAATTTTAGTTTAACAAATTTTATATTGTTTTGCGAGCGCCGGATAAGGGAGCGCACCGGTTAACAGAACACCGGATAAGGGAAAGTCTACTGTATATAATCAAAATGATCTAATTTGGAAATAAATAAAAATAAAGAATGGATTTAACTTTTATATTGTCTAATTCCACAAAAATTTGGTTTTGGCTTACGCCGTCATCAGTACAATGTTCAAAAGTGAAATTTAAATTTGCTGGGTTGTCATATTTGTACAATGCCCTTATTATCTGAGATTACCTGAGGCTGTGACTCCCTTATATTAATTCTCTGGTGTTTGGACAAAAGGGCTCAAGTCACAATAAGTCTTGTGATCCAAAGGACTTAAGTACATTTAAATATTTTTACCAAATGCAACTCAATGTTGGAACATTTTACTTTGTTTATATTTAATACTTTATAGAAATAATATTTCAAGTAAAAACTCTGGGGTTCTGCCAAGGCTTCCAATCTCCAGCGCATTCAATCCTTTCAATCCAAAATCCTTCGTAAAATAGCCAATGCTCCTTACTACGTCCCCAACAAAACTCTTCACACTGACCTTTTGTCACCGAAGTCGCTAAATCCAAGTATAAAATTTTTTTTTTCCCTTCTTAGTTCCCACAATAATCCGCTAGTCCGTGCCCTCCATTCTGTCACGACGGCTTAAGCGTCAATGGCCTAGAAACTTTCTTAGCAGCAGCAGTAACAGTGACAGTGATTAATTACAAATGAGAGGAAATCAGTGACTAGGGAGTGTCACCACTGGGTGATTTCTCCCCTCTTGACATTTTCATTATCTTTCTATTAGCATATTTTCTTGTTGTATTTATTTTTATACAGTTGTAAATATCTGTTTGTCAAAGGAAAAAAAAAAAAAAAAAGTGAGGTCAGAAAACATAAAACTTAGCATTGAATTTCTGACCGATTATATAACTTCTCTCATACTTCTTTAGAGATGGGGAAGTAACACAAATTTAGTAGAAAGGCCTCTTGAAGGAGAAGAATGACAGTGACGACACTTTCTTTTTAGTGTAGGTTGTTGAGAGCTATTTGAGAGGGTGGGGGGGAGGGGAGGAGGGGATGGTTGGCCACAATTTATTGTAGGGGGATGTATGGGCTATCTCAAGGCTGGTCTCTCAGATCCATTTATAACAGTGTAGGAAGAGTGGGTGGCGGTGAAGAGAGATGTGGGGTTGGAAGGTGGCCCCAGGGCGCACTCAACGCAGGAGTACATTCGGAGCCAAGAGGGACTTTCTACCTCTTATTGGAAAGTCACTCAGGCGAATATATCACATAGAAAGAGATTTTCCCAACTTCGATATTTTCATCTTGAACTGGATGTATCTACAGTCAAATTTTATATTTAAATTCAAAACCCCACAAGGAAGAAGAGATTAGAGAAAAGGGGTAAGACACGAAAACCCCAATAACTGCTCCCAATAAATGAAATTTTATATTTGAATTCAAAACTCCATAAGGAAGAGGAGATTAGAGAATAGGGGCGACACAAAAACCCCAATAACTGCTCCCAATACATGAAATTTTATATTTGAATTCAAAACTCCATAAGGAAGATGAGATTAGAGAATAGGGGCAAGACACAAAAACCCCAATAACTGCTCCCAATACATGAAATTTTATATTTAAATTCAAAACTCCAGAAGGAAGAGGAGATTAGAGAAAAGGGGCAAGACACAAAAAACCCAATAACTGCTCCCAACACATGAAATTTTATATTTAAATTCAAAACTCCACAAGGAAGAGGAGATTAGAGAAGAGATCATTGGGAAGATCATTTCCCAATTGCATTTATAAGTAAAATTGAACTCGTACACTCGAAACTGAGACATGACAACTCGAAGTGAAAATACCAATTGGAGAAGGGATTAAAACTCTATAAGTGCCATTTCCTAAACCTGACTCTATATAATCTTCTCTATAATTGAATTGTATTCTCACTTTTAAAAAGAATAAAATAATCACAATAAAGAATCATGTTTCATATCCAAAAACATTATTTGATACAAAGCTTTCATCTTTATTTTTTGCTCAGAGTTCCTCGACACCTTAAAGGTCAGTCCAATGTACGTTATTGTTTTATTTATTCATTTATAATTTTTTATTTATTCATTTATATATTTTTTATTTTTCATTTAGACTTTTTTGTATATTTATTTTATTTTATTATATAGTATTGTTATAGTTACATTGTTTTCTTTTTTTTTCTATATCTCGCACATTGGGACCTGATGAGGGACGTAAGAACGTCCCGAAACATCGTTGGGATAAAAACACTCCCGAAGAGTTTTTGAAAAATAGTTATCTTAATTTTTATTAAGTTGAAAAATGTGTCTACTTATTCTATGTATTAATTTTTTCTTTTATACTCATATATTTTAGGTATTTATTTGTTCAGTTTTTATTAATTTAATTTTACTTTTTTTAATAGTTTTGTTATTACTACTAATCATAGGTGTGTTAGACTCAAGTAGTTATATATCTAATATATAAGCTATCCTAATGTATAAATTCTTTTGACGTATCCTATTACCATGTATTGGTTAAACTGATATTATTATTATTGTTTTAACTCGAAGTTTTTGTGGGCAGGGTGATGTAATGTTTGTTTACAAATGGAACAGTATGTATTCTTTGAAAACAATTACGTATTGGTTTCCGCCCTTTTCACCCTCAGTTCTGTAAACACAACTAAACAGGACTAGCTCTTTTAGTTACGTCTGTCAACGAAAAGCCTCATCAGGACCGCATAAAACGAAAATTGACTAAAATTAATAAGAATTCTAGATACACATAACATTTTGTATTGAAATTCATTTATTCTATCGGGGGTTATCGTGTTTACAGACACACAGTGGCGGATACAAGGGGTAGGGGGTATAAGCAGAATTACCCCTCCATAGTGCAGAGGCTCATAAGTCAGTTTTGCACCCTTGAACCAACAAAATTGTACCCCCCCCCCCCCCCCCCCCCCCCGTTGATCACCGTGGATCCGCCCTTGACACACACATCGATTTTTTAAAATTTTGGAATAGGGGTTGGAAAACATGAGACCGATTACGTAACTTCCCCTATACTTCGTACAGGTTAGGATGTAAAACCTCTCCCTAGATCTAGGATTCTTCTGCTCGGTTCTTCAGTTGGCAACAGTGGAGAGAGACAACTGGTCCTTGTGGTAGCATGGAGTAAATCTTCCCTGGGACCCTGTTTTTTTTTTTTTTTTTTTTTTTTTTTTCTATGGAAAACATATGGAAATGAGGGGTCAGGAAGGGGAGAATCCCTGAAAACAGGGATAACTTGTCTTTTTTTAGCCCAGACTTCTGGACCAGGAACTCTTTGTTATCTAGTTTTGTCCAGGAATGTTA